>CM028133.1:446255000-446710000 GCA_016271365.2 Neoceratodus forsteri
TTCCTTATGCTGTGTGAAGACCCCTGGGGCAATGGAGACAGAGAGAGAGACAAAGCTGGAATAGCTAGTACTTGTCAAGTCCAATATTAGGCTAATCCATGTAGTTAGATGGCAAAAGAATCAGTAGGTTCCCCTTTCTTTTTGTAAAGGAGCAGCTCAATTTATTATTAATAAAAAAAAAAAAACTTTGCCTATACCATTAAGAGAGTTGGAAGTTCATTCTAGCACCCTTTACAGTTTTAGAGCCGTGTCAAACAGTGGTGATGAGAATTAAATTTGTAACTATTAAATGTGAAAGACTGATGTGCCAGCGCTGCAGTGCTTTGAACCATCTTCACAATAACAACTGTTTATTAATAATGGTGTCTTTCCAGCTTCTAGATTGCTCGTTTACCATACTTGAAACTTTCTTGCAACTATCGAGGAAACTAACATTGCAAGTAAAAATACTGTTAAAACTATAAACTGCCTTATTCAGTGCATCTGAAAATGCATTTACAAAACTAGACTACCTGCTTGATTTTGTTACTATTCACAGTTTAGTAAGCTGGACATAATTGTTCTTTGCTTGAAGTCATACCCTAAAGAATTCTGGAAAAAGATGGTAACTATCCAGTAACTTTTATCCAGCTGTTTGTCAGTTATTAAACATCAGTTATCACTGTAGTGAGAAAAGCTTTGCGTTTACAGCACCAGACACCTGGAACAAACTCCCTCTCCAGCAAAGGAAAACTTCTAGTTTGTAAGTGCTGAAGCCCAGTCTTTCCTGACACCCGATAACCCCTTGTATTTGTTTTGGTCCAGTATCCCTCTCTCCCCAACTATAATCAGGTTGCATAACAATGCCCATGTTCTTTGTTTGCTGTGACTCCACACTGTTAGCTTGCTTTAATTACTGTTTGGGTGTTTTTTCATTTAACGTTTGTTTTTTCCTGTGTATACTGTAGCCTGTATGTAACTAGTCCTGCTAGACTATGTAAATCTGTTGACTGCTGCTGTCACCCCGGGACCCCCATGAAAACTAGATGCTGCATCTCATGGGGATATCTCACTTGGAGTATTTTCAAATAAAGAAATAAATAGTAGTCTCTTCCTAGCACAATTTGTACTTTTAAATATTCATTTTTGGCTATCCTTTTCCAAATAATCAATCTGAATAAGCCCCCGAAGAAATTACAAAATAGTTTACATTGATTATCTTGTTATAAATCTGTGAAATGTCACTAAATATTTGTACAGAAATGTGTGAGCCTTATCTGAATAAGAGCCCAATGCAGACCTGCCAGCTTGTGCACTGAAAACTACTTGTTGTTCCATTAAAAGTTATCAATTCACCTGCTTTGTGTAGTGCAACATTGGAAGGTTTGTAGGTTGAGATAATGTTATGGTGTCAGTTTTGGTAGTTCTTGAAAACTTTTAGTAATATATTATGCATTACAGTAGTAGAGAATGTTTTTACAGTAAAGAGATACACGCTACTAAAAGTCTACTGGTCTTGCAGAAAATCAAGGTGTTAACAGGTTCTATAGCCAAAATATCTGGTGGCCAAAATTGATGATATTATGTCACTGATTTGTGTAATTAGCATAGACTTCTATTTTAAACATAGCTATAATTTGTACCACTTAAAAAAGTTTGGTTGTGGGCAGTTTCCCAGTCGCCTGCACATGGAAGACAATTCTTTTAAATCTTGTTGGAAGTACACTTTATGGGTGCTACTATAGAGAACAGAACCAAAACCAAAATAATTCAGAAGCCATAGATTTTGCAATTATATGATTTACTAATGTTTATATTTCATGGGCATATGTATACTTTCATGACCGCTGTAATTAACCTTTTAAAAATAAAAGGTAGTTGTAAAATGATGATATTTATGTTTCTCAGGTGTGTTATTCTACTCAGCTAAAAGAGCACAAGTTACTCAGCTTACTATTATTCAGAAGCTGCATTAATGTTTGATTTTTCCCCTACTTTTTTCTATTCCTTTTGTATTATGAGCCTTCTCTGCTATTTCAAATACAAGTAATTCCCAAAGAATATAAAATAAATTGGTTGACGCAAATAGTTAATGAAGGCAAACAGGTTCAAAGAAATACAAAATTACATATCCCTTAATGCTAAGCATCTTGAGTCGCATATGCACATAACTATAAATTACACTTTTATGTGGGCTGTATGGTGCTAAAAGGCCTCACAATTAATCTACAAAGGCTAAATGCAGAGGCCACAGACACTTGTTCTAACCTTGTTGGACTTTTCAGTTTACCATAGGTACAAACAGCCAATAAGTGCTGGGGCTCTTGACTTTTAATTACTTAAATATTTCAGGCTCACTGTAGCCCAGACCCTTGATATCAACAGGCTGGTTCCTTCTCCTTTAAGGCTGATGCACATTGTGATGGGTTGAAACAAGGGTGAACCACACGTCTATGGCCTACTTTTTCAGGCTTTCGAGATTGTTTCAGAGGCCAAATGGCACCATGCAGTCCTGTTTAAAACCAAACCAGCAACATTTCCATCATGGTGAATTGCATACACCATTAGTTCTCACACTTTGTGAGAGTGAGCTTTCCCAAGCAATGGAAAAGATTTTGAGCCTCCTTAAATTTAAAATATTGTGGGCCCCCATAGAAAAGTATCATACTTTGCTCAGTACACCAGAAATAACACAAGACTCATAAGGTTGACTGAGTATATTCTCTTTTTATTCTACTTGTTGTTATTCACCCCAACCCCACACCCCAGGTTATCTTTGTCACTCAACATTTTGGCTCTTGGACCCTTGTTACTCTGTTTGTTTCCCTCAATCTGGAAAAACTATCCTAGCCACCTTAATTTCTCCACCTCTTACTGTGTTGTTAAGCAACTTCTTGTACCTTAGCCCAGGTCACACGGAAAACAAGCCTTGACTCAGTGTGCCTTCCCAGTCACCAATTTATATATAAACACCTACTATAGAAACTAGCCTGGACTCAGTGTGCCTTGCCAGTCACCAGTTTACATACACATACTACATACATACCGAGAAACAAGCTTTGGCTCAATGGGCCTTTCCTGGTCACCAGTATGTGCAAAAGTAAAGAAATTACCCACCATTATCCATGATGTTGCTTCCTCCTTCACACAAATATCCAAAACTTAAAAAATGAAATACTGTACATTCTCAGACTTGACTGAGCTTCCTCTGGAATAGTTTGGGGCCTCCCTTGAGAGACTGGCCGCCATTTCGAACCACTGGCATATGCTGCCCACGATGCTTTACATTATGGAGCATGTGTAATTGTGTATCTCTTTGAAACTTGGTTTTATTGCCAGTGCCCTTCCAGGGCAACCCCTTTACCACTTCTGCACTAGGGCTCTTGTCTGTTAAATCGATTCATTTCCTGTACACATTAAAATGCTGTACTATTTTCCCTGCCCATTGTAAACTTGGCACATATAGTGTACAAAGTTAAAGTTCTGGTGAAATATCACACTAAAAAGCAGAACAGTTATAAGTTAACCAGTCAGCTAGCTGCAAAGCTTTCTTCAGATAGTACAACTTGGAGAGAAAAAAGCAAGTTAGCCTTTCTTCTTGTTTCTCTTATTTGCTCTACATACTGCCATCCTAATAAAGAGAGGTATGGTCACCAGAAAACAAGTTATGGTTTGAACTGGCAGAACTCCATTGCACATATTTCCCCAACAAATGGTATTTTATTAAAGGCTGACCCAGTAGTGTTGAAGCAACACATGCGCTGTCTCCTTGGAGACAGGGGTTCATGTGTAAGCCATGATTCCCACTCTGGAGCTGACTGTGTCATGGGGGTAAGGTGCTCAGCTCCCAAGAGAGTGGGGAACAGGTTAACCAATGAGTGTTTTTGGGATTGATTGTGAAGGCAGACAGTTACCCATCCTACTTGTCAGATGAAGGGTATAACTACAGCAGCTACATGGGTGACTGGGGAGGGCACTTTCAAAATAACTGCATTTCAGGCCTGCGCCTTTGCCTTAGGGTAGTCATAAGCATGACCTAATGGCTCTGAGGAGGTCGGTGGGACCTAAAGGGAAGAACCTCTTTAATTGGTGATGGCCCAACCAGTAGCCTTCCACACTGCTCAGTGCTTCATATAGTTGGCCCTTTCTCTAAGGTTGGCGCTTCTGATCCCTCATTCATATCTGAGCTGCAGCACAGACAAAAAGAGGGGCCAGAGTGTTGTGGAGTAGTCAAGTTGGTAGAGTACATAGCTGAAAGAGGACTGACATAATTAGGAAGAGACCATGAGCAGAGCGTAGGCAGGAGGTATGGAACCAAGGTTAAGCCCATTATATTATACAAGGTGCAAAAACAAATGAACAGAACAGTGAATTCAAGCAATTCTGTCATTTTTGTCAAGTACATTTTCATGAAAGCAAGAAGATTGTCCTTTAGAATTCATCTTTACCTGATGCTTTATCCTAACTGTGATCATAATCCCTTGTTTGTGACATCATAATCTATTTCTTTATATGTGGCCAATGCCACAAGTTGAGGATGGTCCTTGGATAGGGAATAAGCATCAAGTACATATGCAGTCAAGGGACAAAGATCCTAGATACATAAAAGTGTAAAAGAATATATTGGCTTCCAATTCAAATATGTGGGGAAATGTTGTAGAACTAATTCTTCCGCTTAGCAGCTGCATTTTTTAGTATTATTTTTGTTTTGCTAGTGGCAGATTTCATTTAAGGCTTCACAGTTTAAACAATACTCGAGCATTTGCTGTACCTTTACTTCACTGTTATGCTATTTGCCTTCCACAGTGATCGTAGCGGATATGATTTTTGAAAGGGATTTCAGATTTGCATGCCTAATTAGCAACATAACTTCTGTCACCTATACATTTTTGAACACTGTGACAGTAGACAGATGTTATACCAGTGTCTGCAAGAGCACTTGCACTTCCAAACATTGTAACTTTTATAACTTGAGACTGTGACTCAAATGTGGCATTTCCTGCAAGTAAAGTAAAGAAAGTATGAGGTTTGAAGTTCAGATGAGTGTATTTACACAGCTAAATTAAGCTTGAAAGGCAAGTGCTGTCTTGTAATAAGGTCATTTGTGTCATTTTTTTGTCCATGTATGTTAGGAAAATAAAGGAATTTGGTTTTCCACAGCTCCTTTCATATACGCTGTGTCCCAGTGTGTTTTACAAGCCAAGAACAGTTGCAGCAGTTATTAGATGAGCACATGGACATTAAGAAAAGCTCTGGAGGGTTAAGTAAAGAGAGGAAGTGAAGTATAGTGAGGTTGTGACTTCCTTGATGTCACACAGTAAGTGGTAATGACATTTAAAGGACACTGTCACCTTTACTACTCGTTTTTGATAAGTTTCTTTGATTTGGTTTGTGTGACATAATTGTTCCACGGTTACTGTAGAATGCCTCTCAGTAAAGCACAAATGAAACCGCTTACCAGTTTTTGTGAAATATGTATTATTTGTAGTCACAACACAACACAACACAATGCACTGAACAAGAAATGGTCAGGAAATTAAAAGAAGAGCAATATAAAACTTTGTAGATCTCCAAAATTCTGGGAGACCAGTACATTTCTGGAATGCAGCATGACCATGACCCAAAAAGAACATTTATACAAGTGTGAAATAGATTTGCCAAGATAAACATCTTATTTTGGGTAACATGCGAAAATAAATGAAGCTGATCACAGAGCATGCTCAAAAAATTCTCTCATTTTGGTCACATTGAGCATGTAGAGAAATTTATTCTCATATGTGAACAAAATGTCAGAGCATGCTTAGTAAACAACTTTATTTGTTCCCCAAGACACCTTTGAAAATGAACTATTATGACTTGGCAGCCTTTCTAGGTAAAACTCTTTAATTAAATAAAAGAAAATGTGAGATGCCGTTTGTTTTGATTGACTGTACAGTAGTTTACTTTTTATTTTGCAGCTTCTTTCCATTCCTAGTACAAACCACCTAAACCCCTGTTGTATAAGTAAAATATTCCATGAGTCGACTTAAGTTTAATTATCATTTTTATCTTCATTTGAAGGTATTAGTCTGTTGCTATCTGGCGTGAGCTCTACCACTCCTGAGATATCAACAGACCAATACCCTCTCAGGAAGGTAAAATTATATCTTAAGTCAGCCTATGTCATAGTGAAGTTTCCAGAACCAAATTAAATCTGCAGTAGCAAAGCTGTCTACTGTCACAGCCGTTGGTTGGATGGCAAGCAAATTCTGGTCCAACATTTAGAGACCTGTTTGAGATGGATCTTCAAGACTAAATCAACCAGATCAGGAACCATGCTGTGGATCTTTCACATCCCTTCTAGATATTTTAATCGCTTTAATGTGTACTTCATGCATCCCAGTATTAATGCTACGCTTGTGGGTCTCTCGATCCCTCTCCTGGATAGCCACACTCCAGAAATCCCAGGGCCTAACGTGGATGGACTTTCACTCCCTTCTATCTTTTTTTTTTCTATTCTTTATCTGTCTGAATACCTGCTAGGCCCCCTTCTGGCATCTTGTCCCCAGCCCTGTTATGTACCCACCCCCCAAGACTTACCTTCTACCTTTTGCACCTCCATGGGTGGATGGGCTTCTAGGTAGGTGGTGCTGAACCTGCGGAGCACATGCCATTATCCTGCCTGCTTCCAGGTTGTCTTTCCCCTGAGTGTGATTTTTCTTTTCAGGTTGATATACATGCTGTGGTGCCTACGTGCTTCATTAAAGACACAGTATGCCTCAGAGACCTGCACCTGCTCCTGCTCAACCAAAGGCAACAGCTACAACACCACCCTTCTTCCATTAGGTGGTAATCAAGCAGCAGTTCGAGTTGTTCCCCCTCCCCAAAGGACGAGAGCCATCGTGGGACTTTCGATCCTCCTTCCCCAACTGGCCTCTGGTGATCCCTCTTCGCCCCGAAACCAGGTTGCGGCATGGCTAGTAACAAGGCCCCCTGCCTCAGTTCACCATGCCACTTGGCTGGCCTGCTCCCACTAACTTGAACCTCTGTGTGATATGCTTACCAGCATCGGAGGTGAGATAGTTTGTGCTGCATCTAATTTGTAAAGGTCAGGTATAGTTGTTACTTTGTGGGAAGTGTGAATTCATGATTAAAAGATCCAGGGGTATGAGGAATGATGAGGAGGGGTAGGGTGGTCTCCTGACATCCGCTGTAATGGTGGCAACTGTTGGCGATCATCAGATACGCTGCTAGACTAAGCAGTGTAATTCTCTTTGCCCATTTGGGACCAGTGTAGCTCTGTTCTGTGCAAGTTCCAGTCTGAGATGACTCCCATCTCCTCTGGTACATGTATAGCTGGATTTACCTATGCCATTTAGAGTGTGCTCCTACTGCCAGACCTAATATTGAGTGCTGGTCATTGCAAACTATTCATAGTTCTTCTCATGCCCTTTCATATGCTTGGGAAAAGTATCTCCCTTTCATCTCAAAGCTGTCTTGGGGGATCCCAATCCCACTTATCCCCTCAGGGAGAAAGCAAGGCCTCCTTCTTCTAAGTTTGGTCATCTGCTGAATTATTCCTTTTGAATTGTTGGGCCAGATTCTGAAGCTGCCAGCGCCGGACACAAGTTCGGCAAAGAAAAGGGATGCATCTGACGAGGCTGTGGCAAACACAAGTTGTGCTATTCCAGAAGGTTTGCCACTTGCAGCAAACAATCTGTAATAGCCGCAACTTGTGGCCCTGCACCCAAAAGAGTGGCACATCCTGAGGCATCTGTGCAAGTCCTCATCGCATGCACAGGCAGGCGCAGGGGGCAGCCATGTGCCCCAAGAAGCAACAAGCCAAGAACCCAAGTGAGAAATGGGAACCCCCGCAAAACTGTAGCACCAGGCAGGTGTCAGCCATACCACAGTAGCCCTTGTAATCCGTGGACCCGTGACACATACTCCTGCCATGGCAGGGACTGGCAACCCCAGCAGTTTCCATATATGGAGATGGCATTGGTGGTGTAGTGGCCCCAACCCTCAGCAATCCCTGATCAGGCCAAATGTAACTCCCTAAGGCAACCGTCCCCCCGAGTTCACCCAGGAATACTGGCACAGGTCCCCTGTGGTATTGCACTAGTACCCACTACCTCATCTTCGATCCTTGCTCTACGGAAAACAGAAACATGAATCCCCGATCGCCGGGAAAAGTCACAGAACAGGAATGCCCGGTCGCAACCTGATGGTCCAGTGGCCGCGCCCACTCCAACAGGCAGTGGCCAACTACCCCATCTTCATCCCTGGCCGCTGCTCGATTGGCACATCCTCTGCACACACACAGTCAGCCACAGAGTGTGATCACACAGATCACTTAAGTGTACTGTACACTTACGTGGGCTGTGCGACGCATTCTGCAGCTGGCCATGGTAGGTGCAGAGGGAAGTGCCAGTCCAGAAGTGGGTCAGGGACAGGAGGGAGAGCAGGATGGTTGGCCACTGCCTGTCCGGTGGGGGGACCACTAGACCACCAAGGTAGGTCTTGGAACTTGGGTGCAAGTACAGCAAGTGCGCAGGGAGAGAATTTCATGTACCACAGTGGACAAACAGGGATCGGAGCTCAGTGTATGTTAGAGGGGACGGACTGGGATTGGGGTTTCATTTACAACAATGGACAATGGGGATTGGGACTTATTTTAGCGTTGGGGGAGGGGAACTATATTACCATGGCATTGTGCCTAGGTTGGCAAATGCCGGGGTTGGCAATAGCCTGCCACAGCAGGCATGCCATCCTTTGGCACACGGGTGTCCAGGCAGGTGTGGCACAGTGACCTACATGGAAGGATGCCCCTGCTGTGGCTTTATGGGGTCACAGCATCTGTTTCTGTCCCCGCAGTACTGGCCCCTATGGCTCTGCTGTTCACTACAGGATGACCACTCCCCAGCTCTGCCTGTAACAAGCCACTTAGACCACCTCCAGGCTGGTCTAAGTGGCAAGCTCCCATCCATGGTAGGACTCCAATATCCCCAAACAGGGATGTGGCAGCTCTACCCATGGCACAAGCCCCTTGCGACCTGGCTCACTGGGTTGTTGGATGCCACCCAGGCACAAGGGGGCTTTGGCACAGCAGTCTGCGGCAGACACAGGCTGCCTTCCAGAATCACAGTTTGATGCAAGTTGTGCCTCAAGTCACCACTTGTGTCAAACTCTTCTGACCCAAGTCCCTTGTGTCATGCTAACCCCTTTAGAACCTGGCCTGTTTTTTCCAGTTAGGCTTTGCAATCTCAAGATAGCCTTAACATTTTCATATAGTGTGCTCCTTTCTCCTTTCCCATGTCACCCAATGTCACGCTCAGCTATAGATTGGGACCTTTCACCAGGGCTGGATCTAAGACCATCTTTCCTCCAACTTAGTTGGTATTAAGTTATCACAGTAGAATGGGCCCCATATGCTTTGATCTCCGGATCCTCTTTTGTTTTCTGGGTAGCTTGTGAGGTGGCTCCAGTTCACAGGATGGTGTCCCAGACTTGGGATGAGTGTCTGAGTCTGCAGAGAGAATGGGTCTGATCCTTTAGTTTTACTTCTACTGCTGCCCCTTCATTTTTGAGGTTTGCTACAACTCAGATCCATAGTCAAGACCTGTATGTCAGGAAGTAGGCTTCCTGAAGGTACTTGTATGGAGTTTGAGGGAACTCTCTGGAATCTCGTGCCATTCTCCCACCCCTACTGTCTGTCGACGATCAGATCTCTGCTGTTCTCCTTGAAGTCTAATTTTTATTTCAGGAAGTGGGAACCTCTTGTGGGAAGTCAGACTAATGCCATTTGTACTCCCATACTATATTCAGAGTGGCAACTTACCTGATATTGCAAGGAATTTTATGTTGTGCAAGTTCTTCCTTAACTGTTGAAAAGACTTTCCTGTGTTCTGCTAGATCTCTCAAAGTCTTGAAATATATATGGATTTTATGTCCATTCCATGCCAAGTTCCCTTTTTCCCATGTTGGTTTGAGGATTTGGCCCTAAAAGGCACAGAAATTCTTGTGACAGCAGTTAGTAATGTAGTAAAGAAGTGAAAGACTTGCTTCATATGAACCACATATAACTGTACACGAACAAACATGGATGTGAAAACTATTTTGTTTTTATGGACAACATTCAGTATAGTTCCTACATGGAAGCAGTAATTTGGAGTTTTACTGTGTCACAGTTTGTGTACAGAATGCTAAACATGAGCTGTTGTCCTATCAGAACCATGCACAGAGTTCTATGCTCAAATTGTGACATAGTTAAAACTCTGGATTACTAGTTCTGTGAAAAGAATTGTAACAGACTGCTGTCCATAAAACAAAACAAAACAATGCAAAATACAGTCTTTCACATAACTTTTTATTCTGGTACAATTACATATGAATCATTTAGTCCTACTGGTATAATTTCTGTAAATGTGAACATTATAAAGAGCTGCCAATTACAATTCATTTCCTGTCCTCATTAATGCTGTATTATACAATGGCAAGAAAGAATCCTGGACTCTGATTGGTCAGTGTGTGCCTGAGAGAGTGATGTTAATACACAATAACGTCACTGTCATTGATGAGAGCCACAGTATTGATTAGCTTTTCTCTTAAGAAACAAAGATATATTGCCACACTAAAATACTAAAAGCCATCCCAGTGGTGCTGAGGGTTGAGGCATTGAACGCCACACCTTGCGCCACGCTGGGCGATCCGCTGTTAGGGAACGAGCACGGGTTGCCGGGGTTAGCTTGGAGGAGATGGATTGAGCATCCTGTGGACTGCTCTCCATCTCTGGAGAGGGAGGAGTACTGTGGCTGGTACTACCTGACCCTAGCGGAGGCTGGGGCTCACGGCAGAGAGCTGCATCACAGGGGTGGGAGGCGGCAGATTCTTGACTAGTTCACACACAGGAGCATGCGTGGACTCAGTCGCTGGCATCATTGCATGCTGCTCTCCTCAAGAAGGAGAAACAACTAGAAAACAGCTCCTGAAGGATGACTAGGGGAGATCGCAGGCCCCACACCTGGCTAGTCATGACGCAAACGGATCTGGTCTCGGTAGGGGAAAGGCCCCTCTGCTGACCCAGCCAGGGGTAATCCCTGGGGTATTGCACTGGCTGGTGGATGCCAGGGTGATGGTGATGGCTGGGCTCCCCCAGACTGAGAGAGCCGAGGAGCAGGAGCATAAACTAATTAAAAAAAAAAAGAAAATCTACTAAGAACATTTTTAAACTTTTTTATTTTGTATAACAAAAGCCATTGTATAACTGCAATAAGGCACTTCAAGGTGTGTGTGTTGTTGTAATAATAACTGGTCAGCAATTTTTACACTGCCTGACCAGTTATAATTTCCATTATAACTCACGAGTTATAACGGGAACACCGCCATGTCACTCAAAACAAGAGCCGCATCCTACTGGCTCTTTACGCCTCCTGGGCGCAGCTCACTAAAGAAACATGGTGGCTCCTCTCCGTTCCACTTAGCAACGAGCCACCACACCAAGAGCGGGTGATTTTATTTTTAAACATTTATTCTCTACAGCTTCCTCGCTGATCCTGCCATTCAGAAACTGCACCTTGCAGTTTTCATCCACACCGGAGAAAAACTGGCACTGGGAATCATGATGCGCTTCAGAGGTAAGCGCTAACAAGACAGCACAACCTAGAACCATGTGTGTGTATGTCAAAATAAACAAAAAAATTGCTGACCAGCAATTATAAAAATAACAGATAGGGTGGTGTGAAACTTGATTTTACACACACCCACTGACAGTAAGGATACTTTATAAACCCTTGGGCGCCCTCAGGGTTTATGTAGCATCCCACAACTCAGGTGCGTGTAAAATCTCATTATATTCACCACCCCATTCATTATAGTATATATAACGCTACTCCTGGGTGACGTTATTACATGATAACACACACCTTGTCTGCCTTATTGCTTAATTATAGAAGTAGGCAAGGATCAGACAAAGTGTAGAGCTTGCCAATTTGGCGCCAGCAATCTATGTGCTGTTTCCTCCTCAAAAGGGTAGTCCCAATGAAAATCTAGCAGTTGAGGAATTGGGGATTGTATGATGGCACATATGTCCTGCCCTTAGAGCCCTGTAGAACACTAACAGTTTGCAGGCTGTTGCAACATCCTTGATTTTCAAGGCCATCAGTTGTGGGCCATAACATCAGTACTTGCTTCTCAAGGGTCACTGTACGGTCTCCCTGATCTGCTACCCATGACTCCACCTGCATGGTAAACAGCTCCACATCTGCTATTCTGGCTTCACCTCCTTTTCCTTCACCTTTTTACCGCCTTGCAAATTTATGGGATGTCAGCGATCAGGGTTTGTAACATTCATTATATATCTGTTAGGTTGGCCAGGCTGTGGTCCTTCAATCACCATTATTCTTTTGCCTGACAAGAACTGTGCCCACTATTTTGATGATAGCTTGGTTCACTCAATCTGACCAAAAAAGTAGGCACACCCGCACACAGATAAACAGCACTATCATTTAGTATGAGTACTGCAAGCAAGGTGCACTCTTACTAATAGATGGACAAGGAATTTGAATTGGCCAGAGAAAGCTTTTTGTTTCAGACATTTTGTTGGCAGTTGCACATGCCTATTTTTCTGAGGGTTTTCAATAAATATTTGACCATGTATCCATGGAGGCTGTATAACAACCTTTAATTATGATTTTCTGACACCCATAGTGCACTTTAATGGTACAGTAGAAGCCACTTAATGGGATGTGGATAACAGGGATATCTGCTTTTCTGGGATGCCCCGGGGAACGGTTAAGTGGCTATACATTCTAATGGACCTACTACCTGGTTTAAAGGGATGGGATGTTGGATTAATGGGACGATTCACAGGCAGAGCAGACAGTGATGCGCTGATGAGTATGTGTGAATGTGTGAACTGCTCATCCCCCATTTCTTGCTTAGCATTTGTGCACCCAGTGTTATCTCCCAACTGAAAGCAAGTTAGCTTTCCATCAGCGAGCTGATCAGTAGTACTGCTGTAATAGATGATTGACCACCTCTGACCACTGCTCACTGCTGAAGATCTAAAACACCACTTGCCAATTTTCATGGTTTCCTCTTTGTGCCACTGTAAGATAGAGCTTTCTATGATGCTACGACACCTCTCACCCGAAAGCAAGTTAGTGTTCCTGCAGTGAGCTGATCAGTGGTGTAGAAACAGGCTTTCTCATCACCAGAACTGGCAGTGAACTGCAAGAGACTGGGACAGGCTTTCTCAAGGCAGAATCTTCCTTTGCTGCAACCGCTACCTCCCACCCAACTGCAGGTTAGTTTTCCGGCAGTGAGCTGTAAGAGACTGTGACAGACTTTCTCGTGGCAGATCTTCCATCACTGCAACCGCTACGCCTCACCCAACCACAGGTTAATTTTCAGTCAGCTAGCTGATATGTAGTGCTTCATGTAAGAGACTTATTAGGAGAGAGAACAGGCTGAAAAATAAAATGAAAGTCATCGCATTAATATAATGGAGATCGGGCATCAGTGTGGGTAAAAGTGAGTTCTGCAACTGACAGAATACAAAAATAGACAATTCTGTTAATTGGGATGGTTGCTTAATCGGATGAAAAGCCTGCCTCAAGGCCATTCCAGTTAGCTGCTTCTACTGTATCAGTATTTTATTTTCCATGCCAACAGATTGGCATTGTGGTTAATTTTGGACAACTAGATGCTTCTGAAGTAATAAAGTATGAAACTAAAGACAAAGCCAAACATAGAAATCGAATAGAAGCAACTGTTGTAAACATTGCTGTTTTAAACTTTTTTTTAGTAGCTGCCTGTTCATTAATAGATACACACCTTGCATAACTGACTTTAACTTGTGCTGTTTTGTTTAAGATGTCTGTTTTTTGTTTGTTTGTTTGTTTTTTTCAATTGGTCCTGATTGCAGCTGTGGGATCACTTTAAAAATATACACCAAATAATAAAACTGAAAGTCTACTAGTGCTTTCCCTGGATAGAAGAGGATAGCTGTATGCCTACTACATTTTCACAATGATACACTATGTTATCAACCTTTCATGCCTAAATACAGTTATTGGGCACCACTTCATCCTTAGCTTGTCAGTTATTCAAAACACTGCTCAACTGCATGAGCAGCTGGTCACCTATAAGCAATGACTAAATATGGCTTTGAACTAATGTAGGTTGCAGAAATCATAATTTCTTCTGAAAATCATCCATTTGAGATGGTTTCTAGGGCAGAAATAGGGACAGAAGTCACTTTCCCAGAGGTAAGTAACATTGAAAAACTACTTTACCCTGGGGAAAGGTTACCTTCTCCTGTCCAGCCTTAGCGTTCTTAGTCATGGTCTCCTTCAGCTCAATCCAGGTGCATATGCAAAATCCCTGAAAATATTTAGTTGAATCTGCATGCAGTAGTAAAATATATCTAATTGATTTCCTCTATAAACTTGTACATATATTGCTTTTAGAGACCATTGTACATTGCTACTGTAACGTTAGTTACAATAAACAACATACTTAGGCAGTTTTGCAGTTGCTTTCTAGTAACGCTAGAAATGCTTTTCCCACAACCCTTTAACATGTGTGACACATGGAGACAGAAAATGTTTTGCCCTATTTTTGAGTCGTGAATCCCAGCTATTGTAAGTCATATATCATAAGTCTGATTATAACTACTAAAACCAGTCAGTATATTTTGAAGTTAAAAGTGGGAAAGATACCTAACTAGATTTCTAGACCCCACTGCTGTGGTCTCCCACTTTAAAACAGTATGTCAGATGATTTAGATAATCTACCATTTGCCCCTCAAGACTGTTGAAACAGAAGGAATTACAATTGAAAATGTAGGGCTAAAAATAAAACCAATTGGCTGCTACATATGCATACTGAAAATAGAAATTAAAATTAGAATCAGTGTTATGTTTACATGGCAGTCTTCAGGAACGATCTATGTAGAATCACAAATCAGCAAACAGCTTAAGGGTTTAATATCAATCAGTACTTCTTATAGCCACCCCACTCCTCCACCTGGACAAAACAGAAAACAAGGAATATTTCCTAGCCATCCTTTCCTGGAAAACAAAAACATAAAATTAAAATGTAAGCATAATAAGTGCTTCTTGCTTCATTTTAAAGCTCATAAGTAAAACCTCATTCTAAAAACTTTGATTCTGATTTTATTTTCTATTTTGAGCATTCCATGTACATTAAAGTTAACCCATTCATTTTATTTCATCCCATGATGCAGCATCCCCCCCTTTCTGTGTCTAGCTTTTATAGGAAGAGGTGCTGAGAATTATTTATGATGGTGTTGATAAAATGGCAGAGTTAAAACATCATTGATAGGAATATTTCAAAAGCATATTAGCATATTACCTAACATGTATTTTCTAGCATATGGATCTGTATTTGAAAGAGTCTGTTTTAAATAATATCCTTTTCCAATTCTGTATAAATTGCTTTTGGATCTAGTTCAAAATTTGTAGCAGTAATGAAAACATTACAAAACTATGGATTAAATTGCTCAGTGGAATGCTCCACCTTTGATTGTTGAGTCAAATGTGGCCCACAGGGGACCTGATAGCTCAGAGGATTGCCAAATGGTAAAGGAGCCTTTCACCTCCAGGTCATTGGTTCAAATCAGGTTCAGGCCAGTAGTGGCCAAAATCCATGTTGCTTATGGCTGCTCAGTGACCTGTGTAAAATAAGTTGTCATGATCTCAGTCCAGTTCTCGGTGGACAGGCACCCATGCTGCAAAATTACCAACACAATTGGCACTAATTAGCTCCCCATAGGGAGACTCAGACTCACATTAGAGGCCAAGGACTGAATGGGTATGGTGTCTGAATTCTCCTGTCAAGGTCCCCTATGACAGAGTTGAAGCACATTGGCAGGCTGGTTTAGGGAGGTTTGCATTGTGGACACCCCACGCAGTGCCTGTTTTATGGTTAACATTTTGACTTCATTATCCCATGCTGTCAACATGGCACCATGTGAATTTACTACAGAATAAAATCTAAGTGAAAAAAATGTGTAACCTAGACTGATGACATAACATTCTTATCTAATGACTTTCAAAGTTACAACTCCATTACCTTTTTAGGACAGGTTATTAACCAGTGTAGCCTGACTGATATGCAACATCTTATTTTAGTGGGCTTTCTGCTTCTCTTGAGGTTAGGCTTCACAGTAAGTGGCTCTGGTGTTTTTGATCGAGGGTAGAAAAACACAGCAAACACAAGTAGTTTATATATATGTGAAGTTTATAATTCTTTTTCTGTGGAAAAATTACAAAATGACCACAAACTAACTGGGCTCAGGAACAAAGATCCTCTATGTATCAAGGCTCCCTGTTTCTTCAAGGAACCTTGATCGCCAGAGGAGCTGTTTTTTCTGGGCTCAGCAGGTTTGTGGCCATTTTGTATGTCTCAGCAGAAGTGGGATTGAACCTCACTTTTATATTACCTGCTTCTGGGTGGGCCAAGCAGTCCTTTTCTGCCAACAAATTCTATGTTTCTGCTTATGTGTGCAATCTTTTTCTGCTCGTGTTCCTGTATACATCTGTGTTCTGGGCAGTGGCACTGCTCAGAGTTTTTTTGTGTGTGCCTTTTTTTTGTTTTGGTGTTGGTGGTATTTGAGCCTGAGTTTCGGTACCCAAGTCTGTGCTCTGACCACTAGACCATGCTGCCTTCCATTTTCTCAGCGTGGGATACAGTTCCCAATACTATCTAAACAGTTACCATTTTTTCATTACTTTGTTGATCATACAATATGCCATTGTTACAATAAGAGTATGCTATATTTAACATTGAATGCATTTGGTGCTGATCTAGAGCAAGATTGTATAAGTGTTTTATTGCAGTGATCTCCATGGTGAGTACCTGTATAAGAGTGAAAGGAATGCAACATGGAGTTGCCTTAGGTGGTAAATAAAATGCATGAGGTAATACACTTCACACTGCTAGATAATTGACTGCATCAAAGCTGATTGTCCCAAGTGGAAGGCAAGAGCACTTGGCGTGGCGAGGTCAATTATCTAACACTAATACCGTTATGAAGGGTATATGTTCTATTTTGACATGCAGAAAAATATATTTAAAAACAATCTACTAGGTTAAAAATGCTCAGCAAGTGTTAGCTGAATGTTTTGTTTACAGTAGCCATGCATTTTGGAATGATGGTTGCTGGCAAAAGGACTTGATTGTCTGGAAAGATCATTCAGGCTTATAATAAGCAAAGCAGTACAGTCAAATAATGAAGGTAGACCTCAGACCTCTAATATACAGTGCCCTAAAATAATCATATTTAGACTCAAAGAGTGCAATGTCAATGATAGTTTATTTTGACCAACAAAGAAATACACTTGAGGGAGTTAACTTGCAGCCATTTTGTGATAATATGAAAGTGGTGTCCAGTGTTAAACAATAGCAGAGTAGAGGATTGGATGGTGTTCCATAGCATTAAAAATTAGAGAACTCTAGAAATGAGTTCAGTTCTATTTCAAATGCATGGACAATTTGTGTTTGAATGTGTGTTGAATTTTGACAGCTTAACTAACTGATGGGTAAAAGATAATATACTTTTGTTTCAGTCTTATTGGTAGTATGCCTTATTAGAAATATGGTGAGATTTAAGAATATCAGAATACTGGCAGCTATCATATTTAACATGACACCCCAATGTCTGGGAAATTGGCAGTATTTATATTGGGTGGGTACACAGTGTTTTTTTTTGGTATCATTTGTTTTGCAGTGATAGATAGCTAGATAGAGAGGTACAGTAGATAGATAATAAGTTACAAAATTCTAATAATCTGATTGGCGAAAGAATCACCTGACTGTCAGGTTATTAGAACACACCTTGACAGTTCAGAACAAATGACTGTTTATGCTTCACAAATCAATTTAGGACCTACTTTATAAGTAGAATAATGCTTTCAAGGTGTCCAGGTGTGCTGATATACAGACATCTCGGATGGTTGAAGGCTTCTGCATATGCTTTGTGCTTCACAACACACCAGAGACATCTGTATATCAGAGCATGCCCAGACACAGTGATAGGTATTATCCCTTACATATATGCTTGATTTTGGGGTGCCACTACAGACATATAACTACTCAATCATGTTTTGGATAGTGTTCAGACACTGCATATTTTCTTTTTCTTTTTTGCATTTCTCTTTATTTGCCCCACCCCCCACAGCAGAGCACTGCACTGTCAGGAGAAGCACATGCCGAATCCCGCTGGACCCCATGGAGCCGTGGCTGCTTCCCCCAAGATGTGGGTGCAAGGTGGGGTCCAGACACCCGAGAATTCAAATTTCGTCAGCTCCCCGGTGGTCAGGCAGTCAGGAGCCATTGTGGTCTGTGCTTGGCTCTCCTTCCTCTCGGTGCTCTGGTGTATTTTCCCTGTTCTTAGAGGTGGCATGCACCCAGACATCCGAGGCGTCACTGCCGTCACCACCCCAACCTCTCTGTGTGCATCTGTGCTTGCTGTGCCTCTGGCTTCTGCAGAGACTAGTCAAGCACTGAGCGTAGATCCCCCTCTTCCCGAGAGGAGGCTGTCCTCTGGATGCTCAATCCTCTCCCTCCTGCCAACCCCGACAGCCCGGGCTCATTCCCAAACCTGGGTTGCCTGTGTGGCACAGGTGTGGCATCCAGCGCCTCAACCCTCAGCGCCACTTGGCCGGCCAGACACTGCATATTTTCAATACAGATAGAAGCAAACATACAAGACTAACTTATCATGGTCTGTTGTAATGCAGAAATGTAATTGAGTTGTGACATGCACATAGCAGTACTCTCAGGAGTGTAAAATGTAGGTACAAGTTGAGTATCACACCATTTGCATTGTACAGATGCAGTCATTGGCTGACCACACACATGACCAGAAGTTCTTGAGGTAGTACCTAACCACAGACCCGTAGCGATACTTCCAATGCTCAACAGGATTCTTAAGAAATTCACAGCTTCACAACTTAACAAATACCTTAACACTAACAACCTCCTGTCTCCCGCACAGCACAGTTTTAGGAAAGGCCACAGTACTACCACTACCCTCCTATTGCTCACCACAAGCATTACCTCCTCCATAGATAGAGTGAGCTAACAAGTGAAGTCTCCACTGACCTCACAAAGGCCTTTGATGTGGCAGACCACCCTTTCACTGTGAGAAACTTGGTAACCTGGGTGTCTCATCCATGGTTTTGCCATAGTTTAAGAACTGTATGGATAGTAGAGACAGTACCAGTATGTCAGGCTTTGCACTCCCTATCTGAACCTGCCACTACCTTGGTTGAGGTCCCTCAGGATCACTACTTGAGCCTCTCCTTTTCACATTCATATAAATTCCATCAACCTTTGTCTTGCGCGGTAAACCTGTCCTCTATGCAGATGATTTGGTCCTCTTCAAGTGTGTGCTCCATAGATTTCTCAATGTATGTCATCAGCTGCCTTCTCCAGGAGGCTTCTTATGAACACCACCAAGTCTCAGGCCATGCTATTTAAGATCCCATGTTAAAGAGTAGCCAATCTCTGTTGTCAATGACTTGTGAGAATGGACCACACTTGGCCTGACTTTCCTTATTTAACTATTTGGGTGTCATGCTTGACCCATCATTGGACTTCTCGATACATGTGACCTCTGCCTGTAAAGCAGTTAATTCTAAGTTGGGACTTTCCTTCAGAGTCAGTAATAACCTCAGCTGCAAAGCTTGGATTGCCATACCTCAAGCGTCTTGCTCCCTAAACTCCTATATGGGATGTCTTTCTTCTTCTCAGCCTCCAAAATGTTCCTGAAAAATTGGGATGTGGCTTATAACAACATCTGTAGATTTGCCTTGACCTCCAACCGATACACTCACCATTGTACCTTGCACTATAAACTTAGTTATAAAATGGGTAGAAAATCCTTTGTCTTGATTTGTTGTTAGTCGTGCTTTAGAAGTGTCTAACATACAGCTAAAAACAAGTGCTGGCCAGCTGGACACAGGTCAAGAAAGAAATCAGTGTGCCAGTCGAATTTTTAAAATCTGTCAGTTGCCATTTTTGTCCTTACTTAGCCCACGCATAAATATAGGCACACACATGCTCCCTCAATACTCGATCACTCTTTCAACAAAACTGATCCTAAAACCAATACAAAATGGAGCACTCACATTAGTAAAAGACAGCACTCCTGTTCTGATGTCTTTCACTGTGGTTTAACCTCCTCACCCCTGCTGCCAACCAACCTTCCGCCCCCACATGCTCCAGCTATTAGGCTGCTCAACTGCTTACAAATAAAATGAATCACCTCTAAAATCCTCAAAAAGCCACAGTAACAGTTCCTGCTTAATTATCATTATCCCAGTTATGACAGAAACATAGAAACATAGAATTTGACGGCAGATAAGGACCACTTGGCCCACCTAGTCTGCCCATGTCCCTACCTGATGGATAAGCTGCAGATTCTAGTTAACAACAGCTTACTTCCTCCTACCCCCACTAGAATTGCATTATGCCTGTCCCATGCATTCTTGAATTCTCCCACTGTTCCTGACTCCACAACCTCCTCAGGAAGGCTGTTCCATGCATCCACAACCCTCTGTGTGAAAAAATACTTTCTAACATTACCTCTGAGCGCCCCCCTCTATCTTCAAATTATGCCCCTTGTTCTTGCACATCTCTTCTTTTGAAAGATAAAATACAAGATGGTAGTATTAATTCCCTTGAGATACTTGAAAGTTTCTATCATGTCCCCTCTCCTCCTTTCCTCAAAGGGTATACATATTAAGCTGCTTTAGTCTCTCCTCATATGTCTTCTGGTGCAGACCCTGCACCATTTTGGTTGCCCTCCTCTGAACAGCCTCCACTCTGTCTGTGTCTTTGCAGAGATGGGGTCTCAGAATTGCATGCAGTACTCCAGATGGGGTCTCACTAACTGTCTGTACAGAGGATGACAACTTCCCGTTTTCTACTGTTGATGCCTCTCCCTGCCATCCCAGTATCCCCCCAGCCCTCCTTACAGCCTTCTCACATTGCTTGCCCACCTTTAGGTCATCTGATATAATTACTCCTAGGTCTCCTTCGATTTTTGTTGTTGTTATTAACTCACCCTCCATCATGTATTCTTTCCCTGGGTTTTTGTTTCCCAGATGGATTACCTTGCACTTCTTTGCATTGAATGTGAGCTGCCACATATTTGACCATTTCTCCAACCTTGCCAAGTCCTTTTCATTCTTTCCACCCCACCTTGTGTATCAACCCTGTTGCAGATCTTTGTGTCATCTGCAAAGAGACATACCTTTCCTTCCAGGTGCTCTCCATTGTCACTTATAAAGACATTAAAGAGGACGGTCCCAGTCCGAACCCTGCGGTACCCCACTAATTACCCTCCTTTCTTCACTGTGGACTCAGCTTACTATTACCCTTTGTATCCTGTTGTCCAGCCAGTTTTTATCCAGGCTACCACCTTGGGACTCTCTCAAGGCTGGCTACTTCTATATTTACCTCTTGTGTGAGACTGTTTGAATGTCTTGGTAAAATCTAGGTAGGCCATATCCACAGCCCCTCCCTGGTCTACTACTTTGGTCACCCAGTCAAAGAAATCTATTAGGTACATCTGACATGACCTTCCTGCTGTGAAACCATGCTGCCTTGGGTCCTCTGCCCCACTGGCCTCTAGGTACTCAACAATTATTTCCTTCAGAAGTGATTCCATCATTTTCCTAACACTGAAGTCAAACTAACTGGTCTGTAGTTTCCTGCCTCTGCCCTGCTCTCACTTTTGAAGTGAAATCACATTGCCCTCCTCCAGTCCTCAGGTAACATCCCATCCTCCCATGATTTGTTAAAGAGGTAGTCAGTGGTGTTACTAGTTCTACCCTTAGTTCTTTTAGAATCTTGGGTGAATCCCATCAGGCCCCATTGCTGTGTCCACCCTCAGTTTCAAGAGGTCTTTCAAAACCCTTTCTTCTGTGAATGGACTGGTATCGACCCCCTATTCAGATTGTCTTTCTTGTTTGGTTTAGGTACCTCCCTCCTCTTCCATTGTGAATACTGAGCAGAAATGTTCATTCAGTAGCCCTGCTTTTCACTGTCACCCTCTGCCCACATTCCCTCCCTTTATTAAGTCTCTGTATACCTCTCTTGGTCTTTCTTCACTCCTAATGTACCTATAAAGGTTTTATCCTCTTCTTAACAGAGTTGGCTATCTATGACATTCTTCTTGCATGTGAAGTAGTCTGCTCCTGGGTCAGCTAGTATCCGTTCATGAATTCTGAGCAAAGCTGCCATGGAGGTGACTGCAGACATTGTAAGAGCAGCCAGGAAGAGCGTCACCTAAATACAATCAGAGTGGACTCCATTTTATTTTAAAAGCCAAGTAGCTTTGTGAGTGTGATGTTGCCAGCTCCATTTTATTTTAAAAGCCAAGCAGCTCTGTGAGTGTGATGTTGCCAGCTCCATTTAATTTTAAAAGCCAAGCAGCTCTGTGAGCATGATGTTGCCAGCTCCATTTTATTTTAAAGCCAAGCAGCTCTGTGGCGTGATGTTGCCAGCTCCATTTGATTTTAAAAGCCAAGCAGCTCTGTGAGTGATGTTGCCAGCTCCATTTTATTTTAAAAGCCAAGCAGCTCTGTGAGCGTGATGTTGCCAGCTCCATGTTAATTTAAAAGCCAAGCAGCTCTGTGGCGTGATGTTGCCAGCTCCATTTTATTTTAAAGCCAAGCAGCTGAAGCTGGCCCAGTGGCATGGAGGGCTGAGGTGCTGGATGCCTTACCTCCTCTCACAATGGTGACTCAAGGTTCAGAAGCAGAGCCTGGGGTGCTGGGGGTCAGCCAGGGAGGAGGGTGGGGAACTGGATTGAGTGGCATAGAGGCAGCTGTCCTCTCCAGGAGAGGGACGTGGGTTTCCCAGACTCTTAGTTGCCATCTGGTGGAAGCTAGTTGGCAGTGCCAAGCTGTAAGGAGCCAGGCATTAGGCTGGGTGGGAGGAAGGGACCATCACCAGAGTCATAGAGTGCATGTACGCATTCATGCATATGTGTGACTGTGTTCTGGGGTCCTGGGATAACGGAGGAAAATGGAAAGAAAATGGGGCACGGGGAGGCTCAATAAAGCCCTATGTGCAGGGCAGAATGAGATCCTCTGAAGGAGAACCACAGCTTGCCTGCCCCTGGAGCCTCAGAACAGAAAAAGCTATTGAAAAAAGTCATGCAGCTGCATGAGCACGATGTTGCCAGCTCTGTTTTGTATCACATAAAAAGAAAGAAAGAAAGAAGCACTTGGCAGCACTCTTGTTGGATAGATAGTTACAACAGTTAGTGTTAGCATACAAAAACTACAGCTATGGTGGCAAGAGTAGGACAAATGTAATCAAGCTCATGTGGTGGAGGAACTATTTTAAGCAAAATGTTGCCAGAATATGTACCTTTTATCTTTTCATATTGATTTTAATTTATTTCTATATATAAAATAGTCCCATTTTATTAGGACAATAAGACACTCCAGGGGTGTGCATTAGACCCTTCTGATGCATGGTCAGGGGCTAAAGGCACTCAACCTGCAGCTTCATACCTCGCTATGCCCCTGGCCACTCATTGAAATGTCTAACACATACCCATCATGTCTTACTGGTTACATGGCTCCTCCCATCTGCTGTATGCAACCTCCTGTTGGGAGGTGTCATTTATAACGGAGTAAATGAACAGTTTCTAATGTCCTTTGCCTCACTTTTCATGCCTGGCAGATTATCGTATCCCTAAGGTTAACTGTTTCTGTTTTTATCTGCATCCAAGACCAGAACTAAGGTAGGGAAGATTGCCTTCTCTTACTCTGCTCCTAAATTATGGAATTCCTTCCTGGCTGTGAATCATCAGTATCCATCTAGCCAGGCCTTCAGGAGTGGATAACGGCCTTACCTACTTTAGGCCACTCGTGCTCCTAGCCCTAGTCAGCGTTTAACTTGTTTTGGGGTTTCCTGAGCATCTGCATTTGTTTTTATCCTGTATATTAGCTCAAGACCCATGTACCTTGCTTTGTAGTCAATATCATGTATACTAGTATAACCTGTATGTACCTTGCTTTGTACCTGTCCCGTGGTTACCAGTCTCAGTATTTCCACTCTGTATATTACTTTGTTATCTTGGACATTTGTATTGTCCGTCACAGAAACATAGACACTGACAGCAGATAAAGACCACTAGACCCACTCAATTTGCCCATTTTTCTACCTGTTGCAGAAACCACAGACCCTACTTGATCTCTGGCTTTAAGCTGTTTCCTATCACTAGGGTCCCCTATGGCTATCCATGCATTTTGAATTCTCTTACCGAATTTCCCCACCACCGCCACTGGGAGGCTGTTTGTCATTGTACTTAATCTATTGTTATACATTTCCCCTGTTGTGAGCTTCCAGGTCATGCCTGAAAATAGGCAACTTTTTGTCTGGTGCACCTACCTGGTAAATAAAACTGTCTATAATAATAATCACTGCTGTTCTTTTGGCTGTTTTCTACAGCTCATACTAAGCATAATGCACATTTGGTACTGTAATCTGAAACACTCTAACAGTACTTACATGGTAAACCTGCAGCTACTAGTACAAGTATAAATATAACTGCTTAACATGCAACACCCCCATAAAACAGCAAAACTTAATATAATAATTCTTGAATACAAAACTCTGTTATCGTTACTTTTATGTTTTTCCTAAGCACAGCAGGTATTATTGTCAAAGAGACTGTAAAGACATGAATAACATTTTCAGACCAGTTGACTAAATTATGAAATGTTGTTAATCTGCTGTTTCCTGGTACACATCATGGCATTAATCAAGACTGTCGGGAGGTGGCAGTGCTTCCAAAATAAACAATATTTAAAATGTTGTGGACTAATGTGAAAATAATGTGCAAATATGAGCATCTTTGAAAATCTGACACAGAGATTGTAGATTTCACGCCACAGTATGCCCTGCAGACTTTGAGTACTTGAGTTATACATTAACCCCAGAGTCTTGCTCTTGGTGTTATCTGCATTAAACTTGTTTGCCTAGTTCTCTTACATATTAGTATCTTCTTATTGGAAAAACAGAATTCATTCATTGCAGCACTTTCAGGTTGACATTCCAATTCAGTTCACTGAATTATCATGGAATCATAGAAGCTTGATGGCAGAAAAGGACCACACTGGCCCATCCAGTCTGCCCTTTTCCCCCTACACCTCCACCTTCCTGCCAGCCCCATCCTCCCCCAATACTCAGCCCCCATATGCTTGTCCTATGCCCTCTTGAATTCTTCCACGATATAGCCCCCACCACTCTGTCTGGTAGTCTGTACCAGGGCTCCACCACCCTCTCCATAGAAAACGCCTTCTCACATTGTCCCTGTATCTTTTCCTTGCAGTCTGGACTGTGCCTCTAGTTTTGACCTCCTCCTCCCTCTTAAGTAAACCCTCTTCTCCCACTTTATTAGCCCTTTACATATTTAAAAGTTTCAATCATGTCTCCCCCACCTTGTCTCCAGCATGTACAGATCCAGCTCCTTACACCTCTGCTCATATGTCTTCCCTGCATACCCTGTACCATCTTGGTTGCCCTTCTCTGAACCCTCTCCAGTGCATCTATATCCTTAGGAGATGTGGCCTCCAGAACTGAACCTCATACTCCAGGTGCATTATGTGTCAAGAGTTCAGTACTGGAAACAATTTTCAGTAAGGCCATTTGTAAATGTACAGCTTAGAAATTAAAATGCTAAAATGTTCCAGAAATTATATGAAATCTGTCAGCTGTTGCTCCACATGGATTATTCCTTCTTAAATCCTTAATTAACCACTGTTCTCCAAATAATCCAATAACTTTTCTTAAAAATAAAATCCAGAATAACCTAATTTTTCTTATTTCTATTATCTTGTTTTGCTTTGCAAATAAAACATACAAAATGAAGATAGATTTGTGATGGCGATTGTAAAAGTAAATACATGTTATAGCTACACTGGATGTTGCAGATTGCTAACACATTCCTTCAGAATCTGTAATAAGGAGCACTACTGCTGTGTTATTCTAGGCATCTTGTCAAAATATAGAGCTTTGCCATCTCAGTCCAGTCGATTCAATTTGAAAGAACCATTTACATGTATTTTTCTTTAGTACTTCATGCTGTCTAGTGCCTTTTCTTTACCCTGGGCAAATGCTAGCTGTGCTCAAAATATTCAAATCAGGCATTCCACAGAAGGCTGCTGGAATTTTGTTCTCTGTATACTTGCAACATTTTTTTCTTTTACTGAAAGAAGCTGCTTCATCTCAGCAAATATGTTCTTAGCATGTCCTGAGCTACTTCTGGGAGAATAAATGTTTTATGATTCCCTATAAAAAGACGTTTCCTCTTGAGAATGACAGGACTGTGGATGATAACAAGTGCAGATACACTGCATAAAAGGGAATGAAAACTGTTACACTTGGCAGTTTCAATAAAATAATTTTGCAGTACATTGTTAGACCACAAAGGAAAATGGCACACAGCAGTACAATGTGCATTGTTTCTTTTCACTCCGATTAGAACAAAATGAAGATGAAATGCTGAGGAAAGTCATATTGTCTTTTGAAGTATTTGTTTAATAATGTACTGGTCTTAACATATCCATACCTCTTATCACACTGGTGTAAGTATTAAAGGTCCCTATTTTCAACAGGAGTGGCAAAATCCTTTGAAAATGGGGCCCTAACCAAAATATAGTAAAAAAAAAAAAAAAAGGAGAGAGAGATGTGCGTATGCATATGAAATTTTGAGATATGAGTTTTAGAACACTATGAAAATGAGTGCACTGGTGCTTATATAAAAGTTATAGGCCTCAAAGTGTCCCTAGTTTAAAAAAAGTGCTATGTTTGCTCACATTCTGTTGAGACTGCTGATGTGGCTGGTAGTTTCATTCTTATTTTTTCTTTTAAAAAGTAAAAACAGACCACCCACTATGCTGGTGTTACTACACTAAAACATGTTTGTTTGCATTTCTTTATCAACACCCACTGTACCTTTCCTGGACTTAGAAATACCCCAACAGTCTAGCCACTTATCATGCACCATGGATGGGGAGACTATTGCATCATGAGGAGGGTTCACTGTTTGGAGGTGTTTCTAATGTTCAGGAAGTATGCAGCAAGAGTAGATCAAGAATATGAAGAACAAGGTTGGGGACAACCATACATTAGCATGCATTTAAGTTCTACCAAGAAATAAAACAACCAGCATCATCAGCGAATTTTAGAGAAGGTATGCAGTCATAAAATGTGGGGTTATAACTAGAAATAATATGATGCAAAAGGGTTGACAGTGTCCCTTAACTAAGCACCATAAAATTATATGAATGTCTGCTTTACATTCTTCAGTACAATGTAGGATAGTACCTCCCTATGTGAGACAGGGATCTTCTGAGAGGTAAATGAAGGCTGTCCCTCGTGAACAGGACAGATGAGAGGTATGAATATTTCTAAGAAATACATGATATTCTAGTGTAACATGGATTTTTGTCTTTCTATCCATGTGTGCATCAGTGAAACTGAACCCAGCCATAGTTTGGGTTCTGAGAACAAAATTAAATATAAACTATGAAAATGAAAAAAATTTGTACAGAATTGTTGTTTAAAAAATTATTCTAGGAACTATTCACATTCAAACTTTTGTAATGCTGTTTTAATTATTTATTTTAAAATGATCATTGAGATACTATATTTTGTTCCCAAGAATTTCCGTTGATAGCTGTTAACAGAAAAAATATCAAACAGGCATGTAGGTGTTGTTTGGTCTTGGAGCAGGAATCATGTTTTGTAATGGTGTTTTTCCTAAGGAGGGACAGTCAACACAAAGGACCCCACACTCAAGTGTGGGGCTGGTCTCATTATTGCACTTTGTGTGCAAAACATCTTAGAGTTCGCTACAGTTTGCTGTAGTATAGTAGATTGCATCAGACTAATTTTGGTTCATTCTAGGCTGACATCGTCCGTTACTACAAATCACAGAATCCCCTGCAACTGACGTCAGAGCAGTAGACAGCATTGGGAGATTCAGTAGCCTGCAGTGCATGTCAGAGCTTTTATAACCTCTGGTCAGATGTTTTCCGGATCTGCTTTTCTACAGGGGCTAAGTACAGTCCTCTGTGACTGTGCTTATCCCAGATAGGACAGCTGGATCAGTAAACAAAAATCAGAGTTTACATAAACTCTAACATGCACTTTTATTTTGTTGTACTATACAGACAGCCTGCTGCTTCAGTAGGAGGTGGGCAAGCAAGTTGATGTTATTAGTGCCCGACTGTATGCATCTATTATATGTTGTATTGTATTCATAAGTTACTGGTAGTGTATTGTTTCATATGGTCCCTGCACTGCTACTGTACCGCTGGCACTTTACTTATTCACATGCTCGCACTGTATTCACTTTTGCTCAGTTTTCCACAAAGCAGTATATCCTTACTTAAATATGTTACCAGTACACCTTACTTATTGTACTGTATTCACATGTTTGTACTTGTGTACATTATTTGCTCAGTTTGGCACAAAACCGCGTAGTATTACTTATTTGTGTCACCGGTTTCTGTAACTGCCTGCAATCAAATTATCTGTTGTACCTCCTTCTGTAACTACTTTGTATTGTGTTATTGTGCTATCTTCATGGCCCAGGTCATGCAGAAATTGTCCCTTGAATCAGTGCACCCACCCAGTTAAAAACAAATAAATAATCTACAGCCCCTCCAGCATTGCGTTAAGATGCATAGATGAGCTATCAGTGGAGGAAATGAGTCTCCACAATACCTTTCATCAGTGGAACAGACTGTGGGCAGGAGTTGTGTCCATTCAGGTCCTTTAAAATAAAGTAAGGGTGTATGACTGGCTAGCTTTGTGGGGAAGGCTTGATGGCCAGATATATAAAATAAAGCCAGTTCTGAGCATGCAGATGATTCAGGAGATTACATTAATCGCTGTCCCCAGGCATAAGAATAGTGTCTCTGGGGATCCACTAGTGGCTGTTGGGCATGTTTAAATGCTCCCCAGTTGGGTTGGTGGTCTTCAGAATTGTATTGCAGTTGTGAGAGATATTATTTAGCAGGGTGAGCATTTTCTGAGACCGTGGGAATGCTGAACAAAAGCAGTAGATAAAATTGGATAGTTGCTATTCAGGTCACCACAGGTGTGAATAGTTTAGCAACAAATAGCAATGTAATAGCTGTTTTTGTCAGGTAGTGCTAATATCTGCACTATCAGAAACTAGGTTACTAGTATTCACACATGCCTAGTATTTACTGATGTATAGAAAATAGACCAGATAGCGAGACAGGGGACCTCTTGAGCTTACATTTGTATTATTTTCTATTTAACCAAATAACATTTGAACATGGAACTCTAGACAAAAAAAGCCTGTTAACCCTCTGAGAGTATCCCTGCTTCACAACAGTCATAGCATTAAAGGTGTGCCTTCTGTATATGCCTATCTAGGTGTGCCTCTAAACCTTTAATCATTCCACAGTTTACTACTGAATCTGGTGGGCTGTTCCATACTTCCACCCCCAAAATAAAACAAAATGTTTCCTCAGCTTCCCCGAAATGTTCACCTACCAATGGTACCAGAAATCATTAATGATAAAGTGAGTTAAGTTTACATACCCCAATGTAATTGGTTCAGCTTTTCACCAGGACTAACTGCATCATGCTTAGGAAGCTTGTAGTCAAGTGGTTTTATGTTCCTTGAGTTGTTTGAGTGCTGTTCATTTATTTTTTGTGGCAAACAGAAGCACTTGGAACTTCAACAATCAGGACAAGAATGAGTACCTTTATTAAATGAGAGATAACCATCATCGCCTAAGCAGGAACATTCCTTCATTTGTGCCATAAGGAAAACTCAGAAGGATCAAAGTGTATTCATGAGATTCTGCTACTAATTACAGGCCTGTTTAGGCCTTAGGAAGGAAACACCAGTGCATTGTGCCTCAAGTGCCAGGGGCCACAAACCTGATTTGGTCAATAAAAGCCTCTTAAACCCTGTAACACTTTTGTGTCACCTTATCCTCTCAAGTATTTTAGTGCGAGTTATGGGAGCACAACTATTTACAATTAGTTGGCGAAAACACTAACCCAAGTTTATAAAGTAACAGTGCAGAATAAAGTGTTTGGGAAAAACAGGCTAGTCTTTGGCAGGCAGATAGGCAAATAAAGCATGGAATGTTATCCAGCATACACACAGCAGAGCTGCTGAATATTTTACATTACATGCGACTTGCTAATTTGTCTAGGACAACTCTTTGACCTATATTCCAAAGTAGAAAACAAGTTGTAAATGTCATTATGCCATATATTAAAAAGTACCATCAGAAACATTGACTTATTTAGAATCATGCTCTAAAATAGTATCTGTAATTATATGTACAGAAATGAGCATGATATACTTTTTAACATGCTGCATGCTCTCTACCTCTATTCCATTTTGTGATATATTTACTATACTTTTTAATTCATACTAAAATAGCATTTAAACTGAGAGTTTTGAAAAGCAGAGTTGTCATGTATTGTCTGTTATTTATTTATGTATTTATTTAAACACATTTTACCAGGTTAACAAGCAAAGCCCAGAAGACTCATTTCCAGTTGCAACCTGGAGGATGGGGAAGGTGGTGGGAATGTAATGGTACAGGTAACAGGTTACAAAAAGATACAGGAAAACATTTGTTTGACAATGTTAGGCATCAAGTAAGGGAAACAGAACATTTGTATTTGTTGTACATCAGTAACAATGCAAGACATTGTCTTCCCCATCCTCACAGTGTGATTTACATTTGATACTATTTTATTTAGGTTTAAAATAAAGAACCTGCAAGAAGACATCCTTTAGGAAGTTCTATATAGTCATTTTGAGATCCATTATGATTTTTTCTGTTATGCAGCAGAAAGTTTATTAGTAAAGAAGTTCTCATCCAAAAATGAGCGTTTATCACCACTAAATGAATATCCCTGATCCCTGACAGAAAGTCAAAGCGTATTATATATTAACAAATGGAGTAGTTTATAAAGGCAGTGCACATTAACTGGGAAGTAATCTTACCCTACTTTTTTATTGTTAAATACATGGGGAACTTTATAATTTATTAGAATGATCTTTCAGTGCTATTAATATTTAATTGTTTACATTTTTCTCAAAAATATAGCTGCTCATTGGCTTGCCTATATTTATGTGTGTAATTGGTATCCCAGCTAGGAAATCAGTTTCCACATAGTCCACACACAGTCTGCATCCGGAAGTTCTGTTCAAATGACTGTGCAGCTGTGCAACGTTCATATTGCTTGGAAATGCCATTGTAGGCCAAACAAGGAGCAGACTGAGAAAGTAAAGACATGCTATAAAGCACAGGATGGAAGTCCTAGAAAAGTGAATGTAGCAGGTATAGACGGTGCTCCAAGTGGGAAGGTGCAGTGCTTTTATGTAATACCCCTACATTTGAAATACACTGATCAGTGGTATAGTTGTAAAATTCAGTACTTTGCCATAAGGAGGTATTGAAGCCAATGTGAGAATACTCACACTTGAGATCAGAATATAGACAATTTTCAATTTTCATTTAAACTCCAGTACTTTTTATATTTTGTTACCTGTCAAACTTAAAATTAGTTACTCAGCTGCTTTAAATCTGTTTACAACATTACTATTATCATTTTCACCTCGTGAAATGGTATACAGTTATATGCAGCAGTTTTTGTTTACATTTGAACAGAATCGCTTAGGAATGGGCTGCTGCTGCTTTAAATACTCCTAGGTTATCTGAAACAAAATTCCTGATGATTTGTTTCTCTTTGTTTCTTCTGAAAATTTCATTTCATAGAGACTGCATTTGCCTCCGGACTTGTCAGACACAGTGAGCCGCTCAAGCAAACAGGATCTGGCAGAATCTGCCAAACTGCTGAGCTCAGGATGTGGTGCTTCTGCTGCGGGCAAGAAGCACCTGGACTTCTAGTGATTTCTACTTAACAGTTCTACATCGATTTACATGACACTGTAATTATGATTATGTAAATATTTTCCTAATAAATTGGCCCAGGAATTTACAAAATGAGGTAAAAATGTCTGGCATGATTATTGAAAATATGAAGACATTTAAGTAGTAATGTGTTTGCCACTAAGTGGTCAGCTATATTAAAATTCATTTTTGCCTGTGGTGTATATATTTTACAAATCACATAGAAACACAGTAGCGTTTGGAGCAGAAATGTTAGAGGTTTTTCTAACAAACAGCTCTATATCCAAATAGTATATTTCTGGCACATAAGCCATTTGACATTGTACTGGTTCTTCTACTGTGAAATCTTTTATTTCAGTGTCATCAACATTGGGGTGTCACAGTATGATAGTTTTCATGGTCTAGCAGCCATAGCAAATTATCACTGTTATTGTACTATCACAATATTATGGTATTTCTTTTGTTGGTGAGACCCTGTACAACCTAAATTTTGTTTCTCGGGGGTGACAAGGTAGTGGACTTTAAACTGAATTTTTTTTCAATAATTGTAATACATTGTGGGCAGTTATGAAAACAGCTGTTGCTATATAAGAAAACAGATACACTATTAATATTGTCAGTGAAATTATTGTGGTTTCTCAAAACAGGGTTGATGCGACACCTAATCAACATATGACTAAGGTATGAAATGAGTTTCTGTCTTTGTGAAAATTACTGTGAGGTTTGAAGGTGCCTAGTTATAACTGTGATTGGCACACAGTTGTATGTCCATCCTTTTCTGTTTCCCTCCTTCCTCATATGTCAAGTACAAAAACAGGATTGGATGGTATATATTTTCCACACATCATAACTTACTATAACACTGTTTCTCTTCATAGAAAATTAATTGACAATCAAGAATGCTCATTAAATATTAGACTGAAAAAGATTTTAATAAACACCACTTCCAGGCAAGCTGACCTTTAAATTGCTAGTACAAGTGCATGAATTATGTTCTCCTGTGTATTTGTCCTCCAAAATGAGTCATTAGTTCCTAAACAATGTTTTCAGATTGCAGTTATTCAGGACTTTTGCTAGATATTCAGATTCAGAATACTTCTTATAAAAAAATTCATTAAAGATTAAATGGAAGCCTAACCTTTTTGTTGCTGTATTTACATTGTTTTAAATTTTCACATAGTTGGTATTAAATGGGTCATGATGTATATCACCAATAAATATTTCAACTAAGATTCTGCAGTGGCTTGTACGTTTAATCATTGAACTTGTATTTCTTTTCCAAAAGTGATACGTAAAATAATGAGGAGCAGCTTTTAATTAACATTAAAAATATATAGTACCATAGTAATTTAAGGTTAGAAGGAAACTAGGCCCATCATGCCCCGACTTCATAAATAGGAATGAATAAAAATGCCGCGCTAACATACTAACATACAAACATGAGAAACTGCCAGAAGAAACAGACTTCATGGCCTATCAAAGTCTGCTCGAGTGTGCAGTTAGCACCCTAGATGCAGCTGCCCAACCCCTCCACCATCTTCAGGGCGTTCTCAGCACTATTCCCCAGACCCTCCCTCGTCCCTGTCCCACGCCCTTTAAAACTTCCCACCATCTCACATATCACCACCCCTCTGGTACTTATTTATAGGGATTCCCTATACATTTTGTTTACCTTTATTAAATTGCTATTTCAGTTTAATTAATCACATTTAGTATTCTGACTAAATGGTCAGTTTAGGACAGGGGTCTAGGAGAGAATCCAGATAATTGTACCAGCACTCAGCAATGTAAGCACAGCAAACTCAGTAAGCTTACCTTCACTAGTTTTGTGCATACGTGTGCCTGGATTACAGTGTGTGTCTCTATTTTGGCGCCAAGTTTTGACTGACAGTGAGGAATACAATATTTTTGTAAACATTTGTTTAAGTAGCCTATGACCCAATATTCAAAACTTAGCCTGGCACTAAAGGGTGTTTGTCCACGCTAACTGGGTTTTGAGCCTGATTTATGGGTGGAGTCTATCCAGACACCCCACAACACAGGCAAAACCCATTAGTGCCCAAGTGCTAAGATACGCTGCACCCATGCAAATGAGGGTCCCCCGCACATAAGGGCACAGTGGTATATTGAGAGGTTTGCACAGTAGGTAAGCACCACCCAAATGGGTGCAATTACCACCCTTTGCAAACCCAGTCTTCATTTTTGCATTTTATTTTCATATTGGAAAGGCATGTAAGCAAAATTGCCCATTTTCACAACTGTCCAGACTTAACAGGATACAAGACCCTGGTGGTTGGCAGAGGAACTGCAGTCGGCCACCCTGGCGCCAGCCTCTTGCATCTGTGCATGCTCTGGTGTCTAGTGGCATCCCTACCTTCTGATCACCATCCCCATCATTGTATAGTTATTCCCTGGTGTCTAATGGCACCTCCTGCCCTCCAGTTCCTGTCATCGTAAGTTATTCCCCGATGTCTAGTGGCACCTCTTGCCCCAATCCCCATCCCCTAATTGAATAGTTATTCACTGGTGTCTAGTGGCACTATCAAGCCCTACAATTTCCATAATCATATGAGTATTCCCTGTTGTCTAGTGGCACCATCCTCGATCCCGTCCTTGTAATTGAACAGTTATTCTTTGGTGTCTAGCAGCCCCATTTGCACCACCCACACCAAGCAAACTATACTGCCACCCTTACCTCTGTAACCACCGGTGCTGCACAGATCTGATATGGCAACGGCATAGTCTCCTCTCACCACCTCAGCGGCGCCATATGGAATGACAGGGAGCACAGGTACTGTCTACAGTATATGCAGCGTATTCCTTATACTGTAGACAGTAGATGCGCTTGTCTGTTATTCCATATGGTGGTCAGCTGAGGTGGTGGTGGGGGCTGTGCCGCTGCTGTATCAGATCCATCTCGCACTGATGGTGACAGAAATAAGAGAGGGTTGCTGGGTGGTTTGCTCAGTGCAGGCAGTGGGGGGTGCTAGATGCCATGGAATAACTATTCACTTACAGGACGGGATCAAAGGTGGGGGTGCCACTAGACACCAGGAATAATTACTCATCCACGGGATGGTGATCAGAATCTGGGGATGCCACTAGACAAAAGGGAGATTGGATAATTTGCAAGGACGGTTGTTTCAGGTCTGGGGTGGCCACTCACCACCCTGCCTGCATGGCAGCTGGCCTCTGTAGAGGTGCAACCTTCCACCGCTTCACTGTGCATGCATATGGCCCTTAGCAACATGCATGCCCAGTGGGTCATTTGAATGTTGCCAGCTGAATATCATGCCAGAGGCACCCAGTGCTATCAGGTCTGTGGGCTGTTCTCTGCCCATTCTTATGGGCTGCATACAGCCCATATCCCTGTCAGGGCAGTGCAACTCAATATTGTGCTGTGCTGACATGCCCCAATATTCAGTCAGTTAGCACGGTGCGCTGTCCAACTGAATATAGCATTCTTAGAGTCGTGGACATGGGCAAGTGAAGGACAAACCTTTACAACACTTTTTCCTATATTCCAGTGTCAGACCCTGGACTCTGGAAATTTTGCAGTTGGATAATCAAAGGAATAAGGTGTACTCTCCAGGTGATGTTTGTATTACTCGCCTGTACAGAACACTGAAACTAATAAAAGATTTTGCGTGCATGAAGATAAGCTTCCTGAGTTATTTAGTGTGCTTGCATCACTGAGTGCTAGTACACTGACGTGGATTCCCTCCTGGACATTCTATTTTATCATTCTGCTGCAGTACTGTGCACTGGCCTTGTGTATTGTTATTAGCAGTCACCTCTGCTAATGCTGGGGATCCCTTTTTAAATGATAAAGTTGTTCTGAAGTGTGACCATGGGAAGAATTGCAGTTGTTCTTTTGTACATATTAATAGATGCTATATTGACTAGTTTAAACCTAGTTAGGCATGTGAAAGGATGCTAAAGTAGCAGAGAGAATGTGGGTTTATGATGTAGTCAAAAACAGTGATTCTGAACAATGCAAGCGAGCACTGTGTATTTATGCCAACAGGCACTGGATCAAAATGAAGTGACAGCACGCTGTATGCCAGAAAATCAGAAGAGTAACAAGGAACTTGTAAGAAAGCAGTGCAGGAGGAACAATTAAATGATTCATTAACTACTTTTTAAATGTCTGACAAAAAAGTATACACATTCAAAATAAGGTGCAGTCAGTGATCCACATGGGTATTGAGGAAGAACCCCCTACCCATTGCCACATTTTGTTTTCTTTTCCCAGACATGCAGAGATCAATGTAGCACCATGCAGTCTTAGGAAAGAAAGAAAAGACCATTGGTCCATTGGGTTTTCCTTCCAGCTCAATGGGAATACCCCATCACATCTTTATGAACCTTTTTCCTAATGGTCTGGTGCCACTAACCCACCTGAAGAAGTCACTTGTTCACCCTGATAACATTCAAAGATAATATTAACAGCTCGTTGTGAGTTACTATATGTAAGTATAGACTGGTCTTGTCAACTCGAAAATGTGTCCTTTACATTCATGTTCTTACCTCATTCTGTTTGGATGCTCTCAAGAATAAACCTGTTAAACCAGATTTCCTATGAGGTGCTGGTGCATTCACTTGAATCAAGGAAGAGGATATGAGTCAATGGTTATATGTTACAATAGGAAGGGTCACAGACAGGGTGCCACAGAGTTCCATGCTGGGACCATTGCTATTTAATATATACATAGGGGACATGGACAGTCAATGCAAAGAATTGAAATTCACAGATGATACTAAAATTGGACAGACTGTAGAGCTCAGCTCACAAACATCTGGTGACATCCAGGAGACCAGACCTGGGTTTGAATTCTACAGCTTCCACTAGTATACTGTGTGACCTTGAGCAAGTCCTTAACTTCCCTGTGCTCCCAGGTCGTACCTGTAAAAAGCTTTCAGCTTAGTGTGCTACTCCTGGTTAAACAACTACATAAAAAAAAGAGGCAATGCAAAAGTATGTAAACCAGTTAGCATTATGGACTCAAAACTCAAAGATGAATTTAAATGCTGAGAAATATACGGTATTACACTTTGGTAGAACCAATATTAAAATGAGGTACTGCCTAAATGATGTTAAAATTAGATAATCAGACAATGCTGAAGTTACTTAAATGAGAGATTAAACTGAAATCTGCATTTCACATTTCAGAAATGCTTAGGTCTTACTTATTTGGGATACAAATTGTAACCCAAAATATTTGATATTATGTACATGATGAACATGGTATGAATAAATACACTGTGATATGTAGTAAATTTCATCCTGCTTATAAAGCAAGGGGGCTAACATAGTGGAACTAGAGTCCTGACCTTTATATCTATATTTATGTTTGTTATGTTGTGCCGTGCTGTGCTATGTTCTGCTGTGTTGTGTTGTGGTATGTCATGTCATATTGTGTTAGTGTCAGCTTGGAAATAACACTGGGCTGTATGCACGAATGGGGGCGAAGTAGCTCACGCCTTGCGCATATCGGGAGCGAGGCACTCCGCACCCATTGCACCCCGCACCGCATTCAACAGTTGGGGTGCACAGCCCTTAGCACCGATCCCCCGCCGCACGGACAACAACATGTGGGTGGTGGGCGTGTCGGGATGTGCCCACACTCAGCACCATTCACCGAGGTGTGGAGTGCTGGACACGGGTAACACCAAGCCATAAGGGATCGCCCCCAGGATGCCACTGCCGGCAGCGGTGTGATGTGGGGCACTACAGAACCCCAATGCTGCCCCAGCCCATGGATCATCATGAAGAGCTGGTGGCGGCAAACCCGAACACACTTCTGCCCCAAGCTTGCAGTGCACATCGTGCCTTCTTCTGTGCCCTGCGGGCTCAAGTGATCCCACAGCAACCCTTAAAAGAACTGAATTTTATAAGTTCATGCAGTACATGTTCCTGAAACAGCAGCGCAGTGTCAGATACAGGTTTGTCACTCTGACATGGAAGCATTGTTATCACATGAACATATTTACTGAGGCTGCATCAAAGACACACTGCTTCTAGGAATTAATGGAATGTACATTTAGTTTATATCCACTAAACAACCCTGTGTTACATAGCCAGAATATAATGCATAGTTCTGATGACAGAGAACTGACATCTGTGATGCAGACAAGGTAATTTCTCACAGATATTCATTCACCACTTCAGTTCATCACTGAACCCCAAAGGATCAACTGTTTATGAGAACAGAATGATTTTAAACTAATCTCTCTCAACACAAACCAGATGGGTTAGTAACACACTTTGAGTGAAAACAATTAGGTACACAGACTGCTCTAACTAGGAACTGCAACAGCCTATTTAGTCAATCAGGGCTTAATTGCTGAAGCAGCAGGCTGGACAAGTATGATGTCATTGATCACTGACAGGACATAAACATCTTCACTGTTTTCAGTTACTGCAGAGCACATTAAAAGATGCTGATTTAAAGAAACCACACAATCATACAGCATATTTTCAGGACATACTAATCATGACACAGGGATGTGAATGCAAGGGAATTAAGCGTTTTATGAAATATGTGCATTTGTTCTTTAAAAAGAAAACATGGGTAAATTAATACAGTTGAAAAAAGATGTAATGGCCTTAGGGGATCTACATAAACTGAATTCTAATCCTCAGGTCTCTAGTATTATTGTAAATATCAAAATGGAAACTAATGAGTTGAATTCATGACTAGGAGGAAAATATATTATGTACCAACATGCCCAATACTATTTTTATTTTTATTATAGAATTTTAACTTACTTAGCCAAAGTTTGTTTCCAGGTTGTCCTGACAACACAAGGAGGTTAAGTGACTTGCTCAGGGTCACACATGCAAATGACATTTGTGGGACTCAAACCCAAGTCTACTGGGCACCAGGTTCATAACTGCTCTCACATCTAGGCTATAATGCCTTCCTAATGTTATACTGCGATCAGTGATACTACAGTCAAAGCAGGAAGTGTGGGCAATTGTTGTCCTTCCTTTTAACAAGCATTTGTCAATGCCTAATGTTTGCTTGCTGGTATGTTTATTTATTTTTTATTTGTTCTAGGATTACAAATACCTTTGCTTGAGGCTCTTTTACAAAGGTTCCACGTCATTGGTACAATTGAGACAATCATAAGCAAAGATAACAGTTTATAAAATTAAAAAAAACCACACAGTCTTGTAGATGGAAAAAGAACAATAAGGTGAAACTTTGGGAGGGGAAAGGGAAAGGAGGAGGGTGAAATCAGGGAGACTAAGTGGATGAGAGAAAAGGGAGGTAGGTTGGGGGACAGAGAGAGGAGAGGTGGAAGGCGGATAAGAATAGAGGTAGTGCAGCCGGGTGGCATTTGTCATGGGCCAGCAGGGAGGTGAAGATGTGGGGGGTGCTGGCAAAGTGCAGGAGTAGATGTGGATCCAAAAGGGCATCTTCAGCTATGGAACCAGAAGGCATGTTTAGCCACAACAGTCACAGAGGTTGGAGGCAGTGAGTGTTAGCGGAGGCAGGTATTAAAGTGCTGAGTGATAGTGAGGATGAGATGTCGCTGGGAAGGCCGCTGTACCAGCTGGTAGCCGATAAGCAAAGGATCTTTGGCCTCGTGTTGTGCGGCAATGCGGGATTTGCAGAAGCTGAGGTTTTGATCCCTGGTATGTCGGTGTGGCTTCTCGGGTTGTATGAGGGCACAGACTGGGGCAAGGCCCAGCAAGATTTTCTTAGTAGTAATACAAGTTTGGTGTTTTATTCGATTGGCAAGATTCAACCATCCAGTTTGAGAATAGAGGTCACAGGTGTGAGTTAAGTGTTGGGAGCCAGTGACAAGTCGACAGGCCTTGTTGAGGGTGGTGGATACACGCTTGAGTGCGGTGGTTGTAGCAGAGCCGTAAATGATAATGCCATAATTAATGATGGATTAGCACTGAAATGCAGGAGTTAGACAGATGCAGAGTAGAAATGGCAGTAAAGTATTGAACATAATGCCAACACCACTTCCACTCTGCAGAGACCGACAGGCATTGGGGCATGCGTTTGTGTTGTCACCCATAAAGTTCATGCCACTTCACTCACCCTATCGTGCAGACACTAACAAGTGTTGAGGTGTGCCTTGGGTTGTTCAGCTTTACAGTCACCCCACTCCATAAGGACATACGCTGAAATGGGTGCAATATAGAATGGGGTGAACTGTGGGGTCAAGAGTCCAAGGTACAGCCTTTGATGTCTGTCAGTGGCTGCAGGGTGGGGGGGGGTTGGAAATGGCATGAGCATTACAGTTGTCAATAACAAGGCATACCCCTGATGCCTGTCATTCTGTACAGGGTGGGACATTATGGTTAGAAACCGTAATGCCACCGGCATTTGTTGGTATTTGCAGTGCAAATTTTCAACATGGGCATTTTGTGGCTCCCACCTCATGAAAGCATTTGGGACCTCTTCTCATGAACAGTGGCAGTGTGATTTTGTCAATGTGTCCCAAAATTTGAGTTTCCACAGTGATCGTGCCATTGTGCACCAGATGTACAAAAACACAGATTGGGCAGGATGTGAAGAATGACAGCTGTACCATTCATAGGGAGGTGTGAAGAGATGGCAATGTTTAAAATCTGTAGTGAAAGTGTTAACAATGCCCAAACTTCTGAGTGTACGTGGAAACTGCCCAATGCATGCACGTAGTACAGTCATTTAGTGGAATTATTTCACCAAATTTTCAACATTTTGTGACCTCTGCTCATGAACACTGCCACTATGATTTTCTTAATCTGTCCCAAACATTGATTTCCCACAGCAACCACGGTATTCTGCATCAGATGTGTAAACGCATATTTCGGGCAGAATGTGAAAATGACAGCTGTACTGTTCATAGGAGGTCTGAAAAATGCCAGTGTTGAAAATCTGGAGTGAAAATACTGTACTACAAATTTGCAAAGTTACAAGGGTGTGTGGAAACTGTATCACTCGCGCTTGTAACACAGTCATTTTATGGACATTTGTCACCAAATTTTCAACATAGGCATTTGTGGACCTCTCCTCATGAACTGAGTCACTGTGATTTTACATACAAACATACAAATCTGTCAGCAGAACACACCAATCGTCAATCGGTCTATGTGCAGCTAGCACCCTAGATTGCAGCTTCCCAGACTCCTCCCCTCAGTTCCTCCCCTGCTTGTCCCAGCCCTGCCCCTGACTCTTCCTCTTGCTTTATCCTCCTCCTTAAAGCTATTGACTGTCCTACATGTTACTACCCCTCTGGCAGAACATTCCAACTAGACACCACCCTCTCAGAGAAGTAGTGCTTCCTCATTTCCTCTTGAAACGTCCTCCTTTCAACCTTAGTCCGTGCCCCTCATCTCTTCCACTCCTCAGTTTAAACACCCCTCGGTGCTATGTTTATTTACCCCTCAAGTATTTAATGCTTCAATCATATCCCCATCCCTCCTCTCCTCCAGTGTGTACATGTTCAGCTGCTTCAGCCTAACTTCATATTCCTTTCCTTGCATCCCCTTTAACATTTTGTTGCCCTCCTTTGCACCCTCCAGTAACTTTATATCTCTCCTCAGGTATGGCCTCCAGTATTGCACATAGTATTGTAGGTGCGGTCTGACCAATGATTTGTAGAGAGGTATGATCACATCCCTGTGTCTGGGTGAGAACCCCTCGGTGCACCCCAGCATCCTGTTTGCCTCGCTGCTGCTCTCGTGCAGTGGGCTGAGTTGTTCATGCTCCCAGTTACCAACACCCCAGGTCCTTCTCCTCCTCTCTGATCCCCAACCAACAGTCCCGCTTCTGGTTCTTAGCCTGAAGTGCATCACCTACACTTCTTTACATTGAATTAGCTGCCACTCCACCGACCATGTCTCTAGTTTGGTTAGGTCCCCTTCAGTTTTTCCCATCCATCCTCTTCCGCCCACCAACACCCTCAATGTGGTATAATGTGCAAACAGACTAACTCTGCCCCCCCTCCATGTGCTATATCAGAGATAAAGAGCCCAAATAGCACCGGCCCAGCACTGACCCCTGTGGCACCCCGCTTATCACTGCCCTGGGTGCCGAGAGCTCCCCCCACCACCACCCTCTGCACCCTCCCTGTAACTAGTTCTCTATCCATTTAGTCAGCTTTTTCCCACCTCCACTGCCATCAGCTTCCTCCCAGTCTCCCATGAGGCACTATATCAAAGGCCTTACTAAGTCCAAGTACAGGACATGTACCGCATGGCCCCTGTCCAACTCCCTTGTCACCCAGTCACAATACTGTATTAGGTTGGTTTGACAAGACCTCCCTGAGATGAACCCATGTTGCGCCCATCTTGAGGCCATTACTGTCTAGGAATGCCACCAGCCTCTTCTTCAGTATCGCCTCCATAAGCTTACCCACTATGGACGGTGAGACTTACTGGCCAATAATTTCCTGGTCCTCCCTAGGCCCACTCTTGTGTATGGGCACCACATGGGCCAACCTCCAGTCCTAGGGCACAAACCCCGCTTCCAGGAAGGTGTTGAACAGATCTGCCAGCTGCTCAGCCAACAGCTCCGCCATCTCCCTCAGCACACTGGGGTGGATGTCATCAGGACTTGGTGCCTTGTCCACCCTTACTGCCCTCAGCCCTCTAGCACCCTACTTCCTGTGATCACATTGTCCATCACCTCCTCCCCCTTTCCCCACCCCCAGCCCATTCTGGTAGTGGGACATCCCTCTTCTTGGTGAAAATGAAGCAGAAATACTCATTTAGAATTTCCACTTGCTCCTGTCCCTTTTCCACCCAATCTCCTCCCGCTTTATCCTCACAATATATTCCTAGCACTTCCTCTTTTCCCTGACATACCTAAAAGTCCCTTTCCCTCCCTTTATGCCCTGTGAGAAACTTAATTGCCTGAGGCATTAGCTTTTTCACCCTCCTGGCAACCTCCCTTGACCAACTCCTGAAAGCCTCCTCATCCTCTCCCTTCCCTGTTCTCCTGTACATCCAGTATGCAGCCATCTTTGCCCTCACCCCTTATAGCACTTCCTTGTTCAGCCAACATGGTTTCTTGCTTGCTCTTCCTACTCCTGGCCCGGTGCAGGTTACTGTGGCCTCTGTTAGAGCAGTCTTTATGACACCCCACTTTGGTTCTGCATCCATCCTCGGCCTTATATCCTAGAGTCTCCCTTGCAGTATTGCTCCCGCCCCCAAAGTCCACCCTAATAAAGTCCACCATCTTAGTGCCCGTGTCCTCCTGTCTCCTGCCTAGTACGACAACAAGCTGCACTGTTTGGTGGTCACTGTCTGTTAGTGGGTCCTCCACCCTACCTCCCTCACCGCCACCCATTTGCAGTACTAGATCCAGAGTGCTACCAAGCCTTATAGGCCCACTTATCAATTGCATCAGAAGGCCATCCTGAATGCATCAGAGCACTTGCTCCCTGGTATTGCTAGTGGCCCTGGTGCTCCAATCAACCCGTGGAGGTTAAAATTCCACACTATCACCACACTTCCCTTCTACACACCCTCCTTATCAGCCTGCCAACTCCCCATCCAGTTCCCAGATTGGACTGGTGGTCTATACACCAGTCCCAGCCTCAGCTTTCTGCCCTTGGAGTTCAGGAGCTGCACCCAAAGCACCTCTGTCCTCTCCTCTCCTCTTCTCCCTCGTCCCTTATGCATTTAATCCCTTCCTCACATAGAGTGCAACCCCCTTCCAACCCCCTCTGGTCCCTGCTGTAGATCCTGTATTCCAAGATTGCCACACCCCAATCATGGTACTCTGTGGCCCAAGTCTCTGTCACTACAGCAATGTCCACCTTCCTCTGAAAGGCACCTGAAGTTCTGCAGTTTTTTCCCAGGCTTCTTGTGTTGAGAGGACCACCTTCCACCTGCACCCTAATTCTCCTCACTCTTCTTTCTCTTGGCCTGTGTCCTCCTCCTGGTAGTCCGCACCTTTTGCCTCCTTATTCTACCGGGTAGTGGTGCCTTCTTATACACTCAGATCCTCTCCCTCCCCTCCCAGGTTCTCTCGCCTCCTTTACCTATATCTAGGGGTGAGCTCATTAGGCTCCCCGTCCAGCAACCTCTACTAACCTCAGTCTTTTGGCCAACCCCCACTAGTTTAAATCCACCTTAGTAGAGATATACCCCTCTAATCCTGCCTTTAATACTCCTCCTCTTCCTGCTCAAGTGTACCCTGTCCCCAGCGTAAGTCACTATTTCCCCAGACCCTACCCAGTTAGTCACTAACCCACAATGTTTGGTGTAACCAATCCCTCAGCCACTCATTGAACTCCTCAATCCTACCCTTCCTCCCCATGCTTGCACATGGTACTGGGAGTACCTCCGAGAATGCCACTGACTCCCCAACCCCTCACACTGCCTGGCCAACCACTCAAACCTCCCTCACTACTTCCACAGTCTCCCTGCCAAGTCGCAACCTTCCATGCAACAATAAATGAGGTTTCGTCCTCCCCTCACTGCACAGTTGAGCAGTGCCTGCCCTTCCCTGCTGCAGTCAGCCTGGGGATAGCTTCAACAAATACACGGCTGTGCCTTTCCCCTTCCACCCCATCTCACCCCTTTCAGTATAGAATCCTTTAGGGCGAGAACTCCCTATCCATGGCCCTTTCCCTTCTAATGCCCTTCCACCACCCCAGTATTAGTTCTTCCCTGCCCCTTACCCCGACAGCTGCACCTTCTGTGATTTCTGTATCTGTACCCTCGCGTCCGCCTTCACCCTTTCTGCCTTATTCCTTGCATCCCCTTGAACCCCTTCTCAGCCTGACTACTTCCTACTGGGCTTCCCATGTCGACCTCCTGCTGATTTCTAACCCTTCTCCTGTCCCTGCTGTTGTCGATTTGAGCCTCCATTCCCTTGTACCCAGATAGTGATGCCCTCCCATCCTTCCCCCTTCTGTAGCTTCTGTCCTCAGTCACCACCCCCTCCTTCCTTACTAGCCCCCTCTACCCGTTTGTCCTTGCTATCTCTTCCCTTGCTGTTGCCATCCTCTCATGCCCTACTCCTCCCCCTCTTCGGTATGTTCCTGCTCCCCTCTCTCCCATAGCAGAGACTCAAATCTATTCCTAGTCGATACCCCTCCTACATCTGTTCCCCTCCTACTTGTTTCCTCTGTGCCACCCCTGGTCCGTCCCAACCACGCAGCTATCTGCTCTCCCGGTACTCCTCGTGGTCTCTTCCTCCCCAACAGGAGGCCTCCCCTTGCCTCGGGCACACCTCCCTCCTCCCTTCTCCTCTATTTTCTAGTGCCTCTGATACTGGGATCGGTTTCAGTCCCTAGTTGTCCTTCCTCCGTCCCCCCTTGCCATCCCCTATTCCACCCCCAGCCAGGATGCCTACCATACTCATCTGCCCCGCCACTTTGCTCCTCCCTAACCTCCACAGTGCCTCCCTCAAACTAGCCAGTCGTCTACGGACCATACATCCCCCATCCTCAAGCCCAGTCCAGGATCATGGCAGACCCACACCCTGTACACCCCCACCCTCCTTCCAAACATGCCCGCCCCTATTGACATGGCACCTGCCCCATTTGGCCCCATCTTATGTTACGGGCTCTTACTCCCAGGTTCTGTATCCTACTACAACTGTTAGGCCCCTGTTTACTCAAATTCCTGTTCCCCCCACCCACACACTAGTCCCCCTACTGGCCCCTTGCCACAGGGGTAATTCAGTCTCAAATCTCAAGCATTAGATACTGTATTACTGTAGCAATCCTGAAGCCTCCTTGTCCATTTCTCACCCCTCGGCTACCATACTTTTTGTTCTCAACTCTCATATAGTTTCACTTAGCCCAATTAGAAATCCTATTGCACTCCAAGTATTACTCAGCTCAGTTAGTGAAATAAACAGAACAAATAAATATGTATAATTACAGCAATCATAACAGTATAGCTCAGCAGTTAGCTCAGTTAGAGAAATAAACAGAACAACTAAATCTGTATTGTTATAGCAATCCTCAAAGTATCCAATCATTGCTTTGTCTCCACCCCAGAGACCCTGCTGTAATATAGGACCAACAGGACAAAGGCGGGAGGTGGGCAACTCTAAATTTCCGGCAGAGCTCCGTTGGGCTCTGCTCACTCCACCTCTCTCACTCACTTATTCTGTTTCTGCCAGCACTGCAGGCTGCCCTTTGTACAGGGCTCCTGCCTGCGTTGGCACCTTTTCTGCCCACAAAGAAATCTGCAGCAGTCCTGACAGACTCCGTTGAGCTCGCTCCTCCCCCTCCCTCACTCCCTGCTTCTGTTTCTCCCAGCTGCAGGCTGCCCTTTTGTACTGGATTCCTGCCTGCATTGGTGCTCTTTTCTGCCCACAAAGAAATCCATAGTAGTCCTGACAGAGCTTTGTTGAGCTCACTCATTCCACCTCTCTCACTCGCTCATTCTAGTTCTCTCGGTGCTGCAGGCTGCCTTTTGTACTGGATTCCTGCCTGCATTGGCACCTTTTCTGCCCACAAAGAAATCTGCAGCAGTCCTGACAGAGCTCAGTTGAGCCGTTCCTCCCCTCTCTCACTTGCTCGATCTTAATCTGTCCCAAACACTGATTTTCCACAGCTACTGCGCTATTCTGCGTCCGAAGTGCAAAAACACATTTTGCCAGGATGTGAAAAATGACAGCTGTACTGTTCATAAGGGGTATGAAAAATGCCAATGCTGAAAATCTGGCATGAAAATATCTACAAATTTGCGAAAGTTACAAAAGTCGCGTGGAAATTGCTCAATGCACACTTGTAACACAGTCATTTTATGGACTTTTGTCTCCAAATTTTCAACATTGGCATTTTAGGACCTCTGCTCATGAACTAGTGTCACTGTCATTTTCTCAATGTATCCAAAACTGATTTCCACAGCACCATGCTGTTCTGTGCCGGAAGTGCGAAACACATTTTGGCCAGGATATGTAAAATGACAGCTGTACTGTTCATAAGGAGGTGTGTAAAATGCCAGTGTTGAAAATCTGGAGTGAAAATATTACAAATTTGAAAGTTACAAGCATGCATGGAAACTCACGCGCATACGCTCATAAAACAGTCATTTTTGGGATTTTTTCACCAAATTTGCAACATAGGCTGTTTTGAGAACCCACCTCATGAACAGTGGCACTGTTGTCTCGTTAATCAGTCCTGAAAGATGATTCCATGCAGGACCAAATAATGCCATGACAGTGACTGAATTCATGATGAGGTGTCCCAATAACCCCATGTTGAAAATTTGGTGCCAAAATTCCCAAAAATGCCCAAGATATGCACCAAAGTTGAAAAACCCTATTTATGCCATTTACAGCTTACGGCACTTCTTCAGTTCATGGTTGGCTTTGAAAAGTGCAGACATGTTCCCGGTCCACCAAAGATCATAGCATTGGGCTCTGAGGTAAGTATGGGGTGAGAGGGTGGGGTGGGATATGTGGTGCGCAGAGGTGGGTGCGGGTTGGGGTGGGGCCACCAAACTCAACCAAGGACCGTTTTCTGTTTTACAGGTTTTAAAAAGGGGGAACAAAAAGGTCACGGAAATTTTTTTTTTTTTTTTTTTTTTTTTTTTTTTCAGGGACATTTGACACACTGGGTGGGCTTGCAGCATGCCACCTGAGTGGTTTTGGGGGCTGTAGCTGACGGGGATTGGGCACCTCTGTCGGCACATAGTGAGTGGGAGGGGAGAGCTGAGGGGATTGGGCACCTCCCTCGGAGCACAACAAACTGGGGGTGGGGGGACATTATGCCAATGGGAGTGAGCTTCCCCTATCTGCAAACTGGACTGGGAAGGGAGGGACTGAAGCCAATGGGATTGGGCCCCCGTCGGCAAAAGACTGTTGGGGCGCATGATGCCGAGGGGATTGGGCACCCCGGCACACAACAAATGGAGGAGGGTTCCAGTATGTCAACAGGGGTGGGCTTCTCCATCTGCAAATGTCACGGTTGGGGGAATGCGAACAGCAGATACCACCCTGCAGTGACGGGTTGCTCCCTCATTGCAGCCGAAATGGCTGGACGCTGCAATGATGAGGCGACCCCCTGATTGCAGCGTGCTAAAATGTTTCAACTTGGTGGCATCGCCTGTAGAACCAGTGTCATCAGGACACTGGGCCTGCATTGGTCCACCAGTGCCAAACCCCAAATGCAGTGCCGTGGTTGGCTGCCACAGTGCCGCCCTCCACTACCCACTTCTCTCTAAGCTGCCACATAATGTTTCTTAGCATGCGTCAAGACAAACATAAAAGGAGAAAGTTCACAGATATATTTGGGAAAATATCTGTCCCACCAAGGGGATGGTGATTGATTCCAATAATACTAATCATGAGGCATTTGTGCAGTATTATTAGACCTTGTATAAAAATAGGGAGGAAAATACATTCTACTTGCCTGGAGAGGGGTAAAATTATTTCAAGATGTTCTTCTGGAGTTGTCAGATTTTCAAAGAAATGCACTGGACCAGCCGCTCACTGAGCAGGATATTTTGCAAGCCATGGATTCCATCCATCTGATAAATCTCCTGACCCCGATGGATAGACCGTGGAGATATATAAAATGTTAGCAGCTAACCTGTTGGGGCCTTTGTTTAAAACAATACAGGGGCCCTAGTGAAAGAGGATGTCTCACCACTTTTAATTAAGACAAAACACCTTGCTTTTAGTCCATTGAAGGTACCTCAAAAGGTAACCTCATATAGGCATCTAGCTGCCCAGAAGTGACCTTATGATCCTGACTAAAGTCCTGACAGCAAGTTTGTAGAAGGTCCTCCTTGAGCCAATTTCTATGATTTGTCAGGAGTGTATGAAGGTGAGCAATGCCTCTGCTAACCTACATATGCTGTTGTATGTCATAGCCAATGCGGGAGGTAATCCTGTGGTACTTTTGCTCAATGTGGAGAAAGCATTTGATCAGATTAGGTAGAATCACTTGTGGAACACCATGCAGAGAATGCAGATTGGCCTGACACACCTGATATGGTTGCAGACGTCTACCTAAGGCAATAGTACAAATGAATTCAGTTACTTTATCAGTGTTTCCTTAGGTAGGAGAACCAGGCAGGTTTACCCTTATCCTTTACTTTTCAGCACAGCCATCAAACCCTTTGTTGCCGCTTTGCTTTCATCTGCACTTACTGGGCAATGATTTGGGCAACATTAACCCCATAGTTTGTTATATGCAGATGATCACAAGGGATGATCACCCAAGCTGAAGAATCCTCCTACCCTTTTTCAACTAGCAATTTATTTTGGAGCACATTTGGGATTCAAAATTAATTGGGAAAATCCTATAAATCCCCTTGCTACCTTGACTGTCCTTAGCTGGATACTCATTTACAATTGGCATGAACCAATGAAGGTTTCACTCACTTAGGAGTCAGCATGGCACCAAGAATAAAAAATCTGTTCTGGGTGTGGATATGGATCACTTATCCACACTCTGGCAATTCCATTAGAAGGCAATGATTGGCTGGACGTCTTTAAGGTAAACTCTTCCCACCTCATGAGCTGATATATCCTCGCCCCTACCCGCCCGCGATATCAGATCTTTGTTCCACTGGAAATCCGCCAGTTGGCAGGCCACCTGCTGATTCCATCTGAAACAGCGAGAGAGAGAGGAGACCGAGCAATTCCAGAAACAGTCCACCAGATAAGTATAACTCTATATAACTAAATTATGGGGGTTGGTTAAATGGAGGTTGTGAGTTTAACAGTGCATGTGGGGTTATTAAACTGATGATGTGAGTGTAACATTGCATTCTGGGGGTTACTAAACTGTGGTTGTGAGTTTAACAGTGCAACTGGGGTCATTAAACAATGGCTGTGAGTTTAACAGTGCATCTGGGGTTATTAAACTGATGATGTGGTGTAACATTGCATCTGGGGATGTTAAGCTGATGTGAGTTTAACAGTGCATCTGGGGTTATTAAACTGATGTGAGTGTTACATTGCATGGGGTTATTAAACTGTGGTTGTGAGTTAACAGTGTATCTTGGGGTTATTAAACTGCATGTGAGTTTAACAGTGCCTCTGGGGGTCATTAAACTGATGACGTGAGTGTAACATTGCATCTGGGGGTTATTATACTGGTTGTGAGTTTAACAATGCAACTGGGGTGATTAAGCTGACATGTGTTTAACAGTGCATCTGGGGTTATTAAACTGATGATGTGAGTGTTACATTGCATCTGGGGGTTATTAAACTGTGGTTGTGAGTTTAAAGTGCATCTTGGGGTTATTAAACTGGATGCTTAATTTAACAGTGCAACTGGTGATTATTAAACTAGTTGTGAGTTTAACAGTGCATCTGAGGTTAGTTTAGCATTACATTTGGGGTTATTATCCTGAGGTTGTGATTGTGAATCTGAGGTTTTGAAAGTGACATTACATCTGCTACAAGGGGATATTATCCTGAGTTTGTTGGAAGAAAGGGAAGGGAAAAAAGGTGGTGGGTTTAGGTCTAGTAATAGGTGGGTAGTTATGCTGGGAGTGGTGCAGGGCAGCAGCTGTGGGCGGCAGTCTTCAGGAAACATTCTGAGATTGCAGTGCTGTTCCATCTTCATGCACCTCTCTGGGCTGAAGGAGGAGGTTGCCAGACTCAAGGCCAAGTTGGTTTGGGTTCAGAGGACATACTCCCACCCAGTGACCACTTAGTTTGCCACTGCTACCTCAGAGGTTGCCAAGAAGGAGGAGGAGGAATGTCTGGATAACAGTGGCCTCGGGAGGGTTAGGGTGGTGGAGTGTGGCACATCCCCATCCAGTACTACTATGAAACACCCATGCCACACTGACTGAGTGGGAATGTCCCACAGAGACATGCGAAGCAGTGACCGGGGGTGGATGTGTGTATCCTTCCTAGGGAAACCCCAAAGGGGGTTGACGGTGGACCCTACTAGAGGATGAGGAAGCAAATTGTGGTGGGGACTCTCTATAGTGAGGGGATACAGTTGGGGGTAGGTAAGGATGAAGAGAGGGAGGTAAGGTGCCTTCCTGGTGCCACGGCTCACAGGGATGGGGAGAGGATCCAAAGGATCACTGGGGAAGAAGGAGGGGAGAGGGTGGGAGAGCTGGACATCATTGTCCATCTGGGACAAATGAACTGGCTAGATATGAGCTAGCAATAGTTCAGGAGGAGTTTATGAATTGGGGAGGGTCTTAGGCAAGTAGCATGATCTTTGTCCTTCTTGGAGATGCTACCTGTCTGTGGCAAAGGGGAGGACAGGATTCCCTGCACCATGATCTTCAATGCATGGTTGAAGGAATGGTGCAGGAGAGGAGGGTTTCAGCTTCATTGGGGACTGGGCTCCACCCTGGAGGGATAAGGGCCTGTACAAGGGTGACAGCATGCATCCATCCTGAGGGGAACTGTGGTCCTCATAGAATGGTTTAAATTCTACATTGGTGTGCATTTAAAGTAGCCAAGAGGAGCCGGAACGAGGCAGGAGACATCAACTGCCCCCACAGGCACACAAGGTCAGCAGTAGGAATCCTGAAGGTGTGAAATCCCAAAAAGAACCAAATAACAAAGGAATCCAGTGGGTAAAGGAAAGTGAGATAGTAAAAAAAAAAACAGTGGAGGTAATAAGGAAGGGCAAATGGGAAATTGGGAGGTGGGTGACAGGACAGTCTGGAGAGCCATGTGTGCAAATGCTTAAAGTTTGGGCAATAAGATTGCAGACCTAGAAACCACCTTGGCAGATGCAGACCTGGACATAATAGCAATTACTGAGTCCTGGTGCAATGAAAACCAGGACTGGAAGGTGACGTACTAGGTATACTCTGTTCAGAAAAGATAGGGTAGGTAAAAAAGCAGGAAGAGAGGCTCTTTATGTTAGGGATAACATAAAAGCTACAGAAATACAGGGAGAGCAGGGAGGAGCTGCAATAGTGTGGATCACCCTGGAGACACGGAGCGGGACCACTATTCACACAGAAGTGGTCTGCAGAGCTACAGCATGGAGAGGGTGGATAAAGATATGATGGAAGCAATCCAAAGGATGGCAGCAAAGGAGAGGTGTTGCTGGTAGGGGACTTCAATATACCAGACGTTTAGTGGGCCACCAACAGTGGTGTTAGTCAGGAGTAGGAAATCCATACTCCCTGCACAGGAGAATACTGGACCTAGTACTTTGTGACAGGGACAGTGTTGCTGATGTCACAGTGGAAGGCCACCTGGGGACCAGTGATCACCATACAGTGTGGCTCCAGTATTAGAACTGGGCCAGAATCAAGCTGCACTAAGTCAAGGGTCTTGAACTTCAGGAGAGTAGATTTAAGAAAATGGAGAACGCCTCAGGACACCTCTAGTAGAATTGACTCCTCCCAGAAACTGGGGAGTCGAGGAACAATTGACAAAAGTAAAGGGGATATTGGAAAGCAACAAATCTTTGTGTCAGGGAGGTGAACAAGGGCAAGCAAAAAAGAGGGACGCTTTGGTTTCTGGAGAAGTAGCGGAGGATGTAAGGGCAAACAAAACTAACATTTAGAAGGTACAAGAGGACACAGAAGGAGGAGGATAGGAGAGTTAACAGGAGAAACAAAAAGAGACAGGGAGAGCAGTTAGTAGCATGATTGCACAAACAGAGGAGAATATTGCTATGCAGTAAAAGGATAAAACATTCTTTAGATATGTAAGAAAGAAGAGAAAGACCAAAGGAGGGATAGTAAGGCTAAAGGGAAGGGGGGGTTGTGAGGAAAGGACCAAAAAACAAGCAGACATATTGAACAATTACTTTTGTTCAGTATTTATAGAGGAAGGGCAGGTGACAGGCCAAAGACAGGGTAAAAGGCCATTAAAGGAAGGGAGGTGAACACTAGTCCTTTTACAGAGGAAAAGAGTCCTTAAGGAGCTAGTGCAATTAAAAGTAGACAAGGCAGTTGGGACCTGATAGGGTGTACCCTATGATACTAAGGGAGCTCAAGAAGGTGCTGGCTGCACCTCCAACAGCTCTATTCAACCTGTCATTAAAATAGGGAAGGTGCTGGGGACTGGAGAAGAGCAGATGTGATCCCAGTACACAAAAGTGAAAATAGGAGGAGGCAGGAATTACAGATCTGTCAGTCTGACTTCTGTAATGGAAAAGTAATGGAAAAGTTACTGAAGGAAAGGATTGTGAGTACGCTTAATCAGTAGATTACAGGATCCAAGGCAACATGGTTTCAATGGGAGAAGGTCTTGCCAGACAAACTTGATTGAGTTCTTTGACCAGGTAACCAGAGAAGTGGATCAAGGAAGAGTGGTAGATATGCCTTCCTGGATTTCAGTAAGCCTTACGACACTGTTCACGCAGAAGACTAGTGAGCAAGCTGGGCAACCTAAGTGGCTCCAGAAGTAGTAAAATGGGTAAGACATCAGCTAAGCAATAAGAATCAGAGGGTGGTGGTAAATGGAGTCCATTTTGAAAGGGCAAGGTGATCAGCCGGGTGCCACAGAGGTCAGCACGAGGCGGTCCTTTTCAATGTCTGTATTAGTGACATTGCAGAGGGGCTGGTAGGAAAGTATGGCTGTTCACAGATGACACAAAAGTAAAGACTGAGGATGATCTGAAAAGCCGGAAGAGTGGTCAAGGGTTGGCAGCTGGGTTTCAATGCAAAAAGTGCAAATTCATGCACATGGGACACAGAAACCCAGGGCAACATACCAGTTGAGTGGGGAGGAATTGACCACAAACAGGAAAGGGACCTAGGGATAATCATTTCTGATGATCTGAAGGTAGCCAAGCAGTGTGATAAGGCAGTGGGAAGGTTAGCAGGATGCTCGGGTGCATAGGGAGGGCATCACCAGCAGAAACAGGGAGGTAGTATTACCCTGTATTGATTACTGGTAAGAACCCACCTTAAGTACTGTGTACAGTTCTGAGGCTCCACCTCCAGAAGGACATGGATAGGGTGGAGGCGGTAGAAAGGAGGGCTACCAGAATGGTGTAGGGCCTGCATCAAAAACCCTACGAGGAAAGACTCAAGAACTAAATAAGTACTCTGTAGAGGAAATATGGGAAAAGGGGATATGATAGAACATTCAAATACTTTACAGGTATTAATAAGGTACGGAAGGTAGTATTTTCCATAGAAAAGATGTGCCAGGACAAGGGGTCACCCCATGAAGCTGGAGAGGGGAGGCTCGGAGGATATGTGAAGAAATACTTCTTTACAGAGAGAGTGGTGGATGCCTGGAACAGCCTTCCAGCAGAGGTGGTGGGTGCTAAAATGGTAAATAGGATTCAAGCATGCATGGGATAGACCGAGGGACCTTAGAAGTAAGGCAAGGAGGGGAGAGACTGGAGATAGAGTAGGGTCTGCAGTTGCAAAGTAGGTAGGAGCCCATAGGGCAGCCTAGGTGGGGCCAAGATGTCCCATCTACTGACAACTTCTATGTTTCTATGTATCTGTGCAAGAACAGGTCACTTCCTTCATGATCTGCCTAGGATTTTCTCTGCTATTGGTGAATTGTTATTTCAAAGTTTTCAAAGTTATTAGTACTTTGCTCACAGTTTCCTCAATTTTATCTCCAGATTTATGATGGATCGTAAAACCTGGATTTAAATCTTGCATTCAGGTGCCAGCCAATCAGCGCAGTAGTAGTGCTTACTGCTCGTAGCGCCTGTGACCTGAGTTTGGGAGGAGCTTGAGTCGTCGGGGCTGGCTGGGAGAGGAGGATTGAGTATCCCAGGAGACACTCTCCTCCTCCAGCGAGGGTGGGAGGGTTCCGTCCTCCACTGCCATACTGCTGTCTGGGTGACCATAGGTGGGAATGCAACTGGTGGGCTGAGGGAGAGTGGGAACATCGCTAACATCAGTGGTCAGACACGCACACAGGCATGGGTGGGCCTGCACTGATGTCCATGCAGATGACGTCCTCCAGGAGTGACAGGAAGAACAAGGAAAAACCTCTCCTCAGCACCTCTGTGATGAAGACCGCGGTACATCCCAGCACTCCGCCTCCTCAGGCGCACTGCACCACCTGATGAGAGGCAAGATTGGGGTATATCCCTGCATCTTTCCGCCTAGGGATGTATCCAGAGCTTAATGGAGGTGGGTGGCCATGGCTGGGGCCAAGGCATCAGGAGGTGGCTGGCAGGTCCAGAGGTATAGGAGGGGCTGGAGAAGAAGGTAAAAACGAAATTGAAAATAAAAAATTTGCATTTGATGCTGCAGAAGATGTTTGCCATTGAGCCGCATGACGTGTGCATGTACTGCCTGAGTGGGCAACACGACATGGCTGAGTGTGGCTTTTGCTAATCCATGTTTCCAGAGTCTCTTGAGGATCAGAAGCTCTGGATCATGTTGGGTTGGCCTTCAAAATGGGATCGAAAGATACACTAAGGGCACAAAAGGCCTTGGTGGCTCCTGGGTCTGTGACAGGCACCTCATCGGCTACTGCACTTTTTCCCAGCTGGGGCCAGCATGGGAGGAGCTTCAGGACCAGTTACATGATTTGTGCTGCTCCCTCCAGACAGTGGGGGACAGCCCCACCCTCAGCATCTCTCAGTCGAAGACTAAGTCAGAAAAGTCTTCTAAACACTGTTGCTGGTTGTGGGATAGGAGACATCTCAGTCCTCCTGGTCCCTTGGTCGCTCTGACCACTCAGTGGCTGTGAGCACCCTCAGCTGAGGGGCAGGTCAGGTAGATTGAAGACTCATTGGCCCTGCTGGTGAATTAGTTGACCTCTACTTCAGTTAACCAGTCAGTGAGATCTTTCTTGACCCAGTCAATCCACTGTTAAACAAGGCAGAGGATTCGATCTTACAGACCTCGGTGCTCCCTGCCCTCACCCAAGAGGACGTGGTTCAGTCAGTGTCCCCAGTCAGTCCTGTTCAGGACAAGCCTCAAGCGGAGGTCAGGTTTCCACACCCATGCTTTTGAATGTGGGCCAGCACATTATCTATGGCCAGCACCAAGGAGACCTACTTGCTGTTGACTGGGCGGTCAACAGTCGAGATTCATGGTTGAGGCATTTGCACTCTCAATACCACTCAAACGGAAGGCACCACTGTCGGCATGCCTCATCTTCTTCATCCTTGGGTGAGGAGAGGCACTGCTGCAAATGCACCAGTGCTACAAGGAGTTTCTCTATCAGCAATGAGCCATCATCATGGGGCAGAGTAGGGGCTACCCCAATGACCTGCAGTCCCCTGGTAGCCGCCAGTGGTTCTCGCCAGCCCCGATCCTGTGGGTGCTGTCAATACCTGCTTCTCTGCCAATCATGGTGAAGCCACATCCTGACAGTCACCAACTGGCTCTCTGACCAAGGAGGCCAGCTGCTTGGCTCCTGGCTTGCCTGGCTGGTTGTCAGTGAGGATCACCCCGGTGACGAGTCCAGGAGGTCCGGGTGACATACGACGAAGATGTCTTTGAGGATTCATTGGATGACTTCAATGAAGAGTCCATGACCTGCTCTGGGGCTCTGCTTTTCAACTGGGGTGTGGTTGATGAACCTTCAACTGAACAGGGTTGGTATCACTCGGAGCACTGCTCCACCTTATTGCAGAGTCCACGGCTGTCCCATTGGAGCCAATCTAGAACATGGCCTATTAACCTCATACAGATATACTGGACTAGAACAGATCCCCAGGGTTGCCTTCCTTGTGGCTGAAGCCATCATGGGACCATCTCTGGAGCTTTGGCAGCATCCAGCATCCTGCCTGACACCCTCGGCCCATATAGGTTCACAAGTATGAGGTCCCTACCAGCTCCTTTGGGGTTCTCTAACCAATCCTTGGCCGAAGGGATGGTTTTTTTGACTCAGTGTTCTGCGTGAGGACACCAGGGAACATGGGCAAGCCCTCCGACAAGGAGTCCTGTAAAATTAACCATACAGATGAAAATGTGTATGCTGCAGCTATCTTGGATCTCTGGCAGGCTAGCTACACCATCATGATGGCCAGTTATGAGCATTCCATGCTAGGAATGTTTGACATGGTCCTACCCCACCTCCATCCAGAGCAGCAGGTGGTGGTGGAACTCACCAGAGACCACGGTCAATCACTGGCTAAAGACCAACTCCAGACAGCCTTGGACATAGGTGACTGTTGCACCCATGCAGTGGCAGCAGCTTTCCCATGCATTGCAGGGGCTGGCTGCAATTGTTCCCTTCACGGCAGACATCCAACAGAGGTTGTCAGACATCTACTTCCTGGATACTGACCTTTTGGTCCTGGGTGAAAGGCATCTCACAAAGACTGAAGTCCAGTGCCACCCTGGATTCTGTGACTTCGTCCCAGAGGGAACAGAAGAAAAGCCAAAGAAATCAGACTTTCAGTACTGGTCCTTACAGTCACAGCCTCCCTGGCAGCAGCCCAGCAGGAGCAGTTTCAGACCTGGCACCCCCAAAGTCTGAGGTCCAAGGTCCAAAAATGGGGGATGTAGTGGTGCCCTCCAGCAGCAGCCACCAGTGCTTCTGCAAAGCTGCCCAGTAACGGGTTGGAGGGTGTCACCTCCACCTCTCCTGTCCCCACCGCTCCTGTTGGAGGCTAGCTACATCTCTTATTGCCACATTGGTCTGCTGTCACAACAAACAAGTGGATGTTTGGTGTGGGAACAGAAGACTATCTCTTGATTTCGAGGCTCTCCCACCCTACCACCTCCATGCGCCTCGAGAGTCGGGGTGTATCAGGACATGCTGTCCATCCTCAGGGAAGATGTTGCTTAGCTCCTTGCGAAAGGAGCCATATTCCATGTCCTGGACACCCTGGCTGGTCAGGGTTAGGTGTCCAGGTACTTCCTGGTCCTGAATCAGATGGGGGGTTGCCGATGCCACATACTAGATCTTCCAATCTCTACCACTATGCCACTATGTATGGAAACACAAGTTCCAGATGGTCACTCTGAGCCAGATTATACCATCCCTGAAACAGGACATATGTTCTGCTCCTGGACCTCCAGGATCGTTCTTCCACATTCCCATTTGCAGGTTCCACTGCCAGTACCTCTAGTTCCGTGCAGAGGGGTCCTGAACCAGTTCGGGTTTTGCCATTCAGCCTCTTCTCAGCTCCAAGGGGTCTTCACCAAATGCATGGCAGTGGTGATGGCCCATCTCTGCCGCCTAGGGGTCAGAGTGTACCCCTGCCTGGACAACTGGCTGATACCCGGTCCATCCAGAGAGGATCGTGGTGAGATCCACAGCCCTGGCTCTCCAGACCTACAGAGATTTGGACTTCTTTGGTCAACCTGGACAAGACCAAACTGGTACCAAAGCAGGTGATCAAGTTTATTGGAGCAGAACTAGACTCCCTGTGGACCAAGGCCTGCCTCCTGACAGACCAGGCACAGGATCTTATCTCCTTTGCTGATCATTTCAGATTGGGCTCTTGTGTCCTGCCCAGGATTTCCTGCAGCTGCTGGGGTACATGGCATTCTATACCACTATGGTCCATTGGCCTGCTGGCGGATGTGCCCCTTCAGTGTGTGCTGGACTGTCGGTGGTCCCAGTGCCCAGTTCACCTGAATCAACTGGTCACAGTGACCGCCAATGTGGGACGCCATCTACTGGTGGCTGATCCTGGAATGTCTGGAGGAAGGAATACTGTTTTTCAGCCCAAAGATGACTGTCATTCTGATGACGTCACATCTCTGTTTGTGTGGAGCGCACCTGGGAGACCCATGACCCATGGGTTGGATCCTCCTCAGGGTTCCATCACCACATAAACCTGCTGAGCTCCATGCAGTGTAATTGACCATCACAGAACTTGCTCCGTTGGCCAGGGGTCAGGTCGTTCAAGTCCAGAGGGACAATACCATGACCATGTTTTGCCTGAACAGACAGGGACACACTCCTCCCTTGTGTTGGGAGGCACTCGCACCTGTACCTCATGCACAGCATGGGCTCTGATCTGGTGATTCACATCAGGAGGAGAAATGTCAGCTGGCAGATGCTCTCAGCTGGGTAGGAAAGATGTTGCATAAGTGGTCTCTGAGGCAGGAGGTGGTGAACCATCTGTTCTCCCTGTGGGGCTCACCCTAGGTGGCTCTGTTGCCTCCTAGGGAATGCCAAATTGAGGCTCTTTTGTGCCTACACCCATAGACTGGGACAGGGATGCCTTTGTGAGGCCCTGGAGCCTGGGCCTCATGTATGCCTTTCCTCCCTTCCTTTTGATCCACCAGTACTGGTCAGGTCAGGAAGGACAAGGGCAGATGATCCTGATTGCTCCAGACTGACCAAGGCAGTTCTGGTATGCGGATCTCTCAGCCTCAGCAGTCAGTCTCTTTGGTGACTGCCTCCTTCCAGACCTGCTGACCAGACTTTGGGAGATGGGTATTGCACCCAGGCATTTAGTCCTTGTACCTCAATGGCCTGGTTCCTATGTGGCTGGAGTTCTAGGCCTTGGGTCTATTCCTCCACATTGTGGAGGCATCCAGGAAGGAGTTGGCTCATAGGTGCTATACCTTTAAGTGGAAGAGATTTTCTGTTTGGTGCCAGGGCAAGAAGCTTGATCCCTTGCCTGCCCAGTGGCTAGCATACTGGACTACCTCTTGTCTCTTTCTCAGCTGGGACTGCTATCGATGACATTTAAGGTACACTTGGCAGCCCTCTTTGCTTACCTGGCACAGGCCGTTATGCTCATGGTGACCCAGGAGAATGAGGTCAGGTGTTCTTTCAAGGGCCTTGACCACTTGTCACCTCAGGTGCATGATCCGCCTCCACCGTGGAACTTACTGCTGATCCACCTATGCTTATGGCAACACCACAAACCAAGATCGCCCCCATGGCTAGGGGAGTGTGGCAAACAAGACACAGTGTATGCAGACCTGCACTCAGCACCACCCACTGACAAATAACCACCATAAGACATCAGTTCATGTAAAAAAAAGCGGATAGTTTTATTCATTAAAAGTGTGCTGACCTCTTACCATGAAAATATGAAACCACCCGGAAATGCCAGCAGGATCCCACCAATTTCTACCACTTTCACTATAGCATCATCAGGAGCAACTCCCTGAGGAACTGTAGCAAAACTGGTAGGAGTTGTTGGGCCCTGCTGAGGGTTCCTGTTTCATCACACTTTTGATGAATAAAGCCATCTGTTTTTCGAAGTGAATTGATGCCTTATGGTGGTTATTTGGTGGTGGTGAAAGTAGTAGCGCTGGTCTGCATATGCTTATGGCAATCCATGTGAGTTGTCACACCTGTTGAGGAAGACAGCCTTCCTGGTTCCCATCATGTTTACCAGAAAGACTGGGAACTCCAGGCACTCTTAATGGAGTGTCTCTACCTGGTCTTCCACAGGGACAAAGTCATGCGCCCATTTCCACAACATTTAGCCTAGCGACTTTTAGACTAATGACGACACTCTGTCTAAACCGACAACTGGCCTAATGACACACTTCAGCCACCTCTTCTTTCATAAGCACATACACAAAAACAGTGTTCAGACTACTCAGAATACACGCTCATGGATTTCTGCATGGAAGAGGATTGCACCAAGCCCAATGTCTATATTGTTTAACCTCAAGAAAGCAGCACAAAAAACTCACTCTGCATCTGCCAGACCTACCCAGACTTCCAAAACTAACATACCTCTTTAGAAAGCATCCCTGCTTTTCATTCTCAAGTTCCCTTGGGACAAGCTGATGTACCCTCTGTAGCATCCACAGCCATTTCCTCCAAAATCCAGTCGGTTTGTGCCAAGTACTCAACTACTGTCATACTAGTTGTTCTCACACATTACATCAAGACTCTGCTTGCTAAACCTGTAATTCAGTACTACTTCACAGCAATTCTCAAAGCAATGTAAAAAAAAAAAGAAATAAACAGGACAAGCTTTGTGCTGGTAGAAGTACATGCACTTGTTTTCACACCAGTGCTTTAATAATTTAACCTGTCAATATTTGGTATAGAATATTTTCCTAATAAGACGTTAGCTGAATTAGCCAATCAGGCAAAAAGTCGTTAGATGAAAAGTCATCAGATCAAACATCTTACTAGGCCAGATGTTTAGTTTAAATGACATTATGCTAAATGTCATGTAACCCCTTGCCCCAATTCAAAGTTCTTCCCGAAGGTGGTATCAGAGTTTCACCTTAACCAGGTGATTAACTTACAGGTATAGTTTACCAACCTCTCTTCAGAGGCCAACTGCAGACTCCATAATCTGGACCATGTTGAACGTTTTCCCATTATGTAGAGTATACAGCCTGGATTCAGGGACAGGCTTGCCAGCTGTTTGTCACCTGCACTGAAGCCACTCCTGGCAGACCTGCAGCAAAGCAGCTAATTGCATGGTGGATCACATCTTGCATCAACCTCTGCTATAGGTTGGCTGGTTGGGAGCCCCCTGTGGGATTAGGACTCATTCCACCAGACATGCTGCTGCCTTGGTCACTCCTCCAGGGATATTCCTATACAGGAAATCTGTAGGGCTGCTACCTGGAGGTCAGCACACATCTTCATTTCCCATTACCAGGTTGACTTTGTCATGCCGGGTTGCATGTTTTGGGACCTCGGTTTTCCAGTCTCTGTTTACCAAGTAGGGTGCATGCCATTCCCCTCCTCCCAGAGAATTGCTAGGAGTCTGCCAGTGTGTGAATACGTGAATCCTATGCTCACCTCTAGAAGAATATGTTATTCACCTCTAACCATAGTCCTAGGAGTGGTATATGGTTCCCATCCACACAACCCACTGGACCTCCCCTGGCAAGTGGCACTTGAGCCTGCTTCCAGCGTGTGAGATCTGATGTAACAGGGCAGAGTCAGGGATATATCTGCCTAGGTGGTGGAGGAGCTTAGCTTAAAGATGTCCGGCCAATCATCATCTTCCAGTGGAACTGCCAGAGTGCAGATGTGAAACCATATTCCACTCCTAGAATTACGATTACAGGTGAGTAACCCATTCTTTTGGCCAACTATCCTTCAGCTGAGAAAGGTCAAATTAGAACTGGTGAAGTTGAAGACTTGGCCTCTCTCACACCAAGGAAGGACCAGAGTAATTAGGATGGCCATCCTCCCTAAATTCCTTTACCTGTTCCAGAGTCTGCCCTACCTATCCCAAAATATTTCTTTAAGTGACTGTGGTTGATGTTTTCCCTTGGCTTTGGCAAAAATTAGGTCCCTGTATTAACATCTGGAGTGCAAATTGCAGCAGCCACTCAAGAGTGGGGTTATTCTAGATGCCCTACAGGGGCATGCCTTAGACAACTAGTATTGGAGCCCACTCAAGAGGAGCAATCTTAGACCTGGTTCTCTCAAATGGAGATGAAGAGAGGATCACAGATGTAAGTGGGTAGCCATCTGGGAACTAGCGACCATCGAACAGTATAGTTCACAATAAACACAGCAATAGAGTCAAGCCATACAAAGGCAAGGTGACTGGACTTTAGGAGGGCTGACTTTGCCAAAATGGGTAAGTGCCTAAGGAATGCACTAGCAAATGGGCAGGAAGGAGGTGGAAGAACAATGGGGAATAATAAAAACTGCCATCACAGAGGTAACAAGCCTTTGTGTGAAGCAAATAAACAAAACTAAGCGATGTAAGTAACCACTATGGTTCTCAAAGGAAGTGGCAGTGAAGGTTCAAGAAAAGAAAGCTTTCAGGAAGTACAAGGAATCACAGAAGGAGCAGGACAGAGAACTGTATCAGTTAAAGCAAAGAAAGCTGGGAAGGCAGTCAGAACAGTAAGGCCCAAACCGAGGAAAAAGATAGCCAACTCAGTTAAGAAGGGGATAAAACCTTTTATAGGTACATCAGGGAGCGAAGTAAGACCAAGGGAGGGATAGTGAGGCTTAATAAAGGGAGGGAGGGTGGGCAGAGGGTGACTGTGAAAGGCAGAGATACTAAACAAATATTTTTGCTCAGTATTTACAAAGGAAGAGGGAAGGTACCTAAAACAAACAGTAGAAACACTCTGGATACAGAAGTTGATACCAGCCCATTTACAGAAGAAAGGGTTCTGAAAGAACTCTTAAAACTGAAGGTGGACAAAGCAATGGGGCCTGATGGGATTCATCCCAGAATTCTAAAAGAACTAAGGGTAGAATTAGTGACACCACTGACTACCCTGTTTAACAAATCATGGGAGGATGAGGTGGTGCCCGAGGTCTGGAGGAGGGCAGATGTGATTCCCCTTCACAAAAGTGGGAGCAAGGCAGAAGCAGGAAACTACAGACCTGTTAGTTTAACCTCAGTGGTAGGAAAATGATGGAATCACTTCTGAAGGAAAGAACTGTCGAGTATCTAGAGGCCAGAGGGGTACAGGACCCAAGGCAGCATGGATTCACAGCAGGAAGGTCATGCCAGTCAAATCTGATAGATTTCTTTGACTGGGTGACAAAGTAGTAGATCAGGAAGGGGCTGTGGACATGGCCTACCTAGACTTTAGCAAGGCATTTGACACAGTCCCACACAAAGATTAATATACAAGTTAGCTAGCCTGGGGTGAGTCCCAAGATGACAGCCTGGGTAAAAAATTATCTGGAGAATAGGACACAGAGAGTAATAGTAAATGGAGTCCACTCTGAAGAAAGGGGATTACTAGTGTGGTACCGCTGGGTTCAGTATTAGGACCGGTCCTCTTCAATGTCTTTATAAGTGACATTGCAGAGGGACTGGAAGGAAAAGTATGTCTCTTTGCAGATGACACAAAGATCTGCAACAGAGTTGATGCACAAGGTGGGGTGGAAAGGATGAAAAGGGACTTGGCAAGCTAGAGGAATGGTCAAATGTATGGCAGCTTAGATTCAATGCTAAGAAGTGCAAGTAATGCACCTGGAAGCAAAAACCAGGGGAAGAGTACACAATGGGGCGTGAGATACTAACAACAACAAAAATGGAAAGGGACCTGGGGTAGTCATATCAGATGACCTAAAGGTGGGCAAGCAATGTGAGAGGGCAGCAAGGAGGGCTGGGGGATACTGGGATGCATAGGAGAGGCATCACCAGTAGAAAACAGGAAGTTATTATCCTCTGTACAGACAGCTGGTCAGACCCCATCTGGAGTACTGTGTGCAGTTCCGGAGACCCAGTCTTTGCAAAGACATAGACAGGATGGAAGCTGTCCAGAGGAGGCAGCTAAAATGGTGCAGGGTCTGTACCAGAAGACTTATGAAGAGAGACTTAAGGAGCTTAATATGTATAGCCTCGAGGAAAGGAGGGAGGGGGGACATGATAGAAACTTTCAAGTACCTCAAGGAATCAACTAAGTCCAGAGGGTAGCATCTTTCAAAAAGAGGTGCGCAAGAACAAGGGCACAATTTGAAGATAGAGAGGCGGCTCAGAGGTAATTTAAGGAAGTATTTTTCACAGAGAGGTTGTGGATGCATGGAGCGGCCTTCCGGAGAGGTCATGGAGTCAAAAACAGTGGTGGAATTCAAGCATGAATGGGACAGTCATAAGGCAATTCTAGAGGGGTGGGGGTAGGAAGAAGTAGGCTGCTGGTTAACTAGGATCTGCAGCTTATCCAGTAGCAGGAAATGGGCAGACTGGGTGGGCCAAACGGTCCTTATCTGCCGCAAATTCTATGTTTCTAAAGTGGATATTCTGAGTTTCCTTATCAGTGAAGGGATGAGGGCCTCACTAACAATGAATATGATTATTATTATTGGGCTGCCCAACTTGCAGCCCTGTATTGAATGCACCAAGGATACTGACACTATTAAAGAAAAAGAAAACAGAACTCAAACCATCTGTGCAATAGGTTCTTAGCCCTGAAGTATCACCTACACTTTCATTGGATTTAGCTGCCACTCCACTCACTATGTCTTAGTTTGGTTAGGTCCCCTCAGTTTTTCCTATCCATCCTCTCTGTCCACCAACACCTCACTGTGGTATAATGCAAACAGACTAACTCTGCCCCCTGCTCCATGTGCTATATCAGAGATAAGAGCCCAAATAGCACCGGCCCAGCACTGACCCCTGTGGCACCCCGCTTATCACTCCTGGGTGCTGAGCCCCCACCACCACCTCTGCACCCTCCCTGTAACTAGTTCTCTATCCATTTAGTCGCTTTTTTCCCACCCACTGCCATCAGCTTCCCTCCCAGTCTCCCATGAGGCACTATATCAAAGGCCTACTAGTTCAAGCAGGACATGTACCGCATGGCCTCGTCCAACTCCTTGTCACCCAGTCAATATCATTAGGTTATTTGACACATCTCCCTGAGATGAAACTCATGTTGTCGCCATCTTGAGGCCATTACTGTCTAGGAATGCCACCAGCCTTCAGTATCGCCCATAAGCTTCCCACCAGGACGTGAGACTTACTGGCCAATACTTTTGCCTCCCTTGCCCACCTGTGGTGGGCACCACATGGCCAACCTCCAGTCCTAGGCACAAACCTGCTTGGTGGAAGGTGTTGAACAGGTTCCCAGCGGCTCAGCCAACAGCCCATCTCCTCAGCACACTGGGTGGATGTCATCAGACTTGGTGCCTTGTCCCCCTTATTGCCTCAGCCCTCTAGCACCCTACTTCCTGTGATCACTGTCCATCACTCCTCCCCCTTCACCCCCAGCCCATTCTGGTAGTGGACATCCCTCTTCTTTGGGAAATGCTGGTGAAATACCATTTAGAATTCCACTTGCTCCTGTCCCTTTCCACCCAATCTCCCGCTTATCCTCACAATATATTCCTACATTTCTTCCTGACATACCTAAAAAGTCCTTCCCTTATGCCTGTGGAGTTCTTACTGCCTGGAGGCATTAGCTTTTTCACCTCCTGCAACCTCCCTGACCAACTCCTGAAAGCCTCCTTATCCTCCCTTCCTGTCTCCGTACATCCAGTATGCAGCCATCTTTGCCCTTCTCCCCTTATAGCACTTCCTTGTTCAGCCAACATGGTTTCTTGCTTCTGCTCTTCCTACCCTGGCTCGGTGCAGGTTATTGTCTTCTGTTAGAGCAGTCTTATGACACTCTCACTTGTTCTGCATCCATCCCTGCCTTATATCCCAGGAGTCTCTTTGCAGTATTGCTCTGGCCCCCAAAGTCCGCCCTAATAAAGTCCACCATCTTAGTGCCTGTGTCTCCTGTCTCCTGCCTAGTACGACAACACTGTTTGGTGTCACTGTCTGTTAGTGTCCCCCCCTTACCTCCTCACCGCCACCCATTTGCAGTACAGATCCAGAGTGCTACTAAGTTTTATAGGCCCACTTATCAATTGCATCAGAAGGCCATCCTGGAATGCATCATGAGCACTGCCTTGGTATTGCTAGTGGCCCGGTGTCTAACAACCCGTGAGGTTAAAATCACACCATCACCACACCTCTCCACATCCTCCTTACGGCCTGCCAACTCCCCCATCCAGTTCTCAGATTGGACTGGTGGTCTATACACCAGTCCCAGCCTCAGTTTTCTGCCTGGAGTTCAGGAGCTGCACCCAAAGCACCTCTGTCCCTCCCTCTCCTCTTCCTCGTCCCTTATGCATTTAATCCTTCCTCACATAGAGGCAACTCTTCCAACCCCTCTGGTCCTCTAGATCCTATTCCAAGATCACACCCAATCATGGTACTTTGGCCCAAGTCTCTGTCACAGTAGTCCACCTTCCTCTGAAAGGAGCACCTGAAGTTCTGCAGTTTTTCCCAGGCTTGTGTTGAGAGAATTACCCACCCGCATCTTAATTCTCCCACCTTCCTTGGCCTGTGTCCTCCTCCTGGTAGTCCGCACTTTTGCCTCCTTTTCTCACTGGTGGTGCCTTCTGTATTGCACCAGATCCTCTGCCCCTCCCAGGGTTACTACTCCTCCGCTTACCTATCTAGGGGTGAGTTTATTAGGCCCCCTCCCAGACTTTACTAACCTCATCTTTTGCCAACCCCACTAGTTTAAATCCACCTTAGTAGAGATATACCTCTAACTGCCTTTAATACTCCCTCCTTCCGCTCATGTGTTCTGTCCCTGCGATAAGTCACTATTTCCCAGACCCACCCAGTTAGTCACTAACCCACACGTTTGGTGGGACCCATTCCTCACTCATTGAACTCCTCAACCCTCCTTCCTCCCATGTTTCACATGGTACTGGGAGTACCTGAATGCCATGACCCCAACCCTCATACTGCCTGGCTAACCACCCAAACCTCCCTCACTACTTCCACAGTCTCTCCAAGTCGCTTGTATCCACATGCAACACAAATGAGGTTTGCCCTCCTCACTGCACAGTTGAGCGGTGCTGCCCTTCCCCTGCTGCAGTCAGCCTGGGATAGTTCAGCAAATAATGGCGTGCCTTTCCCCTCCCACCCCATCTCACCCCTTTCTGTATAGAACTTTAGGGCGAGAACTCCTATCCCTTGCCCTTTCTCCTCTAGCCCCTTCCACCACCCCAGTATCGCCTTCCTGCTTACCCTGACAGCTGCACTTCTGGATTTCTGTATCTGTACCCGTATCCGCTCACCCTTTCTGCCTTATTCCTTGCATCCTTGAACCCTTCCAGCCTGACTACTTCCTACTGGGTTCCCATGGCCTCCCTTGCTGATTTCTAACCCTCCTGTCCCTGCTGGGTGTCGACGAGCCCATCCTTGTACCCAGATAGATGCCTCCCTCCTTCCCCCTTCCTAGCCTCTGTCCTCCAGTCACCACCCTCCTTCCTACTAGCCCTCTACCCGTTGTCCGCTATCTCTTCCCTTGCTGTTGCCATCCTCTCATGCCCACTTCCTCCCCTCGTATGTTCCTGCCCTCTCTCCCATAGAGACTCAAACATCTCAGTCGATACCTCCACATCTGTTCCTCCTATTTGTTTCCTCTGTGCCACCCTGGTCCGTCCCAACCCGCAGCATCTGCTCTCTCCCTGCACTGTGGTCTCTTTCTCCCCAACAGGAGGCCTCCCTTGTTTCGCACCTCCCTCCCTTCTCCCTCTATTTTCAAAAATTGATACTGATCGGTTTCGTCCCTGCTGTCCTCCTCCCCCCCCTGCCATCCCCTATTCCACCCCCAGCCAGGATGCCTATATACCATCTGCCTGTGCACTTGACCTCCCTAACTCCACAGTGCCCTCAACTAGCCAGCGTCTCCGGACCATACATCCCCATCCTGCTCAGTCCAGATCAGTCAGACCCACACTCGCATAATTCCCCGCCCCACATGCCCGCGTCTGACAGGCACCTGCCCATTTGGCCCCATCTTTTTGTTACGGGCCTACCCCAGGTTCTGTATCCTACTACAAACTGTTAGCCCTGTTTACCAAATTCCTGTTCCCCCACCATAACACTAGTCCCCTACGTTCCCTTGTACAACTGGGTAATTCAGTCTCAACCAAGCATTAGATACTGTATTACTGTAGCAATCCTGAAGCCTCCTTGTCCATTTCTCACCGTCTACCATACTTTTGTTCTCAACCCTGCTATAGTTTCACTAGCCCAATTAGAAATCCTATTGCACCCAAGCATTACTCATCTCAGTTAGTGAAATAAACAGAACAAATAAATATGTATAATTACAGCAATCATAACAGTATAGCTCAGCAGTTAGTTCAGTTAGAGAAATAAACAGAACAACTAAATCTGTATTGTTATAGCAACTCTCAAAGTATCCAATCATTGCTTTGTTTCCACCCTCTAGACCCTGTTGTAATATAGGCATCACAGGACAAAGGGGGTGAGGCGCAACTCTAAATTTCCGGCAGAGTTCACACTGCCTCACTCCACCTCTCCTCACCACTTATTCTGTTTCTGCCAGCACTGCAGGCTGTCTTTGCACAGGGTCTCTGCCTGCGCTGGCACCTTTTTCTGCCCACAAAGAAATCTGCAGCAGTCCTGACAGAGCTCGCTGAGCTCGTCACTCCCCCTCCCTCACTCGCTGTCTGTTTCTCCCAGCTTGCAGGCTGCCCTTTGTACTGGATTCCTGCCTGCATTGGTGCCTTTTTCGCCCACAAAGAAATCCATAGTAGTCCTGACAGAGCTTTGTTGAGCTCACTCATTCCACCTCTCTCACTCGCTCATTCTAGTTCTCTCGGTGCTGCAGGCTGCCCTTTTGTACTGGATTCCTGCCTGCATTGGCACCTTTTTCTGCCCACAAAGAAATCTGCAGCAGTCCTGACAGAGCTCAGTTGAGCTCGTTCACTCCCCCTCTCTCACTTGCTCGATCTTAATCTGTCCCAAACACTGATTTTCCACAGCTACTGCGCTATTCTGCGCCAGAAGTGCAAAAACACATTTTGGCCAGGATGTGAAAAATGACAGCTGTACTGTTCATAAGGGGGTATGAAAAAATGCCAATGCTGAAAATCTGGCATGAAAATATATATCACAAATTTGCGGAAGTTACAAAAGTCGTGGAAATTGCTCAATGCACACTTGTAACACAGTCATTTTATGGCTTTTGTCTCCAAATTTTCAACATTGGCATTTTAGGACCTTTCTGCTCATGAATAGTGTCATCTTGTCATTTTCTCAATGTATCCAAACCTGATTTCCACAGCGACCATGCTGTTCTGTGCCGAAGTGCGAAACACATTTTGGCCAGGATATGTAAAATGACAGCTGTACTGTTCATAAGGAGGTGTGTAAAAATGCCAGTGTTGAAAATCTGGAGTGAAAATATTACAAATTTGCGAAGTTACAAGCATGCATGGAAACTGCGCAACGCACGCTCATAAAACAGTCATTTTTGGGATTTTTTTTTCACCAAATTTGCAACATAGGCTGTTTTTGAGAACCCACCTCATGAACAGTGGCACTGTTGTCTCGTTAATCAGTCCTGAAAGATGATTCCATGCAGGACCAAATAATGCCATGACAGTGACTGAATTCATGATGAGGTGTCCCAATAACCCCATGTTGAAAATTTGGTGCCAAAATTCCCAAAAATGCCCAAGATATGCACCAAAGTTGAAAAAACCCTATTTATGCCATTTTACAGCTTACCGGCACTTCTTCAGTTCATGGTTGGCTTTGAAAAGTGCAGACATGTTCCCGGTCCACCAAAGATCATAGCATTGGGCTCTGGAGGTAAGTATGGGGTGAGAGGGTGGGGTGGGATATGTGTGCGCAGAGGTGGAGTCGCGGGTTGGGGTGGGGCCACCAAACTCAACCAAGGACCGTTTTCGTTTTACAGGTTTTAAAAAGGGGGAACAAAAGGTCACGGAAATTTTTTTTTTTTTTTTTTTTTTTTTTTCAGGGACATTTGACACACTGGTGTGGCTTGCAGCATGCCACCTGAGTGGTTTCCTGGGGGCTGTAGCTGACGGGGATTGGGCACCTCTGTCGGCACATAGTGAGTGGGAGGGGGAGAGCTGAGGGGGATTGGGCACCTCCCTCGGAGCACAACAAACTGGGGGTGGGGGGGGACATTATGCCAATGGGGAGTGAGCTTCCCCTATCTGCAAACTGGACTGGGAAGGGAGGGGACTGAAGCCAATGGGGATTGGGCCCCCCGTCGGCAAAAAAAGACTGTTGGGGGGGCGCATGATGCCGAGGGGGATTGGGCACCCCCTTGGCACACAACAAATGGAGGAGGGGTTCCAGTATGTCAACAGGGAGGGCTTCTCCATCTGCAAATGTACGGGTTGGGGAATGCGAACAGCAGATACCACCCTGCAGTGACGGGTTGCTCCTCATTGCAGCCAAATGGCTGGACGCTGCAATGATGAGGCGACCCCCGGATTGCAGCGTGCAAAATGTTTCAACTTGTGGCATCGCCTGTAGAACCAGTGTCATCAGGACACTGGGCCTGCATTGGTCCACCAGTGCCAAACCCCCAATGCAGTGCCGTGGTTTGCTGCCACAGTGCCGCACCTCCACTACCCACTTCTCTCCTAAGTTGTCACATAATGTTTCTTAGCATGCGCAAGCAAAAACATAAAAGGAGAAAGTTCACAGATATATTTGGGAAAATATCTGTCCCACCAAGGGGATGGTGATTGATTCCAATAATACTAATCATGAGGCATTTGTGCAGTATTATTAGACCTTGTATAAAAATAGGGAGGAAAATACATTCTACTTGCCTGGAGAGGGGGTAAAATTATTTCAAGATGTTCTTCTGGAGTTGTCAGATTTTCAAAGAAATGCACTGGACCAGCCGCTCACTGAGCAGGATATTTTGCAAGCCATGGATTCCATCCCATCTGATAAATCTCCTGACCCCGATGGATAGACCGTGGAGATATATAAAATGTTAGCAGCTAACCTGTTGGGGCCTTTGTTTAAAACAATACAGGGGCCCTAGTGAAGAGGATGTCTCACCACTTTTAATTAAGACAAAAACACCTTGCTTTTAGTCCATTGAAGGTACCTCAAAAGGTAACCTCCTTATAGGCATCTAGCTGCCCAGAAGTGACCTTATGATCCTGACTAAAGTCCTGACAGCAAGTTTGTAGAAGGTCCTCCTTGAGCCAATTTCTATGATTTGTCAGAGTGTATGAAGGTGAGCAATGCCTCTGCTAACCTACATATGCTGTTGTATGTCATAGCCAATGCGGGGGAGGGTAATCCTGTGGTACTTTTGCTCAATGTGGAGAAAGCATTTGATCAGATTAGGTAGAATCACTTGTGGAACACCATGCAGAGAATGCAGATTGGCCTGACACACCTGATATGGTTGCAGACGATCTACCTAAGGCAATAGTACAAATGAATTCAGTTACTTTATCAGTGTTTCCTTTAGGTAGGAGAACCAGGCAGGTTTACCTCTTATCCTTTTACTTTTCAGCACAGCCATCAAACCCTTTGTTGCCGTTTGCTTTCATCTGCACTTACTGGGCAATGATTTGGGCAACATTAACCCCATAGTTTGTTATATGCAGATGATCACAAGGGGATGATCACCCAAGCTGAAGAATCCTTCCCTACCCTTTTTCAACTAGCAATTTATTTTGGAGCACATTTGGGATTCAAAATTAATTGGGAAAATTCATAGCAATGCCCCTTGCTACCTTGACTGTCCTTAGCTGGATACTCATTTACAATTGGCATGAACCAATGAAGGTTTCACTCACTTAGGAGTCAGCATGGCACCAAGAATAAAAAAAATCTGTTCTGGGGTGTGGATATGGATCACTTATCCACACTCTGGCAATTCCATTAGAAGGCAATGATTGGCTGGACGTCTTTAAGGTAAACTCTTCCCACCTCATGAGCTGATATATCCCTCGTCCCTACTCCGCCCCGTGATATCAGATCTTTTGTTCCACTGGAAATCCGCCAGTTGGCAGGCCACTCTGCTGATTCCATCTGAAACACGGCGAGAGAGGAGAGGAGACCGGAGCACCAGAAACAGTCCACCAGATAAGTATAACTCTATATAACTAAATTGCTAGGGGGTTATTAAATGGAGGTTGTGAGTTTAACAGTGCATGTGAGGGTTATTAAACTGATGATGTGAGTGTAACATTGCATTCTGGGGGTTACTAAACTGTGGTTGTGAGTTTAACAGTGCAACTGGGGGTCATTAAACAATGGCTGTGAGTTTAACAGTGCATCTGGGGGTTATTAAACTGATGATGTGAGTGTAACATTGCATCTGGGGGATGTTAAGCTGATGTGAGTTTAACAGTGCATCTGGGGTTATTAAACTGATGTGAGTGTTACATTGCATCTGGGGGTTATTAAACTGTGGTTGTGAGTTAACAGTGTATCTTGGGGTTATTAAACTGCATGTGAGTTTAACAGTGCCTCTGGGGGTCATTAAACTGATGACGTGAGTGTAACATTGCATCTGGGGGTTATTATACTGGTTGTGAGTTTAACAATGCAACTGGGGGTTATTAAGCTGACATGTGTTTAACAGTGCATCTGGGGTTATTAAACTGATGATGTGAGTGTTACATTGCATCTGGGGGTTATTAAACTGTGGTTGTGAGTTTAACAGTGCATCTTGGGGTTATTAAACTGGATGCGAATTTAACAGTGCAACTGGTGATTATTAAACTGGTTGTGAGTTTAACAGTGCATCTGGGGGTTAGTTTAGCATTACATTTGGGGGTTATTATCCTGAGGTTGTGATTGTGAATCTGAGGTTTTGAAAGTGACATTACATCTGCTACAAGGGATATTATCCTGAGTTTGTTGGAAGAAAAGGAAGGGAAAAAAAGGTGGGGTTTAGGTCTAGTAATAGGTGGGTAGTTATGCTGGGAGTGGTGCAGGGCAGCAGCTGTGGGCGGCAGTCTTCAGGAAACATTCTGAGATTGCAGTGCTGTTCCATCTTCATGCACCCTCTGGGCTGAAGGAGGAGGTTGCCAGACTCAAGGCCAAGTTGGTTTGGGTTCAGAGGACATACTCCACCCAGTGACCACTTAGTTTGCCACTGCTACCTCAGAGGTTGCCAAGAAGGAGGAGGAGGAATGTCTGGATAACAGTGGCCTCGGGGAGGGTTAGGGTGGTGGAGTGTAGGCACATCCCCCATCCAGTACTACTATGAAACACCTATGCCACACTGACTGAGTGGGAATGTCCCACAGAGACATGCGAAGCAGTGACCGGGGTGGATGTGTGTATCCTTCCTAGGGGAAACCCCAAGGGGGGGTTGACGGTGGACCCTAGAGGATGAGGAAGCAAATTGTGGTGGGGGACTCTCTATAGTGAGGGGGATACAGTTGGGGGTAGGTAAGGATGAAGAGAGGGAGGTAAGGTGCCTTCCTGGTGCCACGGCTCACAGGGATGGGGAGAGGATCCAAAGGATCACTGGGGAAGAAGGAGGGGAGGAGGTGGGAGAGCTGGACATCATTGTCCATCTGGGGACAAATGAACTGGCTAGATATGAGCTAGCAATAGTTCAGGAGGAGTTTATGGAATTGGGGAGGGGTCTTAGGCAAGTAGCATGATCTTTGTCCTTCTTGGAGATGCTACCTGTCTGTGGCAAAGGGGAGGACAGGATTCCCTGCACCATGATCTTCAATGCATGGTTGAAGGAATGGTGCAGAGAGGAGGGTTTCAGCTTCATTGGGGACTGGGGCTCCACCTGGAGGGATAAGGGCCTGTACAAGGGTGACAGCATGCATCCATCCTGAGGGGAACTGTGGTCCTCATACGAATGGTTTAAATTCTACATTGGTGTGCATTTAAAGTAGCCAAGAGGAGCCGGAACGAGGCAGGAGACATCAACTGCCCCCACAGGCACACAAAGGTCAGCAGTAGGAATCCTGAAGGTGTGAAATCCCAAAAGAACCAAATAACAAAGGAATCCAGTGGGTAAAGGAAAGTGAGATAGTAAAAAAAAAACAGTGGAGGTAATAAGGAAGGGCAAATGGGAAATTGGGAGGTGGGTGACAGGACAGTCTGGAGAGCCATGTGTGCAAATGCTTAAAGTTTGGGCAATAAGATTGCAGACCTAGAAACCACCTTGGCAGATGCAGACCTGGACATAATAGCAATTACTGAGTCCTGGTGCAATGAAAACCAGGACTGGAAGGTAGACGTACCAGGGTATACTCTGTTCAGAAAAGATAGGGTAGGTAAAAAAAAGCAGGAAGAGAGGCTCTTTATGTTAGGGATAACATAAAAGCTACAGAAATACAGGGAGAGCAGGGAGGAGCTGCAATAGTGTGGATCACCCTGGAGACACGGAACGGGACCACTATTCACACAGAAGTGGTCTGCAGAGCTACAGCATGGGGGAGAGGTGGATAAAGATATGATGGACGCAATCCAAAGGATGGCACGCAAAGGAGAGGTGTTGCTGGTAGGGGACTTCAATATACCAGACGTTTAGTGGAGCCCACCAACAGTGGTGTTAGTCAGGAGTAGGGAAATCCTATACTCCCTGCACAGGAGAATACTGGACCTAGTACTGACGAACGGGGACAGTGTTGCTGTTGTCACAGTGGAAGGCCACCTGGGGACCAGTGATCACCATACAGTGTGGCTCAGTATTAGAACTGGGCCAGAATCAAGTCGCACTAAGTCAAGGGTCTTGAACTTCAGGAGAGTAGATTTTAAGAAAATGGGAGAACGCCTCAGGGACACCCTAGCAGGAATTGACTCCTCCCAGAAACTGGGGGGAGTCGAGGAACAATTGACAAAAGTAAAGGGGGATATTGGAAAAGCAACAAATCTTTGTGTCAGGGAGGTGAACAAGGGCAAGCAAAAAAAAGAGGACGCTTTGGTTTTCTGGAGAAGTAGCGGAGGATGTAAGGGCAAACAAAACTAACATTTAGAAGGTACAAGAGGACACAGAAGGAGGAGGATAGGGAGAGTTAACAGGAGAAACAAAAAGAGACAGGGAGAGCAGTTAGTAGCATGATTGCACAAACAGAGGAGAATATTGCTTATGCAGTAAAAAGGGATAAAAACATTCTTTAGATATGTAAGAAAGAAGAGAAAGACCAAAGGAGGGATAGTAAGGCTAAAGGGAAGGGGGGGGGGTTGTGAGGAAAGGACCAAAAAAACAAGCAGACATATTGAACAATTACTTTTGTTCAGTATTTATAGAGGAAGGGCAGGTGACAGGCCAAAGACAGGGTAAAAGGCCATTAAGGAAGGGAGGTGAACACTAGTCCTTTTACAGGGAGAAAGAGTCCTTAAGGAGCTAGTGCAATTAAAAGTAGACAAGGCAGTTGGGACCTGATAGGGTGTACCCTATGATACTAAGGGAGCTCAAGAAGGTGCTGGCTGCACCTCCAACAGCTCTATTCAACCTGTCATTAAAATAGGGAAGGTGCTGGGGGACTGGAGAAGAGCAGATGTGATCCCAGTACACAAAAGTGAAAATAGGGAGGAGGCAGGAAATTACAGATCTGTCAGTCTGACTTCTGTAATGGAAAAAGTAATGGAAAAGTTACTGAAGGAAAGGATTGTGGAGTACGTTGTAACCAGTAGATTACAGGATCCAAGGCAACATGGTTTCAATGGGAGAAGGTCTTGCCAGACAAACTTGATTGAGTTCTTTGACCAGGTAACCAGAGAAGTGGATCAAGGAAGAGTGGTAGAATGTGGCTCTGGATTTCCAGTAGTACCGACACTGTTCACACTGAAGACTGAGTGAGCAAGCTGGGCAACCTAAGTGGCTCAGAAGTAGTAAAATGGTAAGACATCAGCTAAGCAATAAGAATCAGAGGGTGGTGGTAAATGGAGTCCATTTTGAAAAGGGCAAGGTGATCAGCCGGGTGCCACAGAGGTCAGCACGAGGCCGGTCCTTTTCAATGTCTGTATTAGTGACATTGCAGAGGGGCTGGTAGGAAAGTATGGCTGTTCACAGATGACACAAAAGAAAGACTGAGGATGATCTGAAAAGCCGGAAGAGTGGTCAAGGTTTGGCAGCTGGGTTTCAATGCAAAAAGTGCAAATTCATGCACATGGGACACAGAAACCCAGGGCAACATACCAGTTGAGTGGGAGGAATTGACCACAAACAGAAAGGGACCTAGGGATAATCATTTCTGATGATCTGAAGGTAGCCAAGCAGTGTGATAAGGCAGTGGGGAAGGTTAGCAGGATGCTCGGGTGCATAGGGAGGGGCATCACCAGCAGAAACAGGGAGGTAGTATTACCCCTGTATTGATTACTGGTAAGAACCCACCTTAAGTACTGTGTACAGTTCTGGAGGCTCCACCTCCAGAAGGACATGGATAGGGTGGAGGCGGTAGAAAGGAGGGCTACCAGAATGGTGTAGGGCCTGCATCAAAAACCCTACGAGGAAAGACTCGAAGAACTAAATAAGTACTCTGTAGAGGAAATATGGGAAAAGGGGGATATGATAGAAACATTCAAATACTTTACAGGTATTAATAAGGTACGGGAAGGTAGTATTTTCCATAGAAAAAGATGTGCCAGGACAAGGGGTCACCCTATGAAGCTGGAGAGGGGGAGGCTCGGAGGATATGTGAAGAAATACTTCTTTACAGAGAGAGTGGTGGATGCCTGGAACAGCCTTCCAGCAGAGGTGGTGGGTGCTAAAATGGTAATAGGATTCAAGCATGCATGGGATAGACCCGAGGGGACCTTAGAAGTAAGGCAAGGAGGGGGAGAAGACTGGAGATAGAGTAGGGTCTGCAGTTGCAAAGTAGGTAGAGCCCATAGGGCAGCCTAGGTGGGCCAAGATGTCCCATCTCACTGACAACTTCTATGTTTCTATGTATCTGTGCAAGAACAGGTCACTTCTTCATGATCTGCCTAGGATTTTTCTGCTATTGGTGAATTGTTATTTCAAAGTTTTCAAAGTTATTAGTACTTTGCTCACAGTTTCCTCAATTTTATCTCCAGATTTATGATGGATCGTAAAACCTGGATTTAAATCTTGCATTCAGGTGCCAGCCTAATCAGCGCAGTAGTAGTGCTTACTGCTCGTGACGCCTGTGACCTGAGTTTGGGAGGAGCTTGGGTCCGTCGGGGCTGGCTGGGAGAGGAGGATTGAGTATCCCAGGAGACACTCTCCTCCTCCAGCGGTGGGAGGGTTCCGTCCTCCACTGCCATACTGCTGTCTGGGTGACCATGGGTGGGAATGCAACTGGTGGGCTGAGGGAGAGTGGGAACATCGCTAACATCAGTGGTCAGACACGACACAGGCATGGGTGGGCCTGCACTGATGTCCATGCAGATGACGTCCTCCAGGAGTGACAGGAAGAACAAGGAAAAACCTCTCCTCAGCACCTCTGTGATGAAGACGCTGTACATCCCAGCACTCCGCCTCCTCAGGCGCACTGCACCACCTGATGAGAGGCAAGATTCGGGTATATCCTGCATCTTTCCCGCCTAGGGATGTATCCAGAGCTTAATGGAGGTGGGTGGCCATGGCTGGGGCCAAGGCATCAGGAGGTGGCTGGCAGGTCCAGAGGTATAGGAGGGGCTGGAGAAGAAGGAATAAAAACGAAATTGAAAATAAAAATTTGCATTTGATGCTGCGAAGATGTTTGCCATTGAGCCGCATGACGTGTGCATGTACTGCCTGAGTGGGCAACACTGACATGGCTGAGTGTGGCTTTTGCTCAGCCATGTTTCCTGAGTCTCTTGAGGATCAGAAGCTCTGGATCATGTTGGGTTGGCCTTCAAAATGGGATCGAAAGATCACTAAGGGCAAAAGGCCTTGGTGGCTCCTGGGTCTGTGACAGGCACCTCATCGGCTACTGCACTTTTCCCAGCTGGGGCCAGCATGGGAGGAGCCTCCAAGGACCAGTTACATGATTTGTGCTGCTCCCTCCAGACAGTGGGGGACAGCCCCACCCTCAGCATCTCTCAGTCGAAGACTAAGTCAGAAAAGTCTTCTAAACACTGTTGCTGGTTGTGGGATAGGGAGACATCTCAGTCCTCCTGGTCCCTTGGCTCGCCTGACCACTCAGTGGCTGTGAGCACCCCTCAGCTGAGGGGCAGGTCAGGTAGATTGAAGACTCATTGGCCCTGCTGGTGAATTAGTTGACCTCTACTTCAGTTAACCAGTCAGTCGAGATCTTTCTTGACCCAGTCAATCCACTGTTAAACAAGGCAGAGGATTGATCTTACAGACCTCGGTGCTCCCCTGCCCTCACCCAAGAGGACGGGTTCAGTCAGTGTCCCCAGTCAGTCCTGTTCAGGACAAGCCTCAAGCGGAGGTCAGGTTTCCCACACCCATGCTTTTGAATGTGGGCCAGCACATTATCTATGGCCAGCACCAAGGAGACCCTACTTGCTGTTGACTGGGCGGTCAACAGTCGAGTTCATGGTTGAGGCATTTGCACTCTCAATACCACTCAAACGGAAGGCACCACTGTCGGCATGCCTCATCTTCTTCATCCTTGGGTGAGGAGAGGCACTGCTGCAAAATGCACCAGTGCTACAAGGAGTTTCTCTATCAGCAATGAGCCATCATCATGGGGCAGAGTAGGGGGCTACCCCAATGACCTGCAGTCCCCTGGTAGCCGTCAGTGGTTCTCGCCAGCCCCGATCCTGTGGGTGCTGTCAATACCTGCTTCTCTGCCAATCATGGTGAAGCCACATCCTGACAGTCACCAACTGGCTCTCTGACCAAGGAGGCCAGCTGCTTGGCTCCTGGCTTGCCTGGCTGGTTGTCAGTGAGGATCACCCCGGTGACGAGTCCAGGAGGTCCGGGTGACATACATGACCGAGATGTCTTTGAGGATTCATTGGATGACTTCAATGAAGAGTCCATGACCTGCTCTGGGGCTCTGCTTTTCAACTGGGGTGTGGTTGATGAACCTTCAACTGAACAAGGTTGGTATCACTCGGAGCACTGCTCCACCTTATTGCAGAGTCCACGGCTGTCCCATTGGAGCCAATCTAGAACATGGCCTATTAACCTCATACAGATATACTGGACTAGAACAGATCCCCAGGGTTGCCTTCCTTGTGGCTGAAGCCATCATGGGACCATCTCTGAGCTTGGCAGCATCCAGCATCCTGCCTGACACCCTCGGCCCATATGGTTCACAAGTATGAGGTCCCTACCAGCTCCCTTTTGGGGTTCTCTAACCAATCCTTGGCCGAAGGGATGGTTATTTTTGACTCAGTGTTCCGTAAGTGAGGACACCAGGGGAACATGGGCAAGCCCTCCGACAAGGAGTCCTGTAAAATTAACCATACAGATGAAAATGTGTATGCTGCAGCTATCTTGGATCTCTGGCAGGCTAGCTACACCATCATGATGGCCAGTTATGAGCATTCCATGCTAGGAATGTTTGACATGGTCCTACCCCACCTCCATCCAGAGCAGCAGGTGGTGGTGGAACTCACCAGAGACCACGGTCAATCACTGGCTAAAGACCAACTCCAGACAGCCTTGGACATAGGTGACTGTTGCACCCATGCAGTGGCAGCAGCTTTCCCCATGCATTGCAGGGGCTGGCTGCAATTGTTCCCCTTCACGGCAGACATCCAACAGAGGTTGTCAGACATCTACTTCCTGGATACTGACCTCTTTGGTCCTGGGGTGGAAAGGCATCTCACAAAGACTGAGAAGTCCAGTGCCACCCTGGATTCTGTGACTTCGTCCCAGAGGGAACAGAAGAAAAAGCCAAAGAAATCAGACTTTCAGTACTGGTCCTTACAGTCACAGCCTCCCTGGCAGCAGCCCCAGCAGGAGCAGTTTCAGACCTGGCACCCCAAGAAGTCTGAGGTCAAGGTCCAAAAATGGGGATGTAGTGGTGCCCTCCAGCAGCAGCCACCAGTGCTTCTGCAAAGCTGCCCAGTAACGGGTTGGAGGGTGTCACCTCCACCTCCCTGTCCCTCACCGCTCCTGTTGGAGGCTAGCTACATCTCTTATTGCCACATTGGTCTGCTGTCACAACAAACAAGTGGATGTTTGGTGTAGGGAACAGAAGACTATCTCTTGATTTCGAGGCTCTCCCACCCTACCACCTCCATGCGCCTCGAGAGTCGGGGTGTATCAGGACATGCTGTCCATCCTCAGGGAAGATGTTGCTTAGCTCCTGCGAAAGGAGCCATATTCCATGTCCTGGACACCCTGGCTGGTCAGGGTTAGGTGTCCAGGTACTTCCTGGTCCTGAATCAGATGGGGGGGGGTTGCCGATGCCACATACTAGATCTTCACAATCTCTACCACTATGCCACTATGTATGGAAACACAAGTTCCAGATGGTCACTCTGAGCCAGATTATACCATCCCTGAAACAGGACATATGTTTCTGCTCCCTGGACCTCCAGGATGCGTTCTTCCACATTCCCATTTGCAGGTTCCACTGCCAGTACCTCTAGTTCCGTGCAGAGGGGGTCCTGAACCAGTTCGGGTTTTGCCATTCAGCCTCTTCTCAGCTCCAAGGGTCTTCACCAAATGCATGGCAGTGGTGATGGCCCATCTCTGCCGCCTAGGGGTCAGAGTGTACCCCTGCCTGGACAACTGGCTGATACCCGGTCCATCCAGAGAGGATCGTGGTGAGATCCACAGCCCTGGCTCTCCAGACCTACAGAGATTTGGACTTCTTGGTCAACCTGGACAAGACCAAACTGGTACCAAAGCAGGTGATCAAGTTTATTGGAGCAGAACTAGACTCCCTGTGGACCAAGGCCTGCCTCCTGACAGACCAGGCACAGGATCTTATCTCCTTTGCCTGATCATTTCAGATTGGGCTCTTGTGTCCTGCCCAGGATTTCCTGCAGCTGCTGGGGTACATGGCATTCTATACCACTATGGTCCATTGGGCCTGCTGGCGGATGTGCCCCCTTCAGTGTGTGCTGGACTGTCAGTGGTCCCAGTGCCTAGTTCACCTGAATCAACTGGTCACAGTGACCCGGCCAATGTGGGACGCCATCTACTGGTGGCTGATCCTGGAATGTCTGGAGGAAGGAATACTGTTTTTCAGCCCAAAGATGACTGTCATTCTGATGACGTACACATCTCTGGTTGTGTGGGAAGCGCACCTGGGAGACCCATGACCCATGGGTTCGGATCCTCCTCAGGGAGTTCCATCACCACATAAACCTGCTGGAGCTCCATGCAGTGTAATTGACCATCACAGAACTTGCTCCGTTGGCCAGGGGTCAGGTCGTTCAAGTCCAGAGGGACAATACCATGACCATGTTTTGCCTGAACAGACAGGGAGGCACACACTCCCGTCCCTTGTGTTGGGAGGCACTCCGCACCTGTACCTCATGCACAGCATGGGCTCTGATCTGGTGATTCACATCAGGGAGGAGAAATGTCAGCTGGCAGATGCTCTCAGCTGGGTAGGAAAGATGTTGCATAAGTGGTCTCTGAGGCAGGAGGTGGTGAACCATCTGTTCTCCCTGTGGGGCTCACCCTAGGTGGCTCTGTTGCCTCCTAGGAGAATGCCAAATTGAGGCTCTTTTGTGCCTACACCCATAGACTGGGACAGGGGGATGCCTTTGTGAGGCCCTGGAGCCTGGGCCTCATGTATGCCTTTCCTCCCTTCCTTTTGATCCACCCAGTACTGGTCAGGTCAGGAAGGACAAGGGGCAGATGATCCTGATTGCTCCAGACTGACCAAGGCAGTTCTGGTATGCGGATCTCCTCAGCCTCAGCAGTCAGTCTCTTTGGTGACTGCCTCTCCTTCCAGACCTGCTGACCAGACTTTGGGAGATGGGTATTGCACCCAGGCATTTAGTCCTTGTACCTCAATGGCCTGGTTCCTATGTGGCTGGAGTTCTAGGCCTTGGGTCTATTCCTCCACATTGTGGAGGCATCCAGGAAGGAGTTGGCTCATAGGTGCTATACCTTTAAGTGGAAGAGATTTTCTGTTTGGTGCCAGGGCAAGAAGCTTGATCCCCTTGCCTGCCCAGTGGCTAGCATACTGGACTACCTCTTGTCTCTTTCTCAGCTGGGACTGCTATCGATGACATTTAAGGTACACTTGGCAGCCCTCTTTGCTTACCTGGCACAGGCCGTTATGCTCATGGTGACCCAGGAGAATGAGGTCAGGTGTTCTTTCAAGGGCCTTGACCACTTGTCACCTCAGGTGCATGATCCGCCTCACCGTGGAACTTACTGCTGATCCACCTATGCTTATGGCAACACCACAAACCAAGATCGCCCCCATGGCTAGGGGAGTGTGGCAAACAAGACACAGTGTATGCAGACCTGCACTCAGCACCACCCACTGACAAATAACCACCATAAGACATCAGTTCATGTAAAAAAAAGCGGATAGTTTTATTCATTAAAAGTGTGCTGACCTCTTACCATGAAAATATGAAACCACGGAAATGCCAGCAGGATCCCACCAATTTCTACCACTTTCACTATAGCATCATCAGGGAGCAACTCCCTGAGGAACTGTAGCAAAACTGGTAGGAGTTGTTGGGGCCCTGCTGGCGGTTCCCTGGTTTCATCACACTTTTGATGAATAAAGCCATCTGTTTTTCGAAGTGAATTGATGCCTTATGGTGGTTATTTGGTGGTGGGTGGTACAGGAGCGCTGGTCTGCATATGCTTATGGCAATCCATGTGAGTTGTCACACCTGTTGAGGAAGACAGCCTTCCTGGTTCCCATCATGTTTACCAGAAAGACTGGGGAACTCCAGGCACTCTTAATGGAGTGTCTCTACCTGGTCTTCCACAGGGACAAAGTCATGCGCCCATTTCCACAACATTTAGCCTAGCGACTTTTAGACTAATGACGACACTCTGTCTAAACCGACAACTGGCCTAATGACACACTTCGCCCAGCCACCTCTCTTTTCATAAGCACATACACAAAAACAGTGTTCAGACTACTCAGAATACACGTTCATGGATTTCTGCATGGAAGAGGATTGCACCAAGCCCAATGTCTATATTGTTTAACCTCAAGAAAGCAGCACAAAAAAAAACTCACTCTGCATCTGCCAGACCTACCCAGACTTCCAAAACTAACATACCTCTTTAGAAAGCATCCCTGCTTTTCATTCTCAAGTTTCCCTTGGGACAAGCTGATGTACCCTCTGTAGCATCCACAGCCATTTCCTCCAAAATCCAGTCGGTTTGTGCCAAGTACTCAACTACTGTCATACTAGTTGTTCTCACACATTACATCAAGACTCTGCTTGCTAAACCTGTAATTCAGTACTACTTCACAGCAATTCTCAAAGCAATGTAAAAAAAAGAAAGTAAAACAGGACAAGCTTTGTGCTGGTAGAAGTACATGCACTTGTTTTCACACCAGTGCTTTAACAATTTAACCTGTCAATATTTGGTATAGAATATTTTCCCTAATAAGACGTTAGCTGAATTAGCCAATCAGGCAAAAAGTCGTTAGATGAAAAGTCATCAGATCAAACATCTTACTAGGCCAGATGTTTAGTTTAAATGACATTATGCTAAATGTCATGTAACCCCTTTGCCCCAATTCAAAGTTCTTCCCGAAGGTGGTATCAGAGTTTCACCTTAACCAGGTGATTAACTTACAGGTATAGTTTACCAACCTCTCTTCAGAGGCCAACTGCAGACTCCATAATCTGGACCATGTTGAACGTTTTCCCATTATGTAGAGTATACAGCCTGGATTCAGGGACAGGCTTGCCAGCTGTTTGTCACCTGCACTGAAGCCACTCCTGGCAGACCTGCAGCAAAGCAGCTAATTGCATGGTGGATCACATCTTGCATCAACCTCTGCTATAGGTTGGCTGGTTGGGAGCCCCCCTGTAGGGATTAGGACTCATTCCACCAGACATGCTGCTGCCTTGGTCACTACCTCCAGGGATATTCCTATACAGGAAATCTGTAGGGCTGCTACCTGGAGGTCAGCACACATCTTCATTTCCCATTACCAGGTTGACTTTGTCATGCCGGGTTGCATGTTTTGGGACCTCGGTTTTCCAGTCTCTGTTTACCAAGTAGGGGTGCATGCCATTCCCCCTCCTCCCAGAGAATTGCTAGGAGTCTGCCAGTGTGTGAATACGTGAATCCTATGCTCACCTCTAGAAGAATATGTTATTCACCTCTAACCATAGTCCTAGGAGTGGTATATGGTTCCCATCCACACAACCCACTGGACCTCCCCTGGCAAGTGGCACTTGAGCCTGCTTCCAGCGTGTGAGATCTGATGTAACAGGGCAGAGTCAGGGGATATATCTGCCTAGGTGGTGGGAGGAGCTTAGCTTAAAGATGTCCGGCCAATCATCATCTTCCAGTGGAACTGCCAGAGTGCAGATGTGAACCATATTCCACTCCTAGAATTACGATTACAGGTGAGTAACCCATTCTTTTGGCCAACTATCCCTTCAGCTGAGAAAGGTCAAATTAGAACTGGTGAAGTTGAAGACTTGGCCTCTCTCACACCAAGGAAGGACCAGAGTAATTAGGATGGCCATCCTCCCTAAATTCCTTTACCTGTTCCAGAGTCTGCCCCTACCTATCCCAAAATATTTCTTTAAGTGACTGTGGTTGATGTTTTTCCCTTGGCTTTGGCAAAAATTAGGTCCCTGTATTAACATCTGGAGTGCAAATTGCAGCAGCCACTCAAGAGTGGGTTATTCTAGATGCCCTACAGGGGCATGCCTTAGACAACTAGTATTGGAGCCCACTCAAGAGGGAGCAATCTTAGACCTGGTTCTCTCAAATGGAGATGAAGAGAGGATCACAGATGTAGTGGGTAGCCATCTGGGAACTAGCGACCATCGAACAGTATAGTTCACAATAAACACAGCAATGGGGTCAAGCCATACAAAGGCAAGGTACTGGACTTTAGGAGGGCTGACTTTGCCAAAATGGGTAAGTGCCTAAGGAATGCACTAGCAAATGGGCAGGAAGGAGGGGTGGAAGAACAATGGGGAATAATAAAAACTGCCATCACAGAGGCAACAAGCCTTTGTGTGAAGCAAATAAACAAAACTAAACGATGTAAGTATACTATGGTTCTCAAAGGAAGTGGCAGTGAAGGTTCAAGAAAAGAAAGCTTTCAGGAAGTACAAGGAATCACAGAAGGAGCAGGACAGAGAACTGTATCAGTTAAAGCAAAGAAAGCTGGGAAGGCAGTCAGAACAGTAAGGCCCAAACCGAGGAAAAAGATAGCCAACTCAGTTAAGAAGGGGATAAAACCTTTTATAGGTACATCAGGGAACCGAAGTAAGACCAAGGGAGGGATAGTGAGGCTTAATAAAGGGAGGGAGGGTGGGCAGAGGGTGACTGTGAAAAGGCAGAGATACTAAACAAATATTTTTGCTCAGTATTTACAAAGGAAGAGGGAGAGGTACCTAAAACAAACAGTAGAAACACTCTGGATACAGAAGTTGATACCAGCCCATTTACAGAAGAAAGGGTTCTGAAAGAACTCTTAAAACTGAAGGTGGACAAAGCAATGGGGCCTGATGGGATTCATCCCAGAATTCTAAAAGAACTAAGGGTAGAATTAGTGACACCACTGACTACCCTGTTTAACAAATCATGGGAGGATGAGGTGGTGCCCGAGGTCTGGAGGAGGGCAGATGTGATTCCCTTCACAAAAGTGGGAGCAAGGCAGAAGCAGGAAACTACAGACCTGTTAGTTTAACCTCAGTGGTAGGAAAATGATGGAATCACTTCTGAAGGAAAGAACTGTCGAGTATCTAGAGGCCAGAGGGTACAGGACCCAAGGCAGCATGGATTCACAGCAGGAAGGTCATGCCAGTCAAATCTGATAGATTTCTTTGACTGGGTGACCAAAGTAGTAGATCAGGAAGGGGCTGTGGACATGGCCTACCTAGACTTTAGCAAGGCATTTGACACAGTCCCACACAAAAGATTAATATACAAGTTAGCTAGCCTGGGAGTGAGTCCCAAGATGACAGCCTGGGTAAAAAATTATCTGGAGAATAGGACACAGAGAGTAATAGTAAATGGAGTCCACTCTGAAGAAAGGGGATTACTAGTGTGGTACCGCTGGGTTCAGTATTAGGACCGGTCCTCTTCAATGTCTTTATAAGTGACATTGCAGAGGGACTGGAAGGAAAAGTATGTCTCTTTGCAGATGACACAAAGATCTGCAACAGAGTTGATGCACAAGGTGGGGTGGAAAGGATGAAAAGGGACTTGGCAAGGTTAGAGGAATGGTCAAATGTATGGCAGCTTAGATTCAATGCTAAGAAGTGCAAGGTAATGCACCTGGGAAGCAAAAACCAAGGGGAAGAGTACACAATGGGGCGTGAGATACTAACAACAACAAAAATGGAAAGGGACCTGGGGGTAGTCATATCAGATGACCTAAAGGTGGGCAAGCAATGTGAGAGGGCAGCAAGGAGGGTTGGGGATACTGGGATGCATAGGAGAGGCATCACCAGTAGAAAACAGGAAGTTATTATCCCTCTGTACAGACAGCTGGTCAGACCCCATCTGGAGTACTGTGTGCAGTTCCGAGACCCAGTCTTTGCAAAGACATAGACAGGATGGAAGCTGTCCAGAGGAGGGCAGCTAAAATGGTGCAGGGTCTGTACCAGAAGACTTATGAAGAGAGACTTAAGGAGCTTAATATGTATAGCCTCGAGGAAAGGAGGGAGAGGGGGGACATGATAGAAACTTTCAAGTACCTCAAGGGAATCAACTAAGTCCAAGAGGGTAGCATCTTTCAAAAAAAGAGGTGCGCAAGAACAAGGGGGCACAATTTGAAGATAGAGAGGGGGCGGCTCAGAGGTAATTTAAGGAAGTATTTTTTCACAGAGAGGTTGTGGATGCATGGAGCGGCCTTCCGGAGAGGTCATGGAGTCAAAAACAGTGGTGGAATTCAAGCATGAATGGGACAGTCATAAAGGCAATTCTAGGGTGGGGGTAGGAAGAAGTAGGCTGCTGGTTAACTAGGATCTGCAGCTTATCCAGTAGGCAGGGAAATGGGCAGACTGGGTGGGCCAAACGGTCCTTATCTGCCGTCAAATTCTATGTTTCTAAAGTGGATATTCTGAGTTTCCCTTATCAGTGAAGGGATGAGGGCCTCACTAACAATGAATATGATTATTATTATTGGGCTGCCCAACTTGCAGCCCTGTATTGGTGCACCCAAGGATACTGACACTATTAAAGAAAAAGAATCAACAGGAACTCAAAATCCTATCTGTGCCAGTCTTCACCATTCATTACTGGTGGGTTCATGTTTCCCGAATCTTACCTTATCTTAACTTCAGAGTCTGTTCCCCCTGAATTTAGCTATATCTATAGCATTGGCCTTCCCTTAGGTACTCGTGCCCTGTTATATTCCCACTCTGTTAACTCCCTCCGCCTAGTGAAATATTCCTCTATTTGCTCACCTCATCTAACACTTATGGATCCTGATAGGTTCTTGCATATTTTGTAAAATGTGAATAGGTCCTGTTGTCTTGACATTTCACAGTCTTATATGTTCTTTTTTGCACATTGCCATGTACTCCTTGTAACCCTGTGTCATTTTAATGCCTTAATCTTTGTATATGTAACCCATTTGTATACTCTGCTTATGTATGTAAACCCTTTATGTGATAAGTAACCCCGGGTCCAACTTGAGAATGAGCTTTGCTCCATGGTGTTCACCTGGTTATATAAAGATGTTGATTGATTGATTGATTGAACAGGACCCCATGGGTGCATTTTTTTTTGTAAGGGGAGGAGTCAGTGCTGTGGGCAGTGCTGCCCTCAAGGCCAACACACTGTGTGGCTCTCTTGGGTTGACCACCAACTGACACCAACTCCTCCTTCATCCCAGTTCTGCTTCTCCTCCAGTTGAGTCAGCATGACCTCATGAGTGAGCATTTTGGTACTGCAACATCGCGGCCTAATCCATTGGAACCATCATTCAAACTGCCCTAGTTCTGCAGAAGTCGTTGCGTTCTTGGCGCCGTTGACCTGGTAAGACCTTTCCTTTTTTAATTCAGTGCCACTGAGACCCTTTTTGCTGTTGTTGCTTTTATTTTTTTCTGTCCAATCATGTCTCGTTCAGGGGACAAAAAGAAGTCATCGAAGGTGGGTCAGACCCATATGCGGCGGTATCCCTGTGGCCAGCATTATTCCATCTCAGAATAACATGATCGGTGCTTGACCTGCCTAGGCCCTAACCATGATATGGACTGTTGCGACACCAGTTTTTCTATGGATCTGAGAGTTCTAGAAACCCGTGCATTTCGAGTTGGCTGAACGCTGCTGACTTTCGGAGAACAGGCACGCACTAGGGACATCAGATGTAGGTCCCTTGACCCTTCCTCCAGGTCCCCTCTTGGTTTTATACAGAATGAGGTGGAGGGGGTTTCCACCTGTTCTAGCCTTGCCTCGGCAGAAACTCCTCTCATGGTGCAGGAGGCCCTGTCCGACCTACCAGGAGATGGGCTGGAGGCACCGTTTTGGCAGTCACCTCTTCGGAGGTGAAGGCTCCCCCAGTGTCATGGCCTGTGTCTACCAGGCCCGGCCCAGTGGTTTTCTTGGTGCTGTCTGTCGGTTCCGCTTCAGATCCTGATGATGTGTGTGACACTGGTGATCAGGGCTGCACCGTGGGTAGTGCAAGGCTGACTCACAGCATCACTGGCGGTTCCGTGAGTGGGGGGGGAGGTTCGTAAAGTTGTCTGTGTGCCTGCCTCATCTGGGGACGACGATGATTTGGAAGTGGACCCGGACTGGCTTCCGGATACTTTGGAGTCCTCCCCCCCCCCCCAGCACTTCTGCATCTGTCCAACCCCCTCCTTTGGGACTGGTGGCAGCACTGGTCTTCCGGTGCTGGTGACAGCACCGGAGAGCTTACTGGAGCCGATGGTACCTCTGGACTCAAGGGAGGCGAACCCCCTGTTTTAGGTGTCCAGGCTGGGCCCATTTCTGGACCTGCTGGGGTGCCTGGAATGGAGAAGAGTGTTCCCTCATCTGCCACCTCCCAGGAGATGGCAAGTGGGGTTGAACTTCCTTGGTTGGTCCTGAAGAAGCGGTCCCTCTCTGAGACTGAGGGGTTGAGGGAGCAGAGTAAGGAGCAGCGTCCTTCCCTGGTAGCCTGCAGGGGTTTAGGTAGGAGCCGCAGCGCCGGCTCTGCCTTCTCCCGTGATGTTTCCCTGGGGGAAATTTCATCTTTTGAAGTTAGGGGCTGCCCTTCTGGACCCAAGCAGCCCCAGTCACCTCGCAGGGGGGAACCTCCTTCAGGGCACAATCCTGACCGTTTCAGAGTGGTTGAACGACTGCTGACTGCCTCAACCGACGGATCCTCCCAGATCATTAGTTCGCCTGTTTGGTACCTGAGCCCTGGCACAGATTGTTCTCTTCCTCAGAGGCGTCTGACCTCTCTACCTCTGCAAACTCCTCCCTTTCTCCCGGGCCTCTCTGGTCCTATGGGGCCTCTAACCTGGGAACAGTTTAGAGCCATGGCTGCCCTATTCCTTGCCTATGTTCGGTCCATGGATGAGAGGTGTTTTGCCACTCTCCCCCTGGATGGCCAGTCTCTGACTCTCCAGACTCATCGACTTCCATGGCTTTCTCAAATGAGGGAGAGGATCCTTCTGTCCACCTTTCTTCGGATGCTGACCAGACCAACTATCAACATTTCCTTTCGGGGTTGATCGATGAGCTCCACATAACTAGACTGGCAAGTCGCAATCCTGAGCGGGCAACACGCACATTTTTAGGCAAATACAGTGCAGACAACCTGGTGGTTCCTGTCTGGCCCGCCCCCTTTAGGGAGGCATCATACTGTGCTTGGCAGTATCCCTCAGTCCCCTACCCAGTCCCAATAGACTGCCGGCACAGGTATTGCGCACCCCAAGGATCTCCAGGAGCTCTACCTCACCCCTCTTTAGGCATGACACTCCTGGACACTCCTTTCGGGCATAGAAGCCCAAGACATGACCAGCCCTGGGAAGCAGACTTTGCGGAGTTTGACTTCTGGGGAGGAGAGTGTTTTCTTCAGCATATCTTTCTCTTTCTATAGCAGCATATCGGGCCCATCATGCTACCTATAACAGGCACTTATGGTCTTTGCTAGGGCAAATCCTAGCATCTATACCTGATACAGAGGCAATCAAATAAGCCGCTGCCCTCTCAGCATGTGGCCAGGAGCTTGCGAGGCACCAAGCAAGGGCATCGTATGAAACCAATGAGGTGGCGTCCAGGCTAGCAGAGAGAGAGCGATCTGCGTAAGGCGGACAGCAAGGCTTCATCTATCCTGGTTATCAACCATGGCCCGGCGAAGGGTGAGTGCCTTCTCATTCCAGGGATTCCCACCTTTTTTACCATTAGGTGAGATGGGAACTTCAAGAGAATTCCCTCTCCCAGCCAGAAGGAGACCCCATCTCACCCAGATCAATCCCAGGACTAGTTAGGCCTGAATGGGGCCCCCCCCATCTGTGTCTCCCCCCACAAGAGGCTGAGGGATTCTCTTTCCTCTGAAAGGTACCAAGTCCCTTTCGGGGTGCTTGGTAATCACTCACCAGTGATGAATGGTGAAGATTGACACAGATAAGATATGAAAATTACATACCTACCGTAATTCTTGATCTTTCTGTGCATCTTCACCATTCATCACTGCTCCCTGTCCTCCTTCCCCTCTTGGGCCTCAGTTTCTGGGCAGTGCTTTATCCCTGCTTGTTTTCCACCAAGTTGAGGCCTTTGTGGACCTTGTAACACTGGTACCTCTTGGCTCAGCTCCTTCTACTGAGGGAGACATGGGTTCTCTTTTTGGGAAAGACAAGCAGGGACACTTCTCCTTTCATGATGGGGACTCACTGAGGCCTCTTCTGTCATCCCCTGACGAGATCCCTCTCCTCTGGTTTGGTCTGAAATGCCTTTGGGGTTTGACCTATCAGCTTGGTCTCTTGACCCATAGGGATCCTCTTTGTGATGGTATTTTAGAAGGGCCCTGGTGACTCCTAGTCCCTCTTTCCAAGAGCTGTGGCCCCCTTTTTTCTACCGCTGGTTCCAGGTGTCTCTCTTATGCAGGGTCCCTCTCTGGCTCGTTGAAGTTATGTCCTCTGTAGTCTAGGCAGATCCCCTGCTGGCATTGTCCTCTCCTTGATTCTCAGGGTGTGACTTTTCTGAAACCTCTGTGGGGAACCTTTTTTGTCAGGAGGATCCTGCAGTGGGGTGGGTTCTGTCCCCACCCCAGGATTTTCTCAAGACAGGAATGGGAGACACTGGCCTCTTGCTCCACCTCTTGGATTGATAAGAGAGGGCACTCCAAGTTTGGTGCTTTAGCTTGCCTGTGTTTTCTGGACTGTTCCTCAGTCAGCCATCCCCCTCTGGGTAATCCTCAAACTTGGGAGTTCTTTTCTCCCACTCCCCTTGTTGGAGAGATAAGATATGGATTAAAGCTGTGGTCTCCTTCTCCTTGGTCCTCTGAGAGTACTCTGAACCCCTGCAAGTGGAGTGCAGTGTCTCCCTTCTTCCTTTCTTTTCTTGTCTATCCTCTTTCTCCCTCCCTCCCTTACTGTGTCCCTCCCTTGCCTGCCCAGAGGTTGGGGCCCCCTGTCCCAGACCTCTAGGTTCTCTCTCTCTCTCTCTCTCTTCTGTCCTCTTAGCTGGCATTATCCCTTCCTTTGTCTATATCTTCTCCTTTTCCTATCTCTAGGGTTCCCTTGCCCCACCCTCTTTATTTCTCTTTCCTGACTTCACTCTACGGCATGCAGAACTGGGATGGAGGAGGAGGAGTCTGCGTCAGTTGCTGGCCAACCCACGAGCGCCACACAGTGCATTGGCCTAGAAGATGGCGCCACCTACTGCACCAACTCCTCCCCTTACAAAAACAAAAATGCTCCCGCGGGATCCTGTTCCTCTAGACAGAACCCACCAGTGATGAATGGTGAATATACACAGAAAGATCAAGAATTACAGTAGGTATGTAATCTTCCTTTTTATCAGATTGGCTTTACTGTATTTCTACTCAAAACTTTGTGGTAATAGGGGATCATTATATTTTAAATCACTTGTGGTGGTAGTGGCATGAAGTACATACCCTTATATTTTACCAGCAAAATCCCTCCCTTTCTCAAAGATCAAAATCAAAAAGGAACTAAAAAATCTTCAAGTATAGCAATGGCATTAGATAGTCATGTTCAAAATACAGTGTTTTTTTTTTTTTTACTTTCTTTATGCCCCCACCACTCTGGCTTACCTGGACTCTCTCTCCAGTGTGGTCAGACGGTGTGACCTGTTCCCACCCGACTGAAGCCTCTAGCTCACTGCACTCCAGTGTGGGCCCATCTCCCACCGCCTCTCCTAGTCGCCCGACCCTTCCCCCCCCAGCTTTGAGCTCCCCGGAATGGGACTGATGACAACCCCTGGTGCTCTGTCTTATAATCTAGTAGAGCGACCAGGGATTTGGAGGGAGTATCAGATGCAGGGCTGGAAGGCTCGGCATTGGGCGTGGGGGTCAACCACTGGACCTGCCTTTGCCTACTGGAAGCTGGGGATTTTTCTTTGTTCTGCCTTTTGGCACAGACATGCAATGGTATCAGCGCATGGAGAGGATGCTCCCGCAGATGCTGCCAACACCATACCCCCATTGGCTGTCCCCGGCCTGGTATGTGGTGCCTCCAGCCTCTGCTAGAAGCTGCTACCAGGTGGGTAAATCCCCAGAGCCCACCTCAGGAGAGGAGAGGAGTCTGTCGGATGCTTGATCCTTTCCTCCTCTGCCAACCCCTGCCAGCCCGCACTCGCTCTTGAACCCGGGTCTCCAGCGGGATGTGAGGTGTGACGTCCAGTGCCTCAACCCTCAGCAACACCGGGCTGGTGCCAAAATACAGTGTTAATAATGGTCATATATGAGAGTAGTCTTGGGCATGGTATACCCACCTGTAAGAGGGTTGCAGATTAATGATTAAAGGAAACATAAACAATATTTACCTTTTTTTAATATAATATTACATTTGGGCATGCATAAAGTCTGTTTTATCACCTCAGTTTATTATTTTGTGTGTTTGTTTTAAAATAGTCCCATTTTTTCCTTATTTAGGGCCCCTATGTGGGTGATCTAGTGGGATGCTGGGATGCATAGGAAGAGATATCTCTAGCAGGAGGCGGGAGGTGGTATTACCACTGCATCGCTTTCTTGTGAGACCCCACCTGGAGTATTGTGTCCAGTTCTGGAGGCCACACCTAAGAAAACATGTAGACAGGGTGGAGGCAGTCCAGAGGAGGGCAACTAAAATGGCACGGGGTCTTGGCATGTACACACTGGAAGAGAAGAGAAGAGAGCAACAAGGGACATGATAGAAACCAAAAATACCTCATGGAGCTGAAAAGGGTGCAGAAAGTGAGTCAGTTTCAAATGAGAGAGAACACCAGGACCAGAAGGTATGTGATGAAACTGGGGGGAGAAGTTAAAGAGGGATGTGAGGAAGTACTACTTCACTGAAAGAGCAGTGGATGTGAAAACTGTAGGGGGCTTCAAGCATGCATGAGATAGACATAGGGCGATACGTAAGGAATAATACCCGAAAGGTGGGCAGTATTGGACTTTGCCAGACCACCCAGCAGTGTAATCAGGCCCAACACCACAGGCACAGGGCCTTATAGCCCCGGGAAAGTCCAGCATACCCCATGCCACCCACCCTGGAGGGTATTTTCGCACTTAGAAATTAGGTCATTTGTTAAGATTTGAAAAAAGATTTACATATAAAAAAAAAAAAAACTTAAAATGAGTAAACATGTAGAACAATAAATGACTTATTTGTAAAGTTGTCCCTCATCTGGTACATATGAAATTTGCCAGCAGATAAAGGCCTAGAGGTCTATCAAGTCTGCTCGAATGTGCAGCTAGCACCCCTTATTCTGCAGCTGCCCCTCCCTTCCACCCTTCCCCTTCATTAACCCTCCCCCTTGTCCTGTCACATCCTCTTTTGAAGCAGTCCACTGTTCTACTGGATACCACTTCTGCAGGTAACACATTCCACCCAGCCACCACCCTCTCTGTAAAAAAGTGTCTCCTCATCTCCCTCCTGAACCTTCCTCCCTCCAGTCTCATATCATGGCCCCTGGTGTCCCTCCCCTCCCGTACCTGTACCTGTCTTGTTTATTCCTTTCATGTATTTAAAGGTTTCAATCATGTCCCCCCATCCCTCCTGTCCTCCAGTGAGTACATGTTCAACTCCTTCAACCTCCTCTCGTATGATAAGTCCCCCAGCACCTTGATCATCTTTGTCGCCTTGCGCTGCACCCCCTCCAGTAACTTAATATCTGTCTTCAGATACGGGTGCCAGTACTGCACGCAGTACTCCAGGTGCAGTCTAACTAATGACCTATACAGTGGCAGAATCACCTCCTCCCTCCTCGAGGATATACTCCTTGCAATACAACCCAGCATTTTGTCGGCCTTTGCAGCTGCCTTCCTACATTGTGACATTTACAAACAGAGAGTGCTACTGTTACGAGAGATTGTTTTGTTTTTTTGCTATCACTTTTGTTCTGCCCCGTCTGCCTGCCGATGAAAACTGAGCTCTCATGCCCCCCCCAAACTCCATAACTCCACCCCAATGTAGCAGTCTATATTGTAAAACAATGTAAGACATGATTAGTTGCTGTTGTGACTGGGTGCAGGCAGTTGCAGCTCAATCAGAAGGTGGCGGGTCTATTAGTCAGATGCAGTGTTGCTGGGGATGATGCCAGGATCAGCTGAGTCTGTAAGAAGAAGCTCTAAACTGAACTAGGTGCCGAAACTTGGTTTCTGTTTTTTTTTCCTTTTTGGGTAGTGGGGAAGCCCAAGACCAGTTGCTAACCACTGGTCAGTAACAGAGTTTTGCAGATAGCTGTGTGTGTGTGTTGGGTCAGGAGCATGGTCTGAGCTGAAGTGATTGGGAGGAACAAACAATGGTGGCTATTATAAAATGTGAGCATTCCATTTCAGCTCACTAAGCTTTTAAGTAAAAAAGCAGGCAGGAACTGGGACTCATCATTTCCTGCTCTCTGTTGCCTGATACTGGACTGGGTGGTTGGTGGTCTGAGCCAATCATTTTACTTGATTTTCCTGAACAAGAACACTATGGTCGCCCAGTCTCCCAGCGCCAAACACCGTGGTCTGCAGACACACTGAAGTGGGTTTACTTTTTCCTGTTTGGCTTGATTCTCCTGACCCATTTTCTAATAGTAAATAGGTAGGAAAGAGGGGGTGGATGCTGGAGACCAGTTAGGGTCTACAGAGACAGATTAGGCAGGGAGTATCTGTCCAGATCAGGTGGGTCAAGTGATCCTTTTCTGACGACAAATTCTATGTTTCTGTTTTGAACTATGGGGCAATATAGATTTCTGTATGTTAGTCTTAGTTTGCAAAATTAAGGATTCTCCACCAGTGAAAATCTGCAGAACCTCCATATGCCAAAGGCTGCCTGGATTCCCTGGCAAATGTATCCCAGCTCAAAATAGCTGTTTATTAGGGTAGGGGCCACTTAGGAGCATTTGAAAAGGTATTGTCCCAACTAGTATATAACATACAAAACTGATATGTTGACAGTCCAAGATAGTACCTTATCCTGATACCATAGTCTCTTACCCAGATAAACTGAAAGCTGTATTATCAATTGTGTATCCTTCATATATCAAATATCCATTATTTGTTTTGTATGTCATTGTATTTGTGCATTGTTTTCCATTAAATGCAATAAAATATTCTGTAAAGAAGTTACTTTTCTGTTTATGAAGTTTTATAATTGGTTGATCCAGCAAAGTCCCATTCACTATGCATACTCACCAGAGTTCTCAGGAACACCTGTGGCTGAGACTGATGAAGTACATCAAGAGGTGGCAGTTCTGAACTTTAAACCCTGGTTTGTTGGGTCTCCAGGTTTACAGCTTGATGATCTAATATCTAGGCTATACTGCTTCCCGCTACTTCTGGCATGTAGCAACACTAAAATCAAATATTAGAAAATCTTCTCCAGGACTTCCGGTGATGTCCACGACTGCATGGCAGCTTAATCTGTGAGCTCCCAACCAGCTCTCCATAGTCTCTCACAATTCTACCTGAAAGGCTATCAACTTGAACAAGAAAAGGAGGATTACTGATTTTATGAAGTCCATGTGCAACAGTCTAAAGAAATATCAATAGGATTGGGCCCAAAAGGCAGAAACAGTAACCTGATGCAGCCAGCCAGTTCACGGCTCACTCACCAGCCCTTACTCCAGTGGCCTCCCCACCAACCAGCGACACAGATGAGGTGAACTGTATGATCACCTCTAAAAAAAACTATTCACAGCACCAAACTGGATTAATGAGAATTTGCAGAGACTAGAAAATATGGTCAACAAAGACGATCATGTTCTCTGAATTCTTGAAAAATGCATGGGCACAGTGGAGGCTCTCCTTATAGAGTATAGCACAACAGCTGATGTGTACAGTTCTGCCCTGCTGAAGTTGCAGAAGCGGGAACAAATTCTTGAACTGTGGCTAGAACATATGGAAAACCACCATAGATTCAACAGTGTAAGATTACATGGGTGCCAGAGGTTACAGCACAAGGGATCATACTGGCTTTTACGGAGAGTTTTTTTTAAAAGGAAAACTCTATTTTCTATCGTTCCCATTCTTGGAACTCTCTCAGGCCACTTCGCTCACCTTCTGGCTGTACCGCCTGGCAAAATACCTGGCATCTTCGAAGTCATTACGGAATCTCCCCAGGCCCGGGCCCTTATGGCCCAGGGAGACTGAAGGGGCAGTGTCAGGCATCCAGCATTGGACGTGCAGTGGAGGCACTGGAAGGGCCATCACCTATCTGGGGTGGGAGGGTTTTTCCTTGTGTATCCCCTTTCTCCCCCCTTGTGTGGTGCACATCTTGACGTTTGCGGTGCACAGCAACCCTGCCAGCATCAGCCATGCAGTGAACGTGCTGTCTAGCACAATTACAGCACTCTCGGCCTCCACCGGGAGTCACTGTAGCACCATACATCCCCAGGTCCTCCCCCAGAGAGAGGAGAGCAGCCTGCAGATGCTCAATCCTTCCCTCCCCCCGTCTACCCCCCGGCACCTGAGCTTGCTTCCGAATGCCAGTGTGGCACGAGGTGTGGTGTCCAAAGCCTCAACCCTCAGCGCCACCGGGCCTCCCGGAATGCTTAGTCTTGTGGAAGGCAAACAATTAATAGAAACAAAGAAACATAGAATGTGACAGCAGATGGGGATCTCATGATCCATCTAGTCTGCCTGGTTTTCTACACCTTCCCCCAAAGACTTATGTCCTGATGACTGCCTTGCATCTGTCCCATTTAGTTTTGAATCCCCCAACTGTTTTAGCCTCCACCACGTCATGGGGCAAACTATTCCAGGTGTCCACCACCCTTCCTGTAAAAATGTACTTCCTCATATTCCTCCTGAATTTCCCTCAGCCTCATGTTGTGCCTCCTGGTTCATGTTTTGTCTTTGGTCTGAAAAAGATCCTGCACCTGCACCCAGTTTATTGTCTTGTGGTACTTGAATGTTTCTATCATATCTCCCCTCTCTCCTCTGCTCAAGTGAGTACAAGTTGAGTTCAGTCAGTCTCTCCTCATATGGCCTGTGGTGCAGCCCTTGAATCATCTTTGTAGCCTTTCTCTGTACCATCTCCAATCTTTCTATATCCTTTCTGAGGTGCAGCCTCCAGAGCTGAACACAGTACTCTAGCTGGGGTCTCACCAGGGATCTATACAGTGGCAGTACCACTTTCCTCCTCCTGCTCGTGATTTCCCTCCTGAGGCACCTCAACATCCCGCTAACCTTCAGTGTTGCCTTTTCACACTGTTTTGCCACCTTCAAGTCCTCTGATATAATGACTCCCAGGTCCCTTTCTTGTTTGGTTGCTGCCAGTTTTTTCCCCTCTATGTAGTACTCTCTTGCTGGGTTTCCTTTGCCTATATGCATGACTTTACACTTTTTTGCATTGAACTTTAGTGGCCAAGTTCTTGACCATGCTTCCAAATTCTCCAGGTCTGCTTCCATTTTCTTCACCCCCTGAGGGGTATCTACCTTGTTGCAAATCTTTGTATCATCTACGAATAGACACACCTTTCCCCCAGTCCTTCCATAATGTCACTGATGAAAACATTGAAGAGGAGAGGTCCCAGCATCAGCCCCTGGGGTCACTGGTAACCTCTCTCTCCTCAGACAAGGCACTGTTTACCTGCACTCTCTGTATCTTCCCACTCAGCCAGTTTCTTACCCATTTTATCAACTCTTGCTCTACTCACATGCCTTCTAGCTTATTTATCAGCCACCTGTGTGGTACTGAGTCGAATGTTTTCCTGAAGTCCAGGTAGACTAGATCCACTGTGCCCTCCTGGTGACCAAGTTGAAGAAGCTGATGAAGTTTGTTTGGCATGTTCCCCCTGCCATGAAGCCATGCTGCTTTGTGCCCTGCTGCTCGCTGTTTTCCAGAAACTCTAGTATCCTTTCCTTGAGTAGTGACTCCATCTTTATTAGTGAACTGGGGTGGTGAACTATTAAACAGTGGTATACATTTAGTCTAGCTAAGTTTCTATTTAGAATACAACAATTAGGTATACCCATTAGTGTGAAAAGCCAATTTATGACATTACAGAATGAAATTCATACCAGATCAACATGTGATTTAACATTGCTAAAAGTTCCATACAGACGTACAGTATATCTAGTGGGCAGCTTACTTTTGGATACATTGCAGCTATGGTTTGGACTAATATCCCCTCTGAAATTAGAAGTATAAGAAGTTATGATTTATTTGCAAAAACCTTAAAATCATGTTTTAGAATCTTGAGTAGTTGTGACTGACTTTTAAAATGAACGTCTTATTCAATGACGTGGAATTTTCATTCCTGTTTATATGTTTTATTGTTTGCTGTTCGCTGTATTTTGTAATTGTGTGGCATGTGTATGATACTGTGTAATTTGTGTACATAATTGTAATTATTTATGGACCACAGGTAACACCTGTAAAATGGATTGTATCTCAATGTATTAACCCAAATACAAATAAAATCCATCAGCTTTCCCACTACTGATGTGAGACTGACTGGCTGGTAGTTTCCTGATCTTCCTTGCTTCCTGACTTATGGAGAGGAACAACTGTTACCCTCTTCCAGTCCTCAGGGATGATCCCATTCTTTAGGGACTTGGTGAATTGTTCCTCCAGTGGGGCCACCAGTTCTTGTGCTAATTCCTTTAGTATTCTTGGGTGTATTTTGTCTGGGCCCATGGCCTTATCTACCTTCAGCTTGTTTAGTCCTTTTAGCACTCAATCTACTGTGAAGGGGGTTGTATCTGTTCCTACTGTTGTGATTTCTTTTTTCATTTGAGTAGGTCCATTTCCCTCTTGTTCTTTCATGAAAACCAAGCAGAAGTACTTACTGAGGACCTCTGCTTTTTCACTGTCCTCCTCAGTTGTCCCCCCCCTTTGTGAGCCTCACAATACCCCCAATTTTTCCTCTTCTACCTGATATATCTAAAAAAGGTTCTGCACACCTTCCCCCCACACTTTACTCTGTGTGCTATGCTTAGTTCTGTTTTAGCTTTGGCCTTTCTGATTTCTTTACGTGCTTCCTTCAGTTTTTCTTTTTATGTCTCCTGGTCATCTTCCCTTTGAGACTCCTTGAATTTTCTGAAAGCCTGTTTTTTTCCCCCTCACTTTTGTTGCTACCTCCCTTATGAACCAAAGTGGTTTTCTTCTCTTTTTTGTATTACTTACCCTCCTGGTGCATTCCTGTGTGACTATTTGTATTGTTTTTTTCAGGTTAGCCCATGTCTATTCGCTCCCCTTCCCCCGTTTGGCTGCCTAGGTTACTTTCCAGGCGGACTCTCATTTTTGAAAATCTGCCTTTCTAAAATCAAAACCCTTCATTTCTGAGTGACTGTTTTTCTCAGATGTTTTGACTTTGGACCATATTGAGTGCTGGTCACTCGTACCGAGATGGTGCCTCACTTGTACATCATGTACCTTGTCACTGATAGTAAGTATTAGGTCAAGGACAGTGCCCCCCCCCCCATTTGGTTAATCTACTAGATGCCTCAGGCCTGCCTCTTGCATTGCTGCCAGAAAATCCCTGCTCCTAGTTGATGCTGCTGCTGTATATATGGGCCCCGTTCTATTTCTGGCTAGTTGAAGTCCCTCATCAGTATTGTTTCGCCTTAGTCTGCCATTTTTTGAAAGCTTTCCATTAGTTCTATATCCCCATTTTCCCCCTGCATTTGGGGGTCTGTAGATAATGCCTACTCAGATTGCAGTCCCTTTCCCCTCTTTCAGTTGTTATCCATAGGGTCTCTGACTCATGTTCGATCACTTACAGTTCCGTTGCATTTAGACTCTATCTGATGCAGAAAGCTACCCTCTTGTATCCCTTTCTGTCCCTCCTAAATAGGTTGTAACCTGGGATGGCTGTGTCCCAGCTATGGTTTTCCATGATCCATGTTTCAGTCACAGCCACCCAGTCCAACCTATCCTTCTCCATTGTGGCTATGAGATCAGAGAGCTTGGCTTGCCAAGCTCCTAGCATTTGTAGCCATTGCCCTCCATTCCTGTTTCTCCTCTTCTATGGTGTATATATTTCCTTTATGGTGTTTCCCCTCTTTTCCCCTGTTTTGTGTTACAATTGCTCTGCTAAATGGTGGCTCTTATTTAGACTGGGTGAGGTGAGTTCAGTGGTTGGGGGGGGGGTCACAGTAGATATCCGATCTGGCCACATTGGCTGGGCCCAGTGTTTGTAGAGTGTGTGCCATTGTGGGCTGGACCAGGAGGTTTGGGGTTCTGGTGTCCCTTCTCAGGGTGGGGCCTTGTCACACAGCATCGGGACTCGAGGGCACAGAGATTTTGTGGATCTGGGGCCTGTTCCTCCTGGGGCTGAGCATTTGAGGGCAGCTATTCCTCTCACTCCATTAAAGATTGTAAGTGCTGTGGCACAGCCTATCAGATGGTACAAAATCGCAAATGATGGTTGGCAGTCTGTCTCTTGTGAACAGGCCACGCCATAGGCCTAGTCCCCCATACTTGAACAAGGTTGTCAGTCAATATATATGGGAGGCCTAGATATTCTTAGGGAGTGCCTGGAGTGGCACACCTGGAAGTGGAGGGCTTCTGGCAAATATACCAAAACATTATGCTATTGTTATTCTTGTGGCTTCTTTTGCATATGGGGACAGATTTCATGCGTAGGTTGTCTCTAGGTGCCACTGCTTCACAGAGCACTGTGAGTGGAGGAGTTGGAGGGATGGCCCCCCCAAGTGAATGGAACTAATATACTGTGTGGCAGTTCTTTGGTAGAGCACAAAACTGCATGCACAGCTGGAGGAGAGGAGGAGGATCAGTCAATGGGCTCTAGATTAATGGTTGGCTAGTGATCTGGGTCTTTGCTGCCTGGGGGTGGCATGGGTCTGGGTGCCTGGGGTAGGGCTGGTGACACCACACTATGTACAGAAAGGACTTGTTCCCCTTCTTTATTACGGGCTTTTTGGGTAATAGCAGGATTTCCCCACACTTCAGGCCATGTAGCGTCACTATTTTAATTCTGGCAATGTGGGGTGCTGGATGGGGAAGATTCTTTTACCTCTATTAGAGGAGGGTCACAACCGCTTCTGCTCCTGCAGCCAATCACCTGTTACCATTGAGCCATTACTCACTACGTTATTTCCCAGTAAGGGTTGCCCACACAAGATAAGAAGCCACACTGAATTATGCTTCTTTCTACACCCTGACACCACAGACAACCATTGGGTGTGAATTGGGTAAAGCTGCCTTGAAGCTATATACTGTATGTATGTGTGTGTGTGTGTGTGTGTGTGTGTATATATATATATATATATATATATATATATATATATGTATTCCTATTAGGGTTCACTGTGAAATGTTTTTTCAATTCAGATGCTTCAAATTGACTGCGTGTTGTGCCCTGTTGCACCTTAATGTGAATATGTTTGTGCACCAAGTTTGTTTTCTTTATGTCACATATTTCCGTACGGACTTCATAGATAATGGCTGTCTTGACAGGTGTTTCCAATAACATAAGAAATAGCAATAGTCCAGTGAAGTGGACTAGGGTCTTGCAAGAACTACAGAGGCAGGGGGTCATGGTGGCATTCTTGAAAGAAGCCCATCTAACAAGCAAGAACATGTCAAGCTGCGTAGAATGTGGGTGGAGGAGGTTTATGCCTCAGACAGTTATAGTACTTGTGCCCCCCCCAATAAAAAACAGCTTGAAAGCCTGCAATTCATTGAAGTTAATTCAGTTTTCTTACTTTACCCTCATTCAGTCATTTTAACATTTTAAAGGAGTTCTTGGTCTCATCATTTCGCCCAATCAGTATTAGCCTGACCACCAATGACACAATGACGGCCCTATCGGTCAGGTAACTACACTTTAAATTTTAACATGCCAATGTGGGCTGAGGTCCTACTGCTTTCTCTCTCTCTCTCTGTCTCTTTCTCTCTAATGTGGAAATCACTCTCTGGTTTTATCTTTTGTATAGTATTCTGTCACCCATATGAGGCTCACATGTGACCTCTGAGGAGCTTACTGATTAAGAGAAGGCCACAGCTCTCCTTTTTTAAAAGCAATGTTAAAGTTTTAGCAAGTTCAACACTGGGTAATACACAGAGAGTTTATCACTTGTCCATTTTCTTAAATTTTGCAGAGGTGCTCCTAGTTTGGGGCCAAAATCATGATCAGACAGTTATAGTACCAGTGCCTCCCCCCCAGCCAAAAAAAGTATCTTGAAAACCTGCAATTCATTTTACTTAATTCCATTTTCATACTTTGCCTTCATTCAATCATTTTAACATTTTAAAAGGGTTCTTGCTCTCATCATTAGGCCGAATCATGGTTAGCCTGCCTGACCACTGACAACAAGGTGACTTTCTTATTGGTCAGGTAAATAAATTTTAACATGCTAATATGAGCTGAGTTCCCACTGCTTTCTCTCCTTCTTGTACAAAAGCCATTCTTTATCTTTATTTTTATCTTTTAGGCTTTATCTTTTACATAGTGTATTCTGGCCCATGAGAGGCTCACAGGTGACCGCTGAGAAGCTTACTAATCAGGAGAAGATCACAACTCTCCTGTTTTTAATGCAATGTTAAAGGTTTAGCAAGTTCAACCCTGGCCAATAAACAAAGATTTTATCGCATTTATGCCACCCATTTTGAGGCATATACTCATAGACAGGAAGTGGCCATCTTAATTCAGAAGATCACTCTCCTTAAAATAGATAATTTAGATACTGACCCAGAGGAAAGATTTGTTAGGGTGTAGGGGGAATACAGAGCACAACCTGAATACTATTGAATTTGTATGCCCTAAACAAGGAAACAGAAAGAACAACCTAAGTTTTGGGGGACAGGGTGGTGAATCCACACAGCCTTGTCATAGGTGGGGGGGGGACTTTAATTCTCTGCCTAACCCCTCACTTGAATAAATTGGGCTGTGGTGGACAGCTGCAGTCCAAACCAGGCAAAATGGTATCCTGATTAAGGTCTGAAATCGATCTGGGAGATGATTCACATTTTACACATCCCAAAGGGAGGGATTATTTGCACTATTCCCCAAGACACAAAGTCTGTTCTAGGATAGACTGTTTCTTATCAACATCCTGGGTTTATGCAGTAACAAAGTGTGTGATTGGCTCAATAATAACCTCTGGTCATGCAGCACATCACCACCACAATACCTAAAAAATCCACCTGGAGACTGAATGTAAGTCTCCTTAACTATTTTTTTTTACTTGGGCACCCATTTTGTATCGGGTTAAGCAGTAAATGGTTTGGACTTCCTGTGGAGCTATTGAAGGTAATGGGTTAATGCAGAAGACATCAAAGACCTGGTGTGAAACAAAATCAAAGAGTTCTTGACCCAGAATCCACCCACTGGCATGATTCCACATATGTGATGGGATGCCTTGAAAGGAGCACTCTGGGGAGATGTTCGAAGTATCTTTTCTTTCAAAAGGAAAAAAATATTTAGAAGCTGGTGGTGCTAGAAAAGGCTATTATTGATCTAAATATTTCTGCTCCGTATTCACAAAGGAAGAGGAGGGGGAGTTACCTAAACCAAACAAGAGGAACACTCTGAAGACGGAGGTCGATACCAGTCCATTTACAGAGGAAAGGGTTCTGAAAGAACTAATAAAATTGAAGGTGGACAAAGCAATGGAGCCTGATGGGATTCACCCAAGAACTAAGGGTAGAACTATTGACACCGCTGACTACTCTCGTTAAAAAATCATGGGAGGATGGGGTGGTACCTGAGGACTGGAGGAGGGCAGATGTGATTCCTCTTCACAAAAGTGGGGGCAGGACAGAGGCAGGAAACTACAGACCAGTTAGTTTGACCTCAGTGGTAGGGAAAATGATGGAATCACTTCTGAAGGAAAGAATTGTTGAGTACCTAGAGGCCAGTGGGGCACAGGACCCAAGGCAGCATGGATTCATGATGAGAAGGTCATGTCAGATGAATCTAATATATTTCTTTGACTGGGTGACCAAAGTAGTAGACCAGGGAGGGGCTGTGGACATGGCCTACCTAGATTTTAGCAAGGCATTTGATTCAGTCCCACACAAAAGATTAATACACAAGATAGCCAGCCTTGGAGTGGGTCCCAAGGTGGTAGCCTGGATAAAAAATTGGCTAGACAACAGGATACAAAGGGTAGTAGTAAATGGAGTACACAGTGAAGAAAGGAGGGTTACTAGCGGGGTACCGCAGGGTTCAGTACTGGACCGGTCCTTTTTAATGTCTTTATAAATGACATTGCAGAGGAACTGGAAGGAAAAGTATGTCTCTTTGCAGATGACACAAAGATCTGCAACAGGGTTGATACACAAGATGGAGTGGAAAGGATGAGAAGGGACTTGGCAAGGTTGGAGGAATGGTCAAATGTATGGCAGCTCAGATTCAATGCAAAGAAGTGCAAGGTAATGCACATGGGAAACAAAAACCCAGGGGAAGCGTACACAATGGGGGGTGAGATGCTGACAACAGTAAAAATAGAAAGGGACCTGGGGATAATTATATCAGATGACCTAAAGGTGGACAAGCAATGTGAGAAGGCAGTAAGGAAGGCTGGGGGGATACTAGGATGCATAGAAAGAGGCATCAATAGTAGAAAACAGGAAGTTGTTATCCCTCTGTATAGACAGTTGGTGAAACCCCATCTGGAGTACTGGGTGCAGTTCTGGAGACCCCATCTCCGCAAAGACATAGACAGAGTGGAGGCTGTCCAGAGGAGGGCAACCAAAATGGTGCAGGGTCTGCACCAGAAGACATACGAAGAAAGACTAAAGGAGCTTAATGTGTATACACTTGAGGAAAGAAGGGAGACAGGGGACATGATAGAAACTTTCAAGTACCTCAAGGGAATCAACAAAGTCCAAGAGGGTAGCATCTTCCAGAAAAAGAGATGCAAGAACAAGGGGGCACAATTTGAAGATAGAGGGGGGACGGCTCAGAGGTAATGTGGAGGAAGTATTTTTTCACAGAGAGGGTTGTGGATACATGGAACAGCCTCCTTGAGGAGGTCGTGGAGTCAAGAACAGTGGGGGAATTCAAGAATGCATGGGACAAGCATAATGCAGTCCTAGTGGGGGGTAGGAGGAAGTAAGCTGTTGGTTAACTAGGATCTGCAGCTTATCTGTTAGGTAGGAAAATGGGCAGACTAGGTGGGCCAAGCGGTCCTTATTTGCCATCAAATTCTATGTTTCTATGTAAACTTTCAAAGTAAAATAGTGTTCAATGTTGCAGTTAAGTGAGTTGAATAAAAAGAGAGAACAGTTCACTAGACTACTAGAACAACAGATAGAAGGCCAGTTACAGTATGGTACTGCAGCAAAGATATTATGAATGAGGGAACAGAGTAGACCACCTTTTGACCTGGCAATTACATAGGTAAGAGACCAGCCAGGCAGTTCTCCACATCACAAACCCAAGCGATGGTACCTCTACTATATACCTGCTGGAAATTCAGTGGGCCTTTAGTAATCTCTTTTCAGATCTATTGTGATGTGAATGTGATCATGTGGATGTAATCTCTTTTTTTTGTTACTGTAGTTATTTTTGTTTCTACTTATTTTCATATAAGTCTCTCTGTTTGGAATGGTATAGGACAAACAAAATGGTGTGCAGGTCACATGTCCCAGCAGCTATCCTGGGAAATCTCAACAGAAAAACAGCTGCCAGGTATGAGAGTGCAAATATTCCCACAGAGGCATCCCGAGCAGCTAGGGTACAGGGTAACAAAAGCTGTGAATGAGTATGTTGCAAGGTGAGAAAGGGGCAGTTGGGCCTGTCAGATGTAGAGACATACACACACACACACTTACTTGTGGGTGAGTAATACTGAAGAGGGCTGTTACTCCAGGGAGAGTGCTCATCCTACTGCCCTAAGTGCATAAATAGAAGAATTGAACCCCATCTCACTTTCCTTGACTTCCTCCAAACTTTGAAGAGGACATAGGGTCTCTCTTGATGAGTGTCCCCAATAGGAGGGAGAGCCCTGCTTTCTTAGCTAGCTTATCTGGGTGAGGAATGAACAGTATGTGTGAATGTTTCTTTCAAGTTAGTTGGCAGGTAAATATAGATCCTAGTGTGAGACTAGACTGTGAGCTTATTCTACTAGTAATCTACCTGTTCAAATTGTATTTTTTCCTTTCCTGTAAATGTATACATCTTTTTGATTGCTGTACATATCCTGTTTGTAATATGTGTAGCATTTAGTAGTAAAGAATCTATTTTTATAGAACCAGTGGCCAAACATCCTTATTGCAAAGGTAAATGTAATGTTTCTGCTGGCAAAATGAGAATTCTCTGTTTAAATCCACATTCCAAATTGCACTCTACCGAATGTTACTGTGTGTGACCATCCAAGTGCCTGATCAGGACAAAGGTTTTTTCCTTGTATAACCAGCTGCTGGCAGCAGGAGATGTGAATCAAACCAAACTAACCTAGAATCTGGTGGGACCCAAAGGGTAGTTTGTCACTAACTTTTGGTAGAGTGGTGGGATTAGTGCGCACATTTAAAGCCAGAATTTGTGGGCAGTGTGCTTTACTGGTGAACTAGGAACTCTGAGAGGTAGATAGGTAAACTCTTTATTGATCGGCTAAAAAGCCATTACAATGGAAAATGCATACATATTATATGTAAGGGCCCAGATATTCAAAAGGGTTGCGCATGGCGCAACAGTGTTGCGCCATGCCCAACCCACTGATGCACCCGGCGCAATATTCAAACGGGAATTTCACCTGGCACAAATCCCGATGCACCGGAGCACATCAGTAATGTATGCAGGCGCAGGTGAGGGGGTGTGCCCATGCATACTCTGCACATCCCGATATTCAGCCTGGGATGTGCTGAGCCGTGCATGTGCAACCCCTACTTGCACCGCACAAAGTTAATCCCCAAAAAAAAGGAGCAACGGACGGCGACCCACAGGTGAGCTGCCGTATTGCAGGGTGCAACATGGCAGCTGCCACTAGTGGGTGGCCACCCGAGCTGCGGCTGCACCTCCATGGTGGCGCCCCCATGCCTGATTGTGGGTATCAGTTAAAATGAATAAGGTCCAATATCCCTGGTGGTCCAGTGGACCACTTTCTGCCAGATCGCAGGCTTAAGTAAAGAAATAAGACTCCTATATCCCTGGTGGTCCAGTGGACCGCTGTCAGCCAGATCGCAGGCATTAGTTAAATAAAAAAGAGTCCAATATCCCTGGTGGTCCAGTGGACCGCTGTCAGCCCGATGGTGGGCATTGGTAAAATAAAATAAGAATCCTGTATCCCTGGTAGTCCAGTGGACCGCTGTCAGCCCGATTGCGGGCATTAGTCAAATAAAATAGGAATCCTATATCCCTGGTGGTCCAGTGGACCGCTGTCAGCCTGATCGCGGGCATTAGTAAAAAAATAAGACTCTTATATTCCTGGTGGTCCAGTGGATTGCTGTCTGCCCAATTGCGGGCTTAATTAAAGAAATAAAAGACTCCTATATCTCTGGTGGTCTAGTGGACCTCCCTCCCCACCCGCCCACTGATCCCTCTGCCCGCTCCCCGGTCAGTGGCGGTGGCAGCTACCCGCCTGCCTTGCCCGCCTGCATCAGACACCATCGGTGGGGCTGTATGCCCATTGGTCCACTAGCGTGAGCCAATGGGCGTGCAGCTCACAATACTTGCCACATTCCAGATATGTGAATCTGAATGTAGTACGGTATGTGCACGCCCATTGGCTCACGCTGTGGCTCAATGGGCATACATCCATACCGATGGTGTCAGTCAGCGGGCGGTGGGGCAGCAGGCGGGTGGGGTGCTGCCACCTGCTGTTGACCAGAGGGGAGTGGGGTGGTGGGGATCAGTGGGGAGGGGAGTCCACTGGACCACCAGGGATATAGGAGTCTTTTATTTCTTTACTTAAGCCCGCGATTGGGCAGACAGTGGTCCACTAGACCACCAGGGATATAAGAGTCTTTTATTTCTTTACTAATGCCTGTGATCGGTCTGACAGTGGTCCACTGGACCATCAGGGATATAGGATTCTTATTTTAACAAATGCCCGTGATCGGGCTGACAGCGGTCCACTGGACCATCAGGGTTATAGGATTCTTATTTTATTTTACCAATGCCTGCGATCGGGCTGACAGTGGTCCACTGGACCACCAGGGATATTGGAATCTTTTTTATTTAACTAATGCCCATGATCAGGCTGTGGGTCACATTGCCGTGCTGCAGGGGGCGTCGTTCCCCGACGGCTGCTGCCTGGCAGGGTGCCAGGAACAAGTTGTTTGGGATCAGCGCACCTGGATGCACATGGGGCCATAATGACATGCAAATGGCCCCATGTGTGCCTTGCATACATTATGGCCCCATTTGCATGTCAGCTTTTGAATATCACGGTTGCTGCACCTTGCACAATGGAACTTGTGCTAGTGTATCCCCCTGCTCCACTCTGGCCACTTGCGCTGGTTCAGTGCCACTACGCCATGCGCACTGCGGGTGGCAAGGGTGCGATATTCAATGATGCTGAGCCATGGTGCAGCTCCATTGAATATCACCCAGTCAACGCCCCTGCGCAGCCAAGTTCTGGGCTAAAGTTCCTAAAAAAATCACATCATATACAAGATAATAATTACAGTTTCCGTCATTCCTAATCCCAGACTAATTTGGACAAAAAAAATTTTACCTGTGCTGTGTTTCTGGATTTGAGTAAAGCCTTTGACACAGTGGATCATGACTTATTACTCACCTCCCTTAACTCATTAGGCCTGGATTCCCTATCACTCAACTGGTTTAAGGATTACCTTTCAGATAGGTCGCAACTGGTTAGAAATGGAAATTACCTATCCACCTCAAAACCTCTGCTAAGGGGTGTACCACAAGGCTCTATTCTTGGCCCTATCCTCTTTGCTATTTATATAAACAATATTGATGCCAACCTCACTCAATCTAACATTCATCTGTTTGCTGATGATACTGTATTGTATGTCAGCAATCCCTCACCTTCCAAAGCCTGTGAACTTACAATCCGAATTCTCCATTCTGCAGCACAATCTACTTGACAAAAAACTACTTCTAAATGCAAAAAAAAACAAAAGCTATGTTCTTTACCACAAAGAGTTGTACTACCACTACCCCAGCATCCAACACCCTACATATATCCACCTTACTTGGAGAGAAACTTGAATTTGTTGATAACTTCAAATACCTTGGAGTCTGGATAGATAACAGGCTTGACTATCCTGTCCATATTGAAGAGTTACTTAAAAAGCTAAGACAGAGGCTCGGACTATTTTTAGAATAAAACATTACCTAAACAGTGATTCCAAAAAGGTTAATTCAGGCCTCATTCCTATCCCTCATTGATTATGCTGATTTTCTCTACTGCCATTGTTCAAGTCATCTCTTACATAAGCTGGACACCCTGTATCACAGGTCCATAAGATTTATTACTGACCTTCCTCCAACACCCATCATTGCTCCCTTTATATGGCAGTCAACTGGACATCATTGCAACACAGAAGAAATAGGAATGCTTGTTATCTGGATACTCAAAGCGTTAACAGGCAAACTACCGATCTATATCACTGATTGCTTTACCAAATTACAACCAGGCCATACACCTTAAGGATCAGTAAACTCATCACATTAAAGGTCCCCAATGCCTGCACCCGTATGGGAGGGCTGCTTCAGCTATTCCTTAGCAGCTGCATGGAACTCTCTCCAAAATCCATGAAGCTAGATAGCCTACTACCTCTGGCATCCTTCAAAGATTGTTCTCCGCCTTTTTCCAGAGCTCTGCAATTGCTTTTATAAAGCATAATCCCCACCTATCTGACCCAACTAAACCTCCCTTTTCTATCCATTATATTAACTCAATTTCTTTCTTCCGAATCACCTATTATATTCACTTAAAAACTAGTTTAGACCATATAACTTATATTTTAGGACTGCTATACCTTTTGTCCTCTTTTTTTCCTACAGGCTAAATGGTTCTATTGTTACTTGTATATATGTAAATTGTTGTATATAATCATTTCATGCCATTGTATTGCTATTTATTCTATTCTTGTCTATGTAATAATACTTGTATCCTCATTTGTATGACCACTCAGGTCCATCTTGTAAATGAGCTTTGCTCAATGATGTTCGCCTGAATAAATAAAGATTTTGATTGATTGATTGATTGATTCCTAAAAATATCCAGCTGTTATTTCATCAGACCACATAAACACACAATTTAACCAAAACAAAAAACACCAGAGGAATGAGACAATGTTAGTTGACCACTAGTTTCTAATTTTTTTGATTGTCAAGAAATATTTTGCAAGTCTTTCAACCATCCATGAGTCTGCAGTGTGACTTAATATATTTGATAAATTGTTTTCATCAGTCTCATAACAATTACTAATAAATGGACCTAGGTAATACTTCCTTTCTTTAGCATAGCGGGGGCAGACCCATAACACATGGGGCAGATTTTCTTTCCCATTTAATGGACAGTCACATTCAACTGAAACACCCAATCCTTTATTATAGCGATGGACTAGTGATTTACTATAAAAACATTCAAATGTATAGCTATCAAAGGCTTGTTGCAATTCTGGGTTGTCCAAGATATCAAGATAAATCTTATAGCCAAAATCAGGATTATTTTCAGCAAACCATACTGAGTAGTGTGACTTTTGAATAATTTCCAAGTCTGCTTTGTTTCAGAAATTACTAACTTTTTTGTAGTCTATTTCTTATACTGCTTGCTTAATTTAATTGTCTTATCCACTGCATTTTTAGAGCAATCAGCTTGTGTTTTTTCAACAGTGTGATCAGAGAAGTAAACCAGTATTTGGCTTTATATCCTAAACTATACCAATATTCCTTTTCAATAAAACATTGTTTCGAAAGTGAAGTGTCGGGCAGATTAGTAAACCTTAGCCAAAAGTTTAATTTTTGAATTTCAATTAATGCTTTCATATTCGTTAAACCTGTTTCAGCTCTGATGTAAGCTGATGGGCATGAGTGCCCTAATCTCCTCAGGCTTCTCAACATTTTGAATAATGGACTTGTGAGTTTATTGATATCATTAGGTTCCCACATCTCTGTTCCATAAAGAAATTGAGAAACAAATTTAGCTTTAATTGCCAATATAATGCCCTGTATCAAAAATCTACCATACCTATAATTGAACCTTGTTAGGCCCCCAGTAGTTTTACTAAGTTTCTGTTTTACCAATTCTACATGTGAGTTCCACAGACAGTGGATAGTCTGAAGCCTAAATAAGTGTAGTAGGGAACTACCTCAACTTTCGGATTCCTCATTTACCAATTACCAGCTGAATTTCTTTTACCAACGACAACAATCTTAGTTTTATTAAAATTAACTTTTAGGTAAAGCTCCTCCGATCTTTTGCTTAAGTCCATCTTTTTTTGAAGACCCTTTTTGGATAAGGAAACAAGCACTATGTCATCAGCATAGGCTAAAGCTGGACACAAGAAATTCCTGATTTTAGGAGAATCAGATATAACATCTTCAGTGTCCTCTAGTAAATTATCTAAATATAGTGAGACTAGAAGAGCTAACACGCAGCCTTGACAGATGCCCTTAGTTCGGAATGTATATGATAGTTCACCTCTGGCTCCTAATCTTATTTTTGCCCATGCATCATTGCATATATTTGCAATAGTGGCAACCAAATTCCTATCAATCCCTCAGTTCAGACGCTGATCCTAAAATAATTTTCTGGAGAGGGAATCAAAAGCAGAGGTAAAATCGATAAATACTGTGTACATCTTTTGTTTTCTTAAAAATACATACTTTTGAATAAAATGTCTTAAGATAAAAACATTGTCTGGGATTGAGTACTGTGCCCTGAATCCAGCTTGCATAACCCACAGGCCCCCTGTTGCCTCTTCTTGAACCGTAAGTCTTTGTAACAGGATTTTTGAAAACATTTTTAAATTAATGTCTAAGAGGCTTATCAATCTGTACATTGGGGGGTCTGTTACCTACCCTTTTTATGAATTGGGAAGATACTAGACCTGTGCCAAGTTGCTGGGAAATCATTTGAAATAATACATTTATTATAAAAAATAGGACTTTACGCCAGAGGCCAGTCTCACGTAAATATACTTCGGCTGGTATGTCATCTGGTTCAGCTGCCTTATTTCTCTTTAGTGAATTTATAGCTAAGTAGATTTCATTAAAGGCTATTGGCTACTAAGAGAGAGGTAAAAGTCTTACCTGGCACACACAGAAACAGAGATTGCCAGGAGAAAAGTTACCTTAACATTCAAGACACAGGATCTACAAAAAGATTACATCTTTTACTGCTGTTATTTTTATTTCTAGAAACACAGGTTAGTGCAGTGTTGTTAGCAAGTATGAGCTCCTCAACATATTGTGTGCCTCTGTTCCATTAGCTGTGCAAAGGGAGAGGAATTGTCTATGAGGTCTGACAAAAAATGGACTCATAGAAGTTTTGGAGGAGCATGATCAAATGCATGGGAGGCAGGAGGTCACTGAGGAGTATGAACAAATGTAGTTCAAGCAAGCAGTCACTGATGAGGGTGACTAAAGTAGTAAGATTGAGGTCACAGAGGCTAAGCCAGAGTTGGACCTCAAGCCACAAAATGGTGAAGCAGTGCATCCCAAACTTAAGGCAAGAACTGGTGCAGCAGAGTCTCAAAATCAGCTTGCGCTCCTGAAAATAGAGCTTGCATTGAATGAGACAGAACTGCAGATGGCAAGGCTTGAGGCTGAGAGGGAGAGAGTAAAGCTGAAGGCTGAGGAAAGAGAGAAGGCATGCCAGCACAAAATCCTGATACAGCAGGAAAGAGAGCAGCAGCAGCAGCATGAGGATCTTACATGAGAAGCAAGAGAGAAGGAACAAGTGGAAAGAGAGAAGGTATGCCAGCACGAGATCCAAAAACAACAGGAAAGAGAGGAGCACCAGCACAAGAAAGAGATGGCAACCCTTCGCCAGAAATCACCACAGCAAACAGTAAATAATGACTCGTTGGGGTCAAGCCCATAAAGCCACAATTAATTTTAAAATGTCTCCTCAGTACTGGGAGGAGGGTGATCTTGATTTGTTTTTCAAATCATTTGAGAGGGTATGTGTGCAGTTTAAATTTGACATGGCTTCATGGATGACCCACCTTACACCCTTGCTTACTGGCCGTGCTTTGCAGCCATTTGCTAGAATGGATGATAACTGTATGGACTATGATAAAGTCAAGAGGATGTTATTAAAATGTTTTGAGCTAACTCCTGAGGCGTATAGGCAAAAATTAAGGGAGTTAAGGAAAGGCCCAGGAAACAGCTTTGTAGAATTGCATGTTCAAATATGTACCTATCTAGACTACTGGGTGGATGAGGGTAAAGCTAGAGCTGTGGAGCAAATAAAAGTCTTATTTGTAAGGAAACAATTTCTTAAAGTTGTACCTGTGGATCTGTGCATGTGGTTACTGGACCGGGCATACAGCTCCACGAAGGAGGCAGCAGAAGGTGCTGATCTGTAGGAGCCCAGCAGGCCACACATGCTGTGTAGGAACAATGTGGGAGAACACATAGTTTTAAGGGGACCCAGCGAGGGCAGTCTAAAGCAGACTAGCCTGCAGCCAAGCCCAAAACACAACCCACCAGCCCTAAGGGGAACACATGGGGTAAGGAAATGCTACATTTGCCAGAAAGTGGGGCACCTGTTATGTGATGCCTTAAAAATATGAAGAAAGGGTAAAAGCCTGGGGGAGGGGTGGTCAGGATTGTGCCCAGCAGATAGTATCCTGCTCATAGACTGTAGTACCACCTAACTCCTCCATACATATGCACCCTGTCCTAGTTAATGGGACTGAATACAGGGGTTGAGAGACACTGACACTTCCCTCTCCATGCTGAGGCAGGATCTAATCCAGGTGGAGCAGATTCTGCTAGGGCAGTTTTCCCAAGATTCGTGGAGTCATGTCTCCAGCAGTCCAAGTACCCATGACTTGGGTCTTCCTGAGCTGGGAAGGTCGCCATTGGGGTACAGAAGATGGGAATCATACTTGATCTCCCTGTGAATGTGATAATGGGGAATAATTCTGACCACAGGGAAACTGTGGTGTGTGTTACAACCCATAGTCAGGCAGAAGAACAAGCTCCTGATGGTGAGGAGGGGAACACAGACCGTGTTAACCTCTCCCTCAGCAGCTGAAGAAGCAACTAGTGTAGTTAGGAGTTAGCTAAGAGTAGCATCCCTGAGTCCCAGTTGCAAACCGAGAAGATCTCAGCCGTGGTCAGATTTTGTTCGGAAAGGGAGTTGGAGAGGGTCAGAAAGGAGCAGCTTGGTAGAGCTCAGCTGGCTGATCCTTCCCTACAGAAACTGAAAAAGAGACCCAAGAGTGCTGATGACTCTCAAAGGAGTAAAATTTAGTTTACTGGGAGAATGGGCTATTGTACAGGGAGTGTACACCACAGAGAGGGCTAGAGGGAGAGGTACTGTACTCTGGCAGCGGGTAGTGCTTCGGGTTTACCGCAGGCATCTTTTGGCCCTGGCCCATGGTATCTCTTTTTCAGGCCACCTAGGTATTAGCCACCTGGTTATTAGCCGCAAAAAAAGGTAGCTTGCCAACAATTTCTTTTGGCCTCATGTGCACATAGATATGGCAAATTGCTGTTGGATTTGTCCACAGTGCCAGAGGATGCTAAAGGTGAGGGACAAGGCTAAGGCAGCTTTGATGCCTCTGCCTATTGTTAATGAACCCTTTAAGAGGGTAGCCATGGACATAGTGGGGCCACTGAGCATCCCGAGTTACAGGGGAAAAGGGTGCATACTGGTTATTGTGAACTACACAACCAGGTATCCCAAGACAGTGGCTATGTCTTCCATTGAGACAGAGAAAGTGGCTGATAAATTTCTGTGACTCTTTAGCTGAGTAGGATTTCCCTAGGAGATTTTCTCAGACCAAGGGACAAATTTCATGTCGTCACTCATGACTAGTCTGCGGGAGAGGTGCAGTGTGAAACAGCTCCGTGCCTCATCTAATCACCCCGAGACTAATGGCCTGGTTGAGCAGTTCATTGGGTCCCTGAAAACTATGCTCAGGACATTTGCTGATCAGCACAAAAGGGAATGGGACAAGTGCATGTCCCATCTCCTGTTTGATTATAAGGATGTTCCTCAGGAGTCTACAGGATTCTCACCCTTCGAGCTCCTGTTTGGTCACAGGGTAAGGGAGTCCCTAGATTTAGTTATGGATGAATGGGAGGGTGACCTTGCCTCCCAGAGGGGATGTATTGCGGAGTATGTCCTGAACTTCAGCACTCAGCTTAAGGAGCTCATGAGGCTCAACCAGGAGCACTTTGCTGCTGCACAATAGTGGCAGAAAGCCTGATACAACCAGTGGGTGAGAGTCCAGGAGTACAAAGTTGGACAGCAAGTGATGGTACTCATTCCAGTCTGACAAAATAAGTTGTAGGCAGCATGGGAGGGACCATTCTTCATAGTCAGGAAGAGGAATGAGGTCAATTATGTGGTAGAACTGCCTGACAGAAGGTGCAGGCAGACGGTATATCATTTCAACATGATGAAGCTCTACTATGATAGGGAGAAAATGGTCCTCACTGTGTGCACCACCCCAGAAGAGGAAAATGAGGCTAATCCACTGGTGGACTTCCTCAGGGAAGCACGGGAGGGATTCTCGGTGGATAAACTTACCCTTTTGGAGCAGTTAACGCCAGCTCAGGCAGAGAAGATATGGGGTGTTTGGCAAGCATTTGGGAAAAGGTTCACAGGGGAACCAGGGTATACCACAATGGCTGAATTGTGAACGATGGGACCCAGGTGCTGCTGAGGCTATCCCCGTACAGGACACCAGAGGGGATTAAACAGGATATGATCCCTCTCAGTAGAACTAGTAAGAAAAATAAAAAATTACTGTGCTGGAGTTTGATATTGCAGTCGTATAACATGACCATCCAGCACCACAGTGGTTCACAAAATGCCAGTGCAGATGGGTTGTCTAGGCAGGGCTAAGTACATGGCATGGTACTTTAGACTCTTCACAGTCTCTGCATGAATGGTAGTGTTTCTTGGTGGTTGCCCAAAAGAGACATGTCTTTATTTTCTGGGGAGGGGAGATGTGATGGGAATGTGAACATGTTGATGTAATCTCATTTTTGGTTACTGTAATTATTTTAGTTTCTACTTATTTTCATATAAGTCCTTCTGTTTGTAATGGCATAGGGCAAACAAAATGGAGTGCAGGTCACATGTTCAAGCAGCTGTCCTGGGACACCTCAAGGGAAAAAACATCACCCAAGTGTGAGGGTGCAACTTTTCCCACACAGAAATCCTGAGCAACTAGGATGTAAACTGGGTAATAAAACAGTGAGTGAGGATGTTGCAAGGTGGGAAAAGGGGCAGTTAAGCCCAGCAGATGTAGACACACATAAACACACACAGACAAAGTGAGGAATACTGAAGAGGGTTGTCACACCAGGGAGAGGCCTCATCCTTCTGTCCTGAGCACATAAATAGAAGAGTTGAACCCCAACTCACTCTGTCTGTCTGATTTCATGCAACCTTTGATGAGGACACAGGGTCTCTCTTGCTGAATGTCCCCAATAGGAGGGAGAACCCTGCTTTCTTAGCTAGCTTATCTGGGTGAGGATAGAACAGTCTGTGTGAATGTTTCTTTCAAGTTATCTGGCAGGTAAATATAGATCCTAGTGCGAGACTAAATAGTGAGCTTATTCTATCAGTAATCAACCTTTATAAACTGCATTTTTTTCTTTCCTGTAAATCTTTTTGATTGCTGTACATATCCTGTTTGTAATATCTGTATCATTTAGCAGTAATTAATTTATTTTAATAGAATCAATGACTGAGCATCTTTATTGCAAAGGTAAATGTAATATTTCAGCTGGCAAAGTGAGAATTATCTGTTTAAAATCTGCCATCCGAGATGCACTCTAACAAATATTACTGTGTGTTGCCTTCCAAGTCCCTGAGCAGGACAGAAGTAATTTCCTGGTATAACCATGTGGTGACAGCAGGAGAGGTGAATCAGACCAAACTAACCTAGAAGCTGGTACAGCTCAAAGGGTAGTTTGTCATACCTATATAGGGCTGAGGGGATCCCTGAACATTTCAAGAAAGCACAGGATTACCCAAAAAACTGTTGATCCCTCAGCTTCTTCAAGAGTTCAGGGATGCTGTAGGTGCCTCTATCACAAAACAGGAAGTAGCAGATGAGATTAAAAGTTTGAAAAATGGTAAATCCCCTGGGATTGATGACTTCCCTGAATTTTATAAACAATTCTCCCCAAATGTGACTTTCTCATTGAAGGATGTATTCAGTCACATCCTGTGAGGGTGGCTAGATTCCACCCACCTGACACCAGACTCAGATCTCCATGCTATTAAAACCAGAAAAATCCAGAGGCCAGTGAGTCTTACAGACCTATTTACCTGTTACATGTAGATCTAAAAATCTTTGCAGGGATCCTAGCAGACAGATTGAAAAAATGCATAGCTCAGGTGGTACACCATAATCAGAAGGGGTTTATCTTTGGGTGACTACTTTGGGACAATATTAGGAGATTTTTAAACATCATCTCCTCTTGGAGAAGGCAGAGGGTCTTCCATTTAGCCATTAGTATGGATACTGAGAAGGCTTTCAGGTTCGACTGCTTCTTTCTCATAGCCACCCTGCAGAAATTCTCTCTGGGTCCATTTTGTGTCAGCAATCTTCTCACTATATCAAGCACCAGAGAAGGCAGTCAGGGTGTTTGGGCACCTGTCAGACAAATTCTAACTAGAACAGGGTACTCGACAGGGGTGCCCATTGTCCCCACTGTTTGCTCTGAGTTTGGAGCCATTGGCAATAGCAGTGTGCCAATGCCCTTATGAAGGGGGTCATGGTAGGCAGATAGAGCAAAATGTTGGTATTTATGTAGATAATTCCCTTTTCTTTTTGGTGCTCTATGTGCAGATGATGCACTTTTGTTTTTGGGAGAGCCAGTTTACTTTATACCGCACTTGCTGGGGACCCTGGAAGATTTGGGTACGTTGGCAAGTTACACGATTAACTTCGGCAAATCTGAGACCATGATTATGATAGAACACTGCCCTTAGGCTTTCAAACAGGGTTTCCCTTTTCCTGGGCTAGACATAATACCTTTAGATATTTAAGAGTGTGTATGTCAGCAGATGCTTCTCAGCTTTTCAGAAACAATTTTCTTAAAATACATGGCACTCTCCAGGCTGATAAAGCACGTTGGTCCCTCCTGCTCCTACAGTGATGTCCTGCCAAGACTGCTTTTGTACTTTATGAAACTCCCTATTCCCATCCTGTTGAAGTTTTGGAATGCACTGCATAAAAGTATCATAAATTTCATCTTGGCAGGGAAATGCCCCAGGGTAGCAGAAAAGGTGCTGCATGCACCTAGGGAGCAGGGAGGACTAGGGTTTTCTGTATTGCTCCACAGTGTCAGTGGGGAAAGGTAGTTAATACATAAGGTTAATGTGCTTCCCCACTGGGGTAGTGGTACAGTTCTAAAGCTGTAAACTTAGCACATACTCCCAGGGACATGGTACATTCCAGTTGTATTCCACCTCAGTTTCAGCTGTACTACTTCAAGGATAGTAGCACAGAGAGAGAACCCTCTGGAAGATTTCTTCAGTTGAGCATTTTTTGTTGTTTTTGTTTAGGATTGTATGACTCCTGAGCAGGTTGGGGCTTCCTGGTGACAGGGAGCACCCCTAAATTTAACAACTGTGCCTGTTAAACTGAGGTTTTCAAATTGAATAACCTGCTAACTAAATTTCTATTTCCAGTATCTACAATGCGTAGATGGAGACCATTTGCCTTGCAAGGCATCCCCCGCTCCTTGGTAGTTCTGCAAAAAATAAAATTATCTAGCCTAGTGCCTCAAGGAAAGTAATCTTTTATTTATCTTGGAGGGCGGGGGGGGGGCGGGACTCAGCCAAGATGTTAGTCAGGTTGTTGCTATTTCGATCTCCTTCCCTCTTCCCAGCGTCTACCTTTTTTCTTTTGTTGTGCCTAAGACCAGTTTTGGTGCAGTGTGTCAAGAAGAATTCTGCTGTATGTGTGTGACATAGGATTAGATTTTTCTCCACTCTTTTTGGTTCAAGGTTCTTGTTCCATGCCCCCCTTTTGTGGTGCATGGGGCTGGTGCAACCCGTTTTGGTGCTGCAGCACCTCACACTGTTTTTTTTTTTTTTCTCTCTACCCCCCCTTGCTGGCATTCAGCCAGCCCTTTTTGGTTAGCAATTTTTGTGTTCTCAGTCTGTTGCTTTGCAGGGGGCCTTTCCTGGTGAGAAATCTATGGAGCCATGGGACCGTGCGGTCTGTTTTGTGTAGTGATGCTTTCTCAATGGTTTTTCTCTCCCTTTCAGGCATTTTCAATTGGCCCTTCCTGATGAGGAATCTATAGAGCTGTGGACCGGTATGGTCCATTTTATGTAATGCTTTTGCACTGATTTACTCTCCCTTTCAGGCAACAGTGGGAACCCTTTCTAGTGAGGCATCACCTTGTGGGGAAAACCCTTTCTGGTGTGGCATCTGAGGATCCCTGGGACCTGTGCAGTCTATTTTATGTGGTGGCACTTTTCATGCCAAAATTTCTCTTCTTCTCAGGCTTGGTGGCATTTAGTCAACCACTTTCAATAAGCATGATCTTTTCTTGCGCGCTTTGTGTACTGCATGGTATGTCTTGCAATGTGAATCTCTCTTTTCATGCATATGAGGTGGGGCTCCTCACACACTCCATGTGATGTCAGACAGTTGCTCCCCCATGAGGCCTGTCTCAACCACTTGCTCCCTTGCTGAATGAGACATGGCCTGTCCCTCAGCAGCTGGGCTCAGTGCTTGCTCGAAGTAGAGCAATTTTTCCCAAGGTCTGAGAGAGCAGTCTGGCAGAGAGTCACGGCAACTGGGGAAAGCCATTGTCTGAAGTAGCATAATTTGAAGAATGTCACATTTGTTTTAGGAGAGCAGCTGGCAAAGGACCAAAGTGGAACAATTTGCAGTATGCAACATTGGTCTGAGAGAGACCAGTTGTTCAGAGAACATACGAACATACAAAATTTGCCAGCAGATAAAGGCCTAGAGGTCTATCAAGTCTGCTCGAATATGCAGCTAGCATCCCTTATTCTGCAGCTGCCCTTCCCTTCCACCCTTCCCCTCCATTGACCCCCCCATGTCCTGTCCCATCCCCTTTTGAAGCAGTCCACTCTTCTACTGGATATCACTTCTGCAGGTAACACATTCCACCCAGCTGCCACCCTCTATGTAAAAAAGTGTCACCTCATCTCCCTCCTGAATCTTCCTCCCTCCAGTCTCTTATCATGGCCCCTGGTGTTCCTCCCCTTCCTTACTTTGAACAGCCCCTCTGTACCTGTCTTGTTTATTCCTTTCATGTACTTAAAGGTTTCAATCATGTCCCCCCTGTCCCTTGTTTCCTTCAGCGAGCGCATGTTCAGCTCCCTCAGCCTCCTCTCATATGATAAGTCCGTCAGCCCCTTGATCATCTTTGTTACCCTGCGCTGCACCCCTTCCAGTAACTTAATGTCCCTCTTCAGATACGGGCACCAGTACTACACGCAGTACTCCAGGTGCGGTCTAACTAATGACCTATACAATGGCAGAATCACTTCCTCCCTCCTCGAGGATTATACCCCTTGCAATGCAACCCAGCATTGTGTTGGCCTTTGCAGCTGCCTTCCTACATTGTGCTAAGTTGTTCATTGACCCTGTAATGAGCACCCCCAGATCCTTCTCCTCTGTCTGGGCTAGCTGCTGTCCCCCCAGCTGGTAACTCCTCCTTGGGTTCTTCATCCCAAAATGCAGCACCTTGCACTTTTTGGCATTAAACCCCAGTTGCCAGGTGTTTGACCAGGTTTCAAGCTTTGCCACATCATCATGCAACCCTTGCCATCCCCCTAGGTCATCCACCACTGCTCCCATCTTGGTATCATCAGCAAACAGACTGATCTTGCTCTTGATGTCCAATGATATGTCTGCAATGAGTATCCCAAGCAACACTGGTCCCCAAAACTGAACCCAGTGGAACACCGCTCATCACTACCCTTTAGAGCTCCCCACCCACCACCACCCTCTGTTGCCTTCTCTGAAGCCAGTTCCCTACCCATCTCACCAGCTTTGCACCGGCCCCTGTGCCTTCTAACTTACTTCCCAGCCTCCCATGTGGCACCAAGTCGAATGCCTTACTGAAGTCCAGATACAGGACATCCACTGCATGGCCCCTGTCCAGTTGCCTAGTTACCCAGTCATAGAACTCCACCAGGTTTGTTTGGCAGGATCTGCCATGTATAAAACCATGCTGTCTGCTGTCCTGTAGCCCTTTGGCCTCTACGAGGGCCACCAGCCTCTCCTTCAGGATAGTCTCCATTAGCTTACCCACAATGGATGTTAGGCTCACCAGTCTGTAGTTCCCCGGTTCATCCTTGGGGCCACTCTTGTGGAGGGGCACCACATGAGCCATCCTCCAGTCCTGAGGTACACACCCTGAGTGTAGTGAGGCATTAAATAGGTCTGCCAAAGGTTCCACAAGGACCTCTGCCAGCTCCTTCAGTACCCTGGGATGGATGCTAACTGAGTCTGGTGCCTTGTCCACCCTCAGTGCCTTCAAACCCTCCCGAACTCTGCCCTCCATTATTTCCCCATCTGTCACCCCTCCCCCCTGTTTCTGCCATTCCTCCCCCCCTGGGTATCACCCCCCTCTTTTCCTTAGTAAATACAGAGCAGAAGTAATCATTTAGTGCTTCTGCCTTATACCTCCCTCTTCCACCCAACCCCCATCCTTCCTAATCCTTGCTATATGGTCTTACAGCTCCTTTTCTCCCTGCTGTACCTAAAGAAGTCCTTCTCCCCCTTCTTAATGCCTTGTGCCAGCCTGAGCTCCCTAGATGCCTTGGCTCCCCTTACTGCCCGTGTCACCTCCTTCGATTCCGTCAGGTACTCCTCCATGTCCTTCCCCTCCCTGTTTTCTTGTACCTCCTAAAGGCAGCTCTTTTCCTCCTTACCTTTTCCATGATCTCCTTGCTCAACCAGCTCAGTTTCTTAGCCCTAGCCTTCTTGCTCTGGACCTTGTAGCAGGTTTTGGTTGCCTCCACTATCCCCAGTTTTATGAGCTCCCACCTCTGGTTAGTGTCCATACTAGGTTGAATTCTGGCCAGGTACCCTTTTACCATTTCCCCCATCCTCCCAAAGTTGACCTTCCTGAAGTCCAGCACTCTTGTGCCAGATTTCACTCCTTCCTTGCCTATATCCAATGTGAGCCATACTGAGTGGTGGTCACTCCCCGACAGCAGTTATTCCACTGTAAGGTCTCTCACAAAGTCCCCATTTGCCAGCACAAGTTCAAGGGTATTCTCTAACCTGGTTGGTTCACTGACCATTTGCAGCAGGAAGCTGTCCTGGAAGGCAGTCTGGCAGAGGACTTCTATGTTGGGTACGGCAACAGACACAGTAAGTTTGCTCAGTGTTTTTTTCAGAGTGGCATGGTTTCTAGAAATTTTGGGCCACCTCAATGGGCTTTTTGTGGAGTTTAGCAACCCTGTTATGCTGAGGCTAGCTTATGTCCTGAGAAGGCAGTTTTCATGGTTTCTATTGCTCTTTTAAGGCACAGTATCTTTCCTGCTATGTGTGTGATAGAATATAGCCTTATTGCTACATCATTTGATAGAATTTGGTATTAATGTGCAGGCCATCTCAGGGTCCATGTCCTTCCTGCTAAGACCTTTGAGGACCTTAAAAACTAAATGTGAGGGCCCATTAGAGTATGTATCCATATTCCATGGGCAGTGAGACAGGGGCATGGGGGTCATCCCAGCATGTTGAGCCTGCTTATTACAGTCAACAATGCTTTCCTTCTTTTTGTCAAGAGCAAGACTCGGAGGCATGCTGTGTAGCATCTTATACAGTCAAAGCCACTTAAAGTGGACATGCTTAATGAGGATGTTCGCTTAAAGGAGACAAAACCCAGGGCACCGAATAAGTGCCTAAGTAATTCATTGGACTCCTCACACCTTTAAAGGGAACATAGGAAACCTGTTAATAGGGATGATTTGTGCTGTCACTGCCATGAAAATCACCATTGAAATCACCTGTTAATTAACTGCTAAGGATAATTTGGTGCTGTAAGTGCTGCTGAACAGTTAAACAATTAACACATACACTGCTGTGTCTTTGTTATAATTAATATTATCTGTTGAATGGGGGCTTTCGCTTGAGTGTTCAGGACACAGGGGATAGTTTGGAGACTGAGGGAGCAGAAGATGGTGCCGCTGTATTAATCCACAGAGAAAACCTATTCGCAGATGTTCCCTGCCTGACGTTTTGATGACCGATTACATTCACCAACGAAGAAAAAGCAACCGAAAACTAAGAGAATCCAATCAATGTAAATAACGTCCACTCCCATCACAAACGAAGAAGCTATTGCTCACATTCCTCCCTCCATACCTGGTGGCTACAGAATGGAGAAATACAGCAGTGGGAGCATTGGTTTGCGCTTGTGGGAAACAAAAGAAGGCATCACCAGATCGGAGAAATACAGCAGTGGGAAAATCAGTTTGTGCTTGTGGCATCACCAGACCGAGGAGTGCTTGAACTTAGTACGTCTTTCCTGAGACAAACAGCACTCATTCAAAACAGAGCTGTAATCATGTGTACGCTGTATGTCTGCTGTTTGTGTTTTACCATGTGCCCGTAATTTGTGTTTCATTTTTTTTTTTTTACTTCTCTGTTTGCACTTCTGTTAAAAGAGATGCCAGCTTAAAGGGGACAAATACTCCACCACAGAGCCATCCCCTTTAAGCGGCTTCTACTGTATCAGCAATGGTAATGTCTTTCTGTCAAGTATCTATAGTGATACCATGGCTTATTGCAGACCAACTACAATAGATGTAAGACCTGCAGAAGGACAATGAGGCCTTTCATTCATGGGACCTGTTGTCCACTCTGTGTAATCCAGTTTAATATGTATGTTTCAGTTCTTCCCTCTGGACCATGGGTTGGGGTGGGGATGCACCTGTGGTACTATTGGCAGTGGTAAAGTTGAGTTACACATTGTCCATGCTGTTCATTCATGTACTGAATATACTGGATTATCTACCTGTAATCCACAGGTCCCTCCTGCAGAGACCCCCAAGTCTTTAAGGATCCCTCTGGTCAGGGGGGGTCCCTACAGGTACATCCAGGTGTGCCAGAGCAGAGTGAATCAGCTAGTCTAATTTGCAGGTGACCCCCAACCTTGATGGCAGGTCAAGAATAGCATATAAGGGGGTATGACTATAATTCCTGACTGAACAGAGTTAGATTAGTCACAAGGAGGTTGCTTCTCTGAGAAGAAGAGGAGTGACCAGAAACAAAAGCTGGCAGGTTTTTGTTTCCCACCTATGTTATGTTGCTTGGGGGGGGGGGTGCTATGAACCCTTATTTTGTTTGGTGCAAGGCTCCTGAGCTACAGTAGTAGCTACAGACACTGCCAGCTATTTCCTGAAATTTCTGTGATGTTTCCAGAAATATCTGATGCTTTTTGCATTTAAACAGTAGGGGCTGCAGAGAGAAACTCTTCAGAAATGTCACAAAATATCTGGAAATAGCAGGTAATGTCTGTGGCTACCACTGTACAGTATGTTATTGCATGTCGCCCTAGGCTTCAAAAATTATTTAGAGCCTCTTATCACGTTGGCAAGTGGCAGCTTCCCTGGACTAAACTGCACTGTTGTCTTGCCTAAGAGGCTTCTTTTAATTTGTAATCTGGTAAGAGTACTCTGGTATCAGAGGAGGAATGTGCATAACCGTGGGGAAGAAGAAGATGAAAAACAGTCAGCATTTATATAGCGCTTTTTTCATACACAATGTATCTCAAAGTGCTTTACAAGCAATGCTAGACTGGTAGTGAAGTGACTGAACGTATAGTGGTGGCCATATCGCACATCAGCACCCACATACAGCCTGGACAATTGCATGAATTGGTTTTATGGGACGGGGAATATTGGCCAGGACACCCGGGAGAATCCCCTACTCTTCCAGTAGGGGAAACTCTTTGCAATATTTCCAAGAAGGCCACGTCGATGGATCCAGGAGGAGAGCTGGATGCTATAGTGGCAGGGGAGCAAGCCTACTCCCCTGTCCTGGATATGCTAGAGGCTAGCAATAATAATATAGATACTGAGGAGTTTCCTAAGGAATTTTTTCAATCTACAGAAATGGACATGGAATTGCCACAGACAAGCCTCCCTGCCCCAGCTTTTGACAAGATACATAAAGTTGTATCTGTGATAACTCAAGAATTGCCGAGAAATAACTTTTGTTAAAAAAAACTGACTGAGCAAACAATTGCAGTGTAAACGGCGGAGGGAAGCACTGCTTGGTGAACTATCAAACTTGTAGACTGCTCCCCTGACAGGCCAAGATGCTGAGTCATTAATGTGAGAACAGCTGAATGCTGACACGGCTGCATCAAAGACAGTCGCTGCCCCACAACAAGAAGTGACAAACAAATGTACTGAGCATCAACTAGCTGGCAGCTTTGTACAACCTCAGGTTGTGTGCCAAGAGCTGGATGGAAAAAGTATTGGTAAACCACTTGGTTTAGCTTCTACAGGCAGACAGAGGCTCAGTCTTCAGCAGCCCCCTTAGAATTTGAAAAAGAATGTCAGTAATCATTCCTCTCCTGCTAAACTACAACAACAGGCTGAAAAAAGGAGAGTCTTTTACCTCTTCCACCCTGAACATTTCAGTACAGTACAGAGGCAGGAAAAGACCCAAAGTTATTTTTATACTTGATTCACAGCTGTCTGCCTCCCCTCCAGAGAATAATAAGATTGGTTCGAGTAGCTGGTCTCCAGTCTGTGCGTTAGAGGAAGCGGCTGGATTCAGTCAGAAAATGGACAGTGGACTCCTGACCCACAAGATGTTGATGTTCAGTGATACCACAAAGTACTGAATCCAACACAAACCCAGGTAGCTACTGCTTCTCCCTCTTAACACTGCTACCGAGGCGGGTGGGACTACTAATATTACCAGTGTCCCTACTGTCGATGGAGAGCCAAGCATAATTCAGACTTTGGGCCCCAATGCATGCGTGCAACAAGATTCTTCTGAAACTACTGAACATTTTACTGTTCCTGTTTCATCAGACACTAACGAAAACAGAGTAGGACCCTCAAATGCTGATTTACAAGACCCTACTTAGAAGGTCTTGGCTTGACCCTATGTTTCACCTGGCAGATCTCTTTCAGAACAAAGGGGAGCCTGCCCTATGCAGAAATTAATCTACAAAGGTGGGGTTGGAGACTCCCCCAGATAGGTTATATATTGCAAAGCTTTTGCTTAAAGGGTCCATGAAATTCTTTTCGTCTGAAATTTTTGCACTAATACACTTGGGTAATTCTAACTTTGATGTTAGTTTTAAAATGGTGTCCAGTTTGGATAGATTCTGGGCATAGTATCAACAGGCAAAAAATGCCATTTAGTTCCCTTTCATGGCTATACCCCTCATGAAGCCTGCAGTAAAAAAATCACCATTTTGTTTTGCAATGAGGGTGTCAATGTTGAGGACATTTTATTTTGGTTATTCCAGAGGTGTGAAGTGCTAGACAGACCCTCCCTCATTCTGGATAGCAAACAAATCTGGAATGGGGGTATGGAAAATAGGGTAAAATTGTTCTCCACCAACAATGGACCTGTTCATTTGCCCAGCAGTTTTTTTTACAGAAACACAATAGGGTTTTGTTCTATATTGGGCAGCCCAAATCCTACTTTAAATGTGGGTCTCGTTCCCACTTGAGTTCAGCTTGCGACACTCCCGGGGGCAGTCATTGCCTCGATGATCCAGATGGGGTGGGTAGGATGAGGTGGAACCTGAAAAAGCTAGAGAAATGTTCAGAAGAGTGGCAACTATGGTTCAATGCTAAGAAGTGCAAAGTCATGCACGTGGGGAGGAGAAACCCTGAAGCTAACCATAGGATGGGGGAGGAGTTGCTGACAATTACAAAAGAAGAAAGGGACTTTTGCATCATCATCACAGATGACCTGAAAACCTCCAGGCAAACACAAGGGCAGTAGGGAGAGCTAAAGGAATGTTGGGATCCATCAGTAGAGGTATCACAAGCCGAAAGAAGGAGGTAATGATTCCTCTGTGCAAGACACTGGTTAGGCCCCAGCTGGAGTACTACATCCAGTTTTGGAAGCCACACCTGCAAAAAGACATTGACAGGATTGAAACAGTTCAGAGAAGGGCAACCAAAATGGTGCAGGGGCTGCAGAAGAAGTCATATGAGGACAGACTGAAGGACCTCAATATGTACACCCTGGAGCAAAGCAGGGAGAGGGGCAGCATGATAGAAACTTTAAAATACTGTACCTTAAAGGATTTAACAAAGTGAAAGAGTCTAACATGTTTCAGTATAAGAAAAATAGCAGGACAAGGGGGCATGACATGAGATTGGAGGGAGGCCGGTTGAGGGGGTAATGTGAGAAAGTTCTTTTTCACAGAGAGTGTGGTTGATGCATGGAACAGCCTACCCAAGGAGGCAGTGGAAATGAATACAGTGCAAAGCTTCAAAAGGGCATGGGATAGGCACAAGGGAATAATACAGATGAGTAAGAATAAGATAGGCCATTGTTCAGAATAGAGATGCATGGCAATATTAAGCAGGTAGAAATAATGGGCAGACTAGATGGGCCTGGTGGTCCTTATCTGCAGTCAACTTCTGTGTTTCTATGTTATGGCCATGTGTCCATAAATTGCCTAAACCTTTTTAAATGTAACGTTTGTGAAAGAACTGGACACGGTTATGGTAAATGCCCCTGGGCTTCTCACAACCAAGATGACTGCCCTTCTCATGAAGACTTGATTAATAAGGCCAAGCAAATGCAAGCTCAAAGAGTCGCTGCACAGTGTGCTACCACTGCCTCTGCACAAGAGGAACCCCCGATAACCCTGCAGAACCTGACAGAAGCTGTGGTCCCCCCCAGTTTTGATTGCTGAGTCTCTGCATTCAGAAGGTTCTTCTGACCCCAGTCTTACTACTGCATCGATGACTACAGCCTTAGAGGATAATAGTATAAATGAGATGCCCCCCCCAAAAAAAAAAAAATCAGTCTCGGGTATATAAAAAAAATGGCTTCTGAGAAAATAAATAGACTAGGTAAAACTCTGGTCACCAAGACTCAGACTGGCAAAAGAGGAAATAAAAACTCAAAGGTCATGGAAGGTGGGGAACAAATTTGCTGTCCTTGTGTCAGATGAACAAAAAGGAGAAGAATATTCAGAGGGACAGGAAACTGATTCTTCATCTATAGCCTTCACAACATTATGTCTGTCCCTGAAGAGGGGGAAGGGGAAGACCCAATATCCTGTAGAACTAGATGATGGAGGGTCTCCAAACCCCCCTGACTTCAGCCAAATGTAAGTTCCCCCTTATGTAATAATAATCTGTGAGCTCTCTTTCTGTAACTACCGTCAATGTTAACAGCATTAAAAGCCATAAGAAAGTGCTTACTACCCTAGGTATGTTATAGGAGAGGCGTAGTGATGTCTACTGCATTCAAGATGTTAGGATTAGGTCCCAATTTGAATTACAACAAGCTACAAAAATATGGACAAAAGGTGCTTCCTTTTAGTCCATAGGTGAAGACATGTATGATGGTATTGGGATTTTATTTACCAACCCTGAGCTTAAGATGTCTCGGTTAGTAGACATTCAGCTGGGTAGGGCTTTGCTTTTAGATATTAATTTCCATTGATAATGCTTCAGGTTAATTTCTGTTTGTTCCCCACTGACTAAAGCTTTAAGAACTTCTTTGTTTAAGGAAATTCAGCCTTATCTACATACCCCATGCTTAGTTATTTGAGCAGGTGACTTTAACTGTAGGTTGTCTTTGTCAGATAGAGGCCTCAAAACAGATAAACTGTTTTGTGATTCTTTAGCTCTCAGTCAAATAGTCAGTACTGCTAATCTAATTGATGCATATAGATTAAAATACCCATCTGGGGGTCACACATATTTCAGAGGGTCCATTTCCACCAGAATCAATTTTATTTTTCTATCCACTACACTCCAGTTGTTAAACCTATGCTTAGGCACGTGGGAATTTTCAGACCATAGGTCGATTACAGTCCAAGTTGGTTGGGATCAGTCTCCCAGATGTAAAAAAAACATATGGAGACTTAACAGCACTGAGTTGAATAATGATCTAACCAAACAGGCATGGAGAAAATAATGGTTTGCTAGACTTTATTTTGTAAGTATATATGAAAACCTGGCTACCTGATGGAGGAGACTAAACAATCTTGGGCAGTCTTTTTTCAGTCTCATGCAAAATGCACTATTAATAAAGATTACTTAAAATATTTGTACCTACGAAACCTATTGCAAAAGTTAATTTCATTGTCAGAGACAAAATAGATATTTCCGCAAAGTACAAGGTTCATGCTTCTCTTTGCTGGGCAGCAGACTCCACCACATGCAACTATCTTCTGTTAATCATTAGGAAGATGCAAGGTTTGTCAACCACTCTAGTTTTATTTCTTTTGAATGGGTTGTCTAACACATAGCAGCCAAGAGATGCCCCAGTTAGTCACACAAGACATCCAGAGATTCACGATCAGGTCCGGGTGCTAGTGGAAGAGTTCTTGGGACAGGACCCTAGGAGCAAGAGAGGTGCTGCATTGGATAAGCAGCAGGGGGAAGTGACCTAGCGGCAGAGGAAAGTGCCCCTATCTCAATCGCGAAGGTTGGAATGCAGGAGTTTTCCTATGGACAGGCAGGAAATTGGGCAGACTAAGTGGGCCAAGTGGCCCTTATCTGCCAGCGAATTCTATGTTTCTGTGCTTTTCTATCCCAAGCTAGGAAGGAAAACCTAGTCCAGGGATCTCAGTGGCTGAGGTCCCTGTCAGTTGATAGATTTCAGACATGTCAGCAGCAGCTTGTCATGGATACATTTTTCAGCCATGTGAGTGACAAGAGAACTGGTGTAGTGGACCAGTGACTGAATAGGACCTCACAAGGATGGACTGCTGTCATTGTGGCCCTGGTGTGAAGGCTGTCCAGACTTCAGTTCAGTTGTCTAGACCAGTCTGACTCTGGATGGTGTGCTAGGAGAGTTTTAAGCTACTTTCAGGGAGGCTCACCTGAAAGCTTCTTCTGCACTGTTGTGAACCCCAAAGGCTTTCCAGACTTCATTTTAGTTGTCTAGGCCAGTCTTACTCTGGACGGCATACTAGAAGAGTCCCAAGCTAGTGTCAGTGGAGCTCATCTCAAAGCCTCTTCTGCATTGATGTGAACCCCATTGACAGCTGGTCATTTGCTGGGATCGGGTTTATAGGCCAGATTTGTGTACAGCAGGTTCAGGACCATCTGTATCACAGTATCCAGATCAATGTTTTGGTAATCAGGAAGGCATATTTAGTCTGAATCCTGGTGATTATTGGACCAGGTAGATTCAAGGTGACGAGAATGAGTCCTGACAGCTCTAGGCTTGGGGCATTCTTATGTCTCAGAGGCATGAGAATCACAGCCTGTTCACAGGAGTGACCAGGGTCTTCAGTGGGCAGCATACAATCACTGCCTCACAGTACTCATCCCAGCAGGAGAACAGAATGTCACACAGTCAGTCTAGGCTGTGATTGTGTACTCCCAGTGGAGGGTGATTCTTGAAGCTGGGAGTATTTTGACCTGCAGAATGGAGGTGTGACCTAATGCAGGTTGAGCTCTTCACCATAGATCTTTCAGATGTTGGGGCCTGTCAGATGATTCCAGTGGTTGTGGGAGGAGGCAGTAGATACCTGTCATAGTAGTGGAACTCCATCTCTGTAACCACTTAATATTTTTTCCTATTCTGTATAGTCCTGTGTCTACCAGGGATTCAGGGGTCAGATGGAAGTTCTCTGACATTTTCAGAGTGGACAAGAAAACTGTGTTTTTTCAGTCCTGGTTAACATAACTGTGTATCTGGTTAGCAGTCAGGTTCTCCAGGACAGGAGAAGACCCCAGAAGCGGGGGTTCCTGACCAAGGAGATGTCTCCCTGATGATTTAATTAATTAATAAGAACCTGCTGATCTTTTGGATAGAAAAAGAGAAATTGGAAACTGTATTAGAATATAACTATCTTGAGCTTACCTTTAGTAGTAGAATGGCATGGATGCAACAGGTCATACAAACAAAAAAAGGTAATATGTGGTGGCATATTAAGATTTGATAGCAAGTACGGAGGAAATACAATAGAGCCAGCAATAAAAATTATTAATGCTGAACCGATTGCTCAAGCCGTTTATGTTACGAAGATATGGGGTTAAGAGCAAAATAGAAAAATATATTTGCTCAATGCCACTTAGTTTACCCTTTGCCATACCAGGATACAGCTCTAGATTAGAACTTGTGCAACCATCAGTACAGGCCTTGGCCACTTGGGGGTTCTGAACTATTGGTTATACTTGCAGAACTCAAGTGGATTAGCTAATGTGTCTAATAGAACAAATCGATATACTGTATATCTTAAAAATGGCTATGATATGCCCTGGCTTGATCATGTTAAAAAAAATCATTGGATAGTCTGAGTATGAGTTACTTGTGGAACTGGGCTAAGCAAAAGATTACTGCGTCTGTTATTTATAGCACTATGTTGAAAATGAGGCTGATGGATTTAGTTAGACAGGAACAAATGGCTAAACTAAAGGAAAGCCTTTTTCACCCAGTCTTAGTCAAAATTATTAATGCTCTGTCTATAGAGCCATATTTAAAAATGATAAGCAATTATCAAAGCAGAAATGATCTCACAATGTTCCATTTTGGAACTTTTCCCACTGTAATCTTAGATAAAAGACACAATAAAGTGCCTAACAAAGAATTTCTGGATTATGTGCCTGTAACCATGTTATGCTCATTTTATAGTAAACAGAGCCAAATGGCTCAGAAAGCTTTTAGAGAACCAAGTGAAAGATAGGTTAGGCATATCAATTTCTTTCTTTACCTCAGAAAAAAAATAGATATTTTGTTGAGACTGGGATGCTTTGTGAAGCACATTCTCAACTGTAAAAGAAGGGTTACTACGAAATGTTAAGCAATGCTGTTGATATTTATATATACACAATTTGTATGCAAGGATGATTTGTATTCATTTACTATAGAAGCAATGTTTTGTCTTATGTATTTAATGTAGACATTGTAATGTCTAATTGATGATCAATAAAATGTCACCTACCTACCTGATGGGTTATAGGAGAGGTTCAGCTCTGCAGCCTTCACTCAGAGTGTCAGTTTTTCTCATTCTGGTCAGAAGACCAGGGTGTTATGGCCATCAACGCCATTACTCTGTGCATCTCCAATGTTTGTTTTTGCTAGTGGTTGTCACAAATAGCTGTGCCGTAATTCCACGGCTCAGTTGTGTCTTGGCTGGGAGAGTGGAAGACTATAGATGTTTTGTGTTTTTTCTCCCACATTGGGTATTGCACCCGATAAGGCATTGAAGCAGAATAATGCACCCCTCAAAGGTCAGGGAAATGGAAGCAGTTAGTGGGATGAACATTCCCCTTTTGTTGTTCTCTCAGTTCTTGTTGCTGGTCTGAGCAGTAAGGGGAACAAAGACATTACAGTCAAATTACCAGAAGGACAAAGTCTCCTTGGCAATTGCTTTTGAAAAGGGCAGGCTGCTCAGGACAGTCTTTCTTTTTAGCATGCTTGTGTCATCCTAGTCTGGGAGGGCTAAGTGTGCAGCAGAATTTGGCTATTGGTACTCTAACCTTCTAATTTTACTTCCAGGGCCCTACAGGGGTTATGCGTGAGCTCTGCCGATACGGCCATCCACTACTCAGCTTGACAAGCGGTAGTTGTCAGATGAATCCAGTAGTTACCTGTTAGAGAACTGTACAGGACAGTATTCTCTCCTGCCATTGTTAGATGGGTACTGCTTTTTAGAACCTATATGTACTAAGTACCTTTCCCCATTGACAAAACTGAGCAATACAGAAAGGGGAAATTCCTTCATACTTGTCATAATTACCTTTTCTGTTAGCTCCAACTTTGTCAATGAGGCCTGCTCTTTTGGAGAATATTGTCCAATATATATACATATTCTCTGCAAAAAAACTGTGTTAATGCACCAGTTAGGGTTCAATTTAAAGCAACAAAAGTAGGGAAATGTGGCATTAGGTTTTCCAACCCTAACTCACCATTCCCCCACCATCAAGGAACCAATGGGACAAGGCGACACAAGCAACCACAAACAGCCATCATCAGGTAAGACAAACAACATGCAGCTCTTTCCAGATGACACAAGAGACATCAGTCATCATCTTGGTCCAGTATTTCTGTAGCCATGGATACACATGCAGACTTCAACACATGCACACCCACTTCAGGCTGTGGTGCTTTATCTAATATGTGATAGTGACACTGTACTGTATATATGCACTGATTTACTAAATGTTTCCAATATTTTATTTGAATTTGAATGTAATCATGAATGTATACTATTTGCAATACTAATTAATAGGATCATACTTGCATGCAAATTATCAATTTTTTTTCTTTTCACTTTTGCATTAAATGATGACTGCATGCTGATGGCAATAATAGGAAATGGCAGGAAATTGTAGCAGTACACCTTGAAATACAGATTTTATATACAGTATATAATATGGCACTGGTATCAGGATTTCATGAAAATGGCCCAAACTGGTACTGAATAAGGCCTGACGCTTCAGTCTCGGGGATGATAGGCTCACACAGACCTGCATCCTATATTCATGATCTGACTGGCTTCATTTGCAAGATAGAATTAAATATCAGGTCAAATAGTGATGAAGGTGCTTATGGGCCTCTCTTCCCCAGGCATCCAAAATCTCCTTCCCCCAGCCCATAACTAATATGCAACCAGGAGTACGACCAGGAATGCACTATCTGTGCCTTTCCGTAAAACAAGTCAGACCCAATGCTCCTTTGCCTATAGAGCACTTCTCTGTTTAAATGAGCTGCCTGAATCCCTGCTGAACCTCACTAAACTGGCTCAGTTCAAGAAGGCTTTAAGAGATGTTCTTACACTCAAGTCCAAGTGTGACTGCCTCCTCTAATGTAACTGTATGTCTGTTCAAGTTACTCAATACTTGTAGTATATCTACCTTGTCAGCATTAACTAGTTTGAGGATCACCGTTTGTCCTATTGCATTTATCCACTGTTGCACCTCTTTAATTCTCTGTGACAGGGTTCCTTGGGGCTGCCTCCTGTACCCTGCCTGCTTATACTTTGTAACAACCTATTGTGACGAGGAATGAGCTCAAATGTGTATTTCCAATTGAATGAATAAATGAATGAATGAATGAAAAAGTAGGGACAGTGCATAGCCAGCATACTAGGTAAAACATCTACATGTTAATCAATTTTTCTTTCTAAGATATTTGTTTAAAACCTGTAGCATTTTTGAATAACAAGCCAAGTTTGATGAAATAGTTAGTTTTTTTTCAGTTTCTGTTAAAGCCTCCTTCTCTCCAATCCCTCCAAGTCCCTCAGGACCCCATGAGCAACCTCCCCCTCAAACCTCCTAGGTCACAGCCACCTACCTCCATGGAGCTCTGACTTTACCCCCCAGGTGGGGTCAGGATAGGGGGATTTCCTCGAAACTGTGAAATTCATCAGGCAGGTACTGTGATTAGGAGAGAGATGGAGATCTAGGGAGCTACTGCAGGCCATCATGGTGTAGGTGCCAGGGCCATTTTCCTTGGTTTTCTCCCCACCCACGGAGACATTCCATACAGTGACATCAAGGCGACCCTGCTTGCACTGTGCATGCATCTGGATGCCAGAGTCAGCGACGTCTCCTCCCTCCCACTGCCCTTCCAATTGCACTACCACCTGTGGTCACCCAGGTGGCAGAACTGCAGTGGAAGATGGCACCCTTCCACCCTGGAGGAGGAGAGCATCCGGTAGGATGCTTAGTCCTCCTCCCCCCGGCAGGCCTCCGATGACCCATTCCCAAACCCGGGTTGCCAGTGTTGTGGGCAGTAGCCCTACCACTGTGCCAATGGGCTGGCCCAAAATAGACAATGTTAAACTACAGTCACCTTTTTGTTTGCCTACATAAATGTGCGCATGCAAATTAAAGAATAACTATATACAGACATGCACACAGATACAAACTGCATCACATTTAATCATAAGTACTTTACTATATAGTAATGGAACATAATTACACATAAGCAGGTTTTCAGCTTTAGTTACATATTTACATCTGAGTTGTACTTTGATAGAAGCTAACAAGCCATACCTGTGTGGTACAGTTGCAACAATGTTATGTCCCATGCTGTATTATATGATTAACTGATATATGGATGTGTATGGATTGGTGTCTTTATTTTGATAGGGGGAGAAAAGATCTACATGTGACAAAATTAGCTGTAAAAACTGATTGTGTCCACAGTCCAGCACCCTACTAAAAGCTCACTCAAACTGAAACTATATCAGTGTCATAATTACAAGTATCCAGCCATTACATGTAGACACACAAGTTTACAAAATTAATTATTCATGACTTAGTGAGTAATGAAATCCAAATGGGAATGATGTCATCAACGTATGTGTGATGCCTACTTCATTTTAGCCTACTTAATTGAGAGGTATATTATTGGCCGCTATTCTTCTAGGGACGTGGTATGGTTCACTTATTCACACATCGGCAGTCTCCCTTAAAGGGCTGATTTGCCAGATAGTCTTTGAAAAGCTCTTCCCACCACTCAGGTGGTACATCCCTCGGCTCTGCCCCGTGTTGTCAGATCTTCCTTTCTACTGAAAGAGTCAGATCTTCTCCTTTGCAGCTCTGCATGTGGTGTAGGCCGGAAAAATATATTAAGTGTGCCATTTGGCTAACTTTCAATGTATATCCTTAGTTCCAGTTCTGTCTCCAGCGTCAACTCAGTGGATCATAAGCATTCTAAGTCAGTTCCCAGCTTCAAGTGTTGCACCCAGTCCAACCAGAAAATGTCACGGATGGATCCGCATGTGTTGTGCATGTACTGCCTCAGTGAAAAGCATGATGTCACTGCCTGTGGTCTGCAACAGGTTATGCTTCCTTCATCCCTAGAAGACTGCTACTTCCATCTTCTCCTCGGTCTGTCAGCTGAACGGGACCCACCGATGAAGTCAAAGCAGGCATGTAAAGTGGCCCCCATGGCTACAGGGTCCTTAGCCTAGATAGCAGCCATGGAAGAGTCAGCAGCCAAGGCCACAGTGGGTACCTCCTCAGTCTCTGTGCTGCTCCCATTGAGGCCTGCATTGGCTCAGTTTTGTGGGAAATTTTCAAGAAATGTGCAAAACCTTCCAGACCTTGGGGAAGAGCCCTGCCTGCCATGGTAAGATAAAGAAATTGAAAAAGTCCCACTGTTGGATGTAGGAACGGGAAAGAGCATGCTCTTCCTACTCTCTCAACTCCCCCAGCTGCTCAACGGCTGTTGAGTGTTCAGTTTCAGTCAAACCTGCCTCAGTCGAAGGCCAGGTTGCTAGGTCCATGGTGCCACATCAAGCTTGTCAGTCTTGACACAGATTGAGCAGGCAGTCGAGATTTTTCTCAACCTTGTTGACTTGTTGTCAGAGTAGATCGATGGTGACTTGATCTCCAGTACCCTGGTCCTGTCTGGCCTCAACCAAGAGACCCAGGAGTAGTTCATGTATTATTTATTTATTTACATTTTGGTAACTAAGTAGGCCCACTGAGACCATGATGTCCCTTTTTCAGGGGTGACCTGGGGGAAGGAACAAAGGATGAATAGTTTACAACATAGTAGTTTACCACATCCATTGAGGCACTGAACTATACAAAGCCATGAATTATCATAGCAACTAATACAATATAATATATAAAGTAATGTCCACAATGCAATACAGTTACAGTACAAAGGTTGTTGAGGGTTGAAAAATTAAGCATAGCAGTTATAGAAGGACAAGGATATGAGAAGTAGTCAGTGAGTCAGGTGAAGCAGGCACAGGTTCTTGAATCAGTGAGGTAGTTGCACAGGACAAGTGTAAAGCGAGGGAGGGTAGAATAGGAGAGGATAGATGGGAGGAGGGAGTTCCAAGCCGAGGAGTGGCATAGGTAAAGGATCTTCTGCCTGCAGATAGACGTGTATTAGGTGTGTCTGATAATGGAAGAGAGGTAGAGCAGAGGGACTGTCTGGACTGTTTTCATACTATGATGTTGGAAAGGCTAGGAGGAGTGTAGAGATGTGTGAGCTTATAAGTAAGGCAAAGTGAGGAGAATTGGAATTTATGTTTGAGTTGTAGCCAGCCCAGGGATGCTAGTACAGAGCAGTGGTGTTGGCGGTTGGCTGCTCCAAAAGCAAAGCGTCCAATCATATGATATAGTTGTTTCAGTTTGTTTGTGAGGGAGACCTTGATTGTTAATAATAGTGGAGCCCCATAATATAGTAGAGGCAGGAGCAAGGCAGTAGCAATTTTAAGACAGGAAGCAGTCAATAGTAAGGGACGAAGGTGATATAGCAGACCAATCTTTTGGTGAATGGCTGCAGCTGTCTTGTGGACATGGGCCTCGAAGGAGAGGTTAGAATCAAGTAGGATGCCCAGGTATTTAAAGGAAAGTATCATTTTAAGGGGTTTCCCATTACTGGTGCAGATGGTGAGTTCCGGGTTATGAAAAGTTGTTTGGGAGGGGGATGGAAGAACATTGATTTAGTTTTTTTCCTGTTTAATAGTAAGTTATTTTCTAGGAACCAAGCTTCTAGTTGGTGGAAGTTGGATTCCAGATGCTGATTGAGCCATTGGATGTCTGCTGAGGAATGGTATGATATGGCGTCATCCACATAAAGTTGAACAGACGCTCCACCACAGAAGCTAGGCAGCTTGTTAATGAATAAAGAAAAGAGTAGGGGGCCCAGGATGGATCCCTGGGGGACTTCAAGGGTAATCTGTCTGAAAGGGGATTGACAATTACCCCATTTCACGTTTTGGATGTGACCTGATAGGTAGTCACGGAGCCAGGATGTGGATGATTGATCAAGATCCAAGGATTCTAGCTTTGTTAACAGCAACGCGTGGTTTACCAGGTCACAGAACTTGGTGAGGTCGACAAAGATCACTCCCATTAATAGTTCAAGGTCAAGGGCATGGTAGATGTCTGAGGTGACTTTAATGAGTGCAGAGAGAGTACTATGATTTTTTTCCAAAACCGTCCTGGCAGGGTGATAGGAGTTGATGATATTTTAGGTAATCTTGCAGTTGATTGTATAGAATTCTTTCTTGAACCTTTGCAAGGTGGCAGAGAATTGAGATCGGCCTATAATTTTCAACAGGTGTGGCTGATCCCCCCCCTTGTGGATTGGGGTTATTAGTGCCATTTTCCATTTTGAGGGTACAGTTCCTTCGAGAAAGGATCTATTAATCAGGTTTCAAACCAGCACAGCAAGTACTGGTGTTGCCCATTTTAAAAACCTAGGCTCGAGTGAATCGTGGCCAGTAAAGCCATGTTTCTTGAGTTTTGGAGTAGTCTGAGAACCCATTTTCGGCTAGCGGATTTGATGTGAAATTGTGGTGATGCAGTCCTATAGAGATTTGTGGCTGGAGAGGGTTGGTTATTCTGATAGGTAGTGAAGTGGGATACATAGTTGCTGAGGTCAGTAAAGAAGTTGTTAAAACCTTCTGCTGTTGATGCAGGGTCTGAAAGTACTTTGTTCTTCATTGAGAGTGAGTCAGGACAGGTGAGCGTTTTGCCTTTGAGGGCGAAAATTAATCTGGGCCCAGAATTCTTTGAGGTTACTAAGTTTTTCTGTTTGTAATGTATGGTAATAGGTCCTCTTTGCATTAATTAATTTAGACTTGCAAGAGTTTATAAGCTGCCTATATGTGTGCCAATCTGAGGGAAGGTCAGTCTTCTTATGTGTTTTCCAGGCTGCATCACATTTAGACATGTGGGTCCTTATATCTTTTGTCAGCCATGGGGCTTTACCACCTTTGGATCTGCATCAGGTAAGTGGTGCATGGCTGTTAACAATTGCAGTGACAGTGTCAATTAGGTATTTCAGGGCTTGGTCAACAGTAGGCAGGGTACGTATGGGGTCCCAATTTACGTTAATGAGGGAGTTGAGGAAGGATGCAAGATTAAAGGATATATTATGGAATTCTACAATTTTGGGAGGAGGGTTTGGGGAGTTATTCCTCCAGATACAATAAACTGGTGCGTCGTCACTGATGCTTTTGGGTAGTATACCAGAAGCAGTTATCCTGTGGGCACAGCTGGATAATACCCAGTCTAAGAGGGAGTGGTTTCCTGTTCTGTTATTCTGTCTTGTGGGTTCAGTAATGTGTTGAGTTAGATTGGCATCAGCCAAGGGGGAGTGGGCTGTGCTTTTGTTACTGGTTAACCAATCAATGTTGAAGTCCCCACACAAAATTAGATCTTGCCGTGGAAGGTCAGAGAGGGAGGAGATAGAGTTGAGTAGGGCTGCAGTAGCAACCTTGGGTGGTAAGTAGGTACATCCTGCCAATAATTTTTTAGTATTGCCTAGGATTAAGGAGACAAAGATGGATTCAGCCAATGATGTTATGGAGGCCGGAGGTGGAATTTCGGTAGCTGCCACAGTGGACTTTACATATAGGAGAACACTGCCACCTCTTTTACTAACTCTACCATGCTGGAAAGTAATGTACCTGAGCAATGCCACTTCATGTGGGAGGATAGAGGGTTTTAACCAGGTTTTGGAAACTCCATGTACTGCCAGATTGAAGGTTTTAAGCTCTGGCATTTTGGGACGTAGGTTTGGGCAGTTCAAGTGTGCTATTTTTAAGTCCCTTAGTATTAGGGGCAGTGGTGGGATAGTAGGTACAGGGGGGTCCCAGATTAGACTTCACATCTCCAGCTAGTAGAATTGGAGTACGTGGATGAATGCATGTCGGGGGGGGGGGTGCATGTGAGGTTTTTGATTTTATACGTCTTTAAGGTAGGCATGTATAGGTGGTTATGTAGCCAGAACCCTAGGTTGATGGCTTCCTTTCTAGCCAGGCAGGGAAGTAGGAGTAGTCCAAAGGGGCACTCATGTGGTATGTACTGTGGTGGGATGCAGAAACACTGTTGTTGGTAGCAGCTTTGTGCCTTTGTTGTCCAGGAGGAGATGAGAAGGTCACAGGGCACAAATATAATAATATATAAGGTGGCAGATATCAGTCCTAGGTGCCACATTATTAAGAGAGGATAATAGGTAGGAGGCCAAAAATGTGCTCTTAATGCTGGCAAAGGGTATAGGTGTTGAATAAGAATACTTAATTAAAAAGCACTCAAGGCGAAGGGGGAGGGAAATGGAGGGTTTGATAGAAGGGTGAGAAAGATAATGAGCTGCTAAGAAAGGATGAGATAACTAATTTTCAATGTGGTTGTGATCATTTGACAGATATGAATTGGTCTTGGGAGAGGAGCTGAGTCCCTCTATTAGCAAAGCTATATAACAAACCATTGACAAAGTGGGTAGATAGACAACCAATCAGACAGCACCAGTATAGCTATATAAGTAAGTGTTCAGCTGTGGGGTGGATGGGGGAAAGCACTACAAGATCCTGAATTAAGTTAATTAAATTAAGTAGTAGCTTCAAGATCCTGAATGAAATCATTTTAAATGGTAGCTGCAGTAGCTTCAAGATCCTGAATTAAATAATTTTAAATGGTAGCTCCAAGATTCCCCTGAATTAAATTAAAGAGAGTCTCACCACAGAAGGTTGAAGCTTCAGTCTTTTAAAGAAGAGTCGCTAGCATAGTCAGGTAACAGCTCAGTGAACCAGCCATACAGGCAAAGAGTTTCTGAACAGCTGTAAGGGCTGAAAAGCACCAAATTCAAATGAGTAAGGCAGGGGCGCAGTCACCAAGTGGGTCCTGGAAGTCCGTACCTTGATGGAGTTGCTGGCGGGCGGCCATGGAGCTGCTCCATGGCGGAATGCCTAGTGCAGGTAGGGGGACTTGATGGAATTGCTGGCAGGCGGTCGTGAAGCTGCTCCAAGGTGGGATTCCTAGCACAGGTGGGGGGGCTTGATGGAGTTGCCGACAGTTGGTTGTGGAACTGCACAGATGTGGGATGCCAAGCACAGGTAGGGGGCAACTCCTGAGAGGAGACAGTTGGCAAACACGACTGTCTCCTGTCAGGAGTTGCCTCCCTCCGGGGTCAAACCCTGTGCTGGTAGTCTGTATTGCCCATCTGGCTATATGTCCTCAGCATCATCAATCCTGTTGACTCTCCAGGTTTAGGTTGAGGTATAGGGATTCCTCGTGCTCTTGATCTCACTCAACTGGAAGGCACTGCCATCAGTGCTCCTTCCTCTTCATCCTCAGATGACAAGAAGCTCCCTCACTGTGTGTGGCAGTGCTATGAGGTGCTCCTATGGCAGCAATGGGCCTTGGTTGTGCAAGGTAGTGTGCTACCCTCGACCCCTCTAGTTACTAGGAAGCCAGTAGTTCAGCCTGTACTGGTCCTGCAGAGACAGCTGTCTCTAATGTGAGTCTCACCACTGCTACAGGTAGAGCCACCTCTGTGATAGCCCATGCAGAGAGCCACCTCCAAGAACTCCTGTCTGGCTACTGGCTTGTGAGGTCAGTTGTAAGTGAAGATCACCTACTTGAATAAGACTCAAGTGGTGTATGGTGGAAAATGGCCAAGGGCCATGTTTGAGAATTCCTTGGCTGACTCAAATTGGATCCTTGATGCAGTCTTTGAGGGCTCATGCTTTTGACCATGCTGCATCTGAAGAACTGACTATTGACCATGGTCCGGTGTCCTTCGGGGCTCTTCTCAGACTTATGTCTTGAGTCCATTGAGGTTCCCTTGGAGCTAGACCAGAAAAGGGTGAAATACCCTGTTATTGAGATCATGAACAGGGACGATTCCCCTGGGGTTGTCTTCCCAATGGTTGAGGCCATCTTGGGACTGGCACTGGGGCTTTGGAAGCATCCAGCTTCCTGTCCAACACCTTCTGTTCATATGGTTTGCAAGCATGTGGTGCCTACTGGCACCTTGTCTGGACTTCCAGACCACTCCTCGACCAGGGGTCTGGTTGCTGATGCTGTCTTCTGTAAATCTAGAAATACAAGGGATGTGGACAAGCCCCTAATAGAGATTCCAAAAAGCTTGACCACACAGCTAAATAGGTCTGTGTTGTGTCCTCCCTCGGTCTCCATCAGGCAAGCTACAATCTGATGATGACCCATTTTGTTCACTCTGTGATGGGAGTCCTTGTTGCCTCTGACGTAATATGTGCTACTACACCATCAGCTTGTAAGGCATGCCATGTCTAGCAAAGTATCTTTTTTGTCTTTTCAAACTGTGTTAGCATTCTCTTGTAGGCATTTTCTTTTTGATCAAAATTACAGTAATAGTATTATAATTAATTTCAGTATCTGTGAAACGAAAGAGAAAAATGTCAGTACAGTGTTGTCCATTTTTTTTGTCAACAGATACAGTACCTTAAGAACATAAAAGAAAGTGTTTTGATTAGAGTTAATTATACAATGGCAAGAAAAAATCCTGGACTCTGATTGGTCAGTCTTGGGCTGGACCCGTGATGTTATCCCAGCACATCACGGGTCTAGTCTCAGCCTCACTATGAACCTGTAGATGATCATTTGCTTGAGCATCTCCTTGATTGTTTCATCTTCTCTTAAAAAAACAAAAATATTTTTCCACAAAAAAAATCTTTAAAATGATATTTTATATACTGTATAACAACGAGCCATTGTACAATAGCAATAATGCCCTCCAGGGTGTGTGTCGTTTGGGATAACATCACACCTCAGTTATTGGATGCACTCGGCCTGCAGCCTCGTGCCCAACCACCTGAGGCGTGACGTTATCCCAGCATGACACACACCCTGTCTGGCATTATTGCTTAAATCAAAGACAAACATTTAAAAATGTTAAATACTATGAACACACTCAGTAAAACACCTTCCATTGCAAATATTCCTAAAATATACATGGAAATGCCTTTTTTTAATTGTTTCCCATCATTTTCATGAAAACAAGTTCTTTTGTGAGCTAAAATATCTTGTTTCATGAGCTACTCATGAAAGAATAATTTTGGCTCTTGAAAGAAGATCATTTCAGAACTAGACATGAAATGCACGTTTGGCATAATCACAGGACAGGAAGTTGGCTTACACAGCAAGTGAAGTTGATTTGTTGATAGTAAGTACTGTTCTCATAGTTTATACTTTTAAAAACTTTATAAAATTATAATTCTTAAATAGTGACATGAAATATGTAACTTTCAACACTGCAGATCCTATATTTTGCTTGCAATTTTGTTATTTCTAAATGTAAAGGCCATCAATATATGCTTTTTTTTTCTTTCGTGACTCAGTATTCATCTTTTATGAGCAGCTCATGAAAAAAGATCCGCTCATCAAACAAGAAATCAAGTTGTTTACATGACAAAATGATGACAAACCCATTAAACTATTGATGTAGTGACATATTAAGTACAAAAACATCGTTTTCATTTACACCATATACCTCACTGTTTTTGTTACACACTGGCTGCAGTTACATACTATTAAGCCAACCTAATTAATATGCCACCAATACTTAATATTGCTGGACAATCTTAACACATTGGGTCTGATTTTCAAAGGGCAATGGAGAATTTGCATCAAGCCTTGCATCAAACATGTCTTTTGCTGCAGCTGTGCCAAACACCTTTGCCTCAGCTGTGCCCAATTTTAGTAGGTCAAGTGCAGATGTGACAGCTTACCCAATTTATGGCAGCTTGTGGCAAATATTTGGTGCAAGCCCCATAAAAAGGGTACCCAGGATTGACACAAGCTAGAACAGAAAAAGTTGGTCTAACTTGCAGCAGTCTGCACATGGAATGGTAAATCCTGATCACCAGCCAGGAGAATGCTACAAGCCCTGTTTGCCATTTGTTCGGCACACCTGAGGCTTACGCCATTCGGGCCACTTTGAAAATCTGGACCATTGAATCTAGTATTATAAGAAAATGTCCACATTTAGATCACTGTCTTACCACCTAGGATGCTAGGAAAAAAGGGAGGGAAAAGATTTGTGCCACACAATATATAGGACTTGCACTTGCCAATCACACACAATAACAATCTTTCAAGTAAAATATTGACAAATCATTAATGTTTTCCCTTTTAAAAAAGTCTTAGTTTTTCTACCATTTAACCAATGACAGCCAGCTACAGGTAAACCTGTACAAATCATAAACAAATCTAGATCATACATAACACTGACTGTTAAACCTGCAAGGTGGTTGGTTGATGATTTAGCAGTGCTTTCTAATGAAATGGCAAGAAACAGATAAACATTTTTTTTGTTTAGTTTACTTGGCAAAGTGGAACTGTTAAACGGATAGTAAAGTGTCACTTAGCAGAGGGTGCTGTGACAGACGCACACATTTAGGATTTCTGTTATTTGCACTGTCTTTAAAGAGCTTTAGCATGGCAGAAAGCTTAAGTACTACAGTCGGGATTGTGGGCAGTTCACTTGCATGAAGGGGAGCACACTTTGCTAGGAGAAGCCATTTTGGGAGTGATTTGCAACTGGAAAACTGTGATGTTCATTGGATTGGTAAGGGGGGCATGAGATGGGAGCAACTCATGCCAACCATATGTAAACTTTTGAATAGTTACCCTGAATCAGACATACTGCTTATTCATGTTGGAAGTAATGATTTGGGCTACAAAAGAGATATAGATTTAATAGAATCAGTTAAATCAGATTTGGCTGAGCTACATGGAATGTTGCCTAACTGTACGATTCTGTATTCAGGTATTACAGAATGCATGATCTGGAAAGGCCAGCAGTATGTGTAAGCAATAATACCCGACAGGGTGGGTGGTATTGGGCAATACCAGACCATCCAGGAGCGTAGTGAGGCCTGATGCCGCAGGCCCATGGAAGGTCCAGTACTGCCCAATCCACCCACCCTGGGGGGTATTATTGTGCTTACAAAATTGGGCACTTTAATATATATGTTTGAAAAAACTATTTGTGTTAAAATTAAGTGTGTTATTTATTTTGTAAAAAAAAAAAAATAGTTCCTCTGCCTTCTTTTTTGTTTGAGCTGGAGAGTTTTGTCCTATGTGAGCCTCTGTAGTTATTAGTTTTGGAGTTAGTTGTCATGCCCCCACGAGCTTAAAATTGGTAGGAATAACTTGTCAGGTAACTATGACAAAACATATAAATAAAAGTGTTTACTTTTTGATACCAGTGGTGCTTGCATGACTGTCGGGACTGTGGAGCAAAGGGGCGGGGGGGCGAGCAGTGAGTGCTGTGAGTATTTGAAGTAGTGCTGTGGGACAAAGAAAGAAATGAAGAAAAAGTCACTGTTTCTATAGAATGTAGAATTGTGACTAGTGTATTGCTAGCTGATTGCTGAAACCTTTCAGTCCTGTTTTGAAAGCTTTTTTTATTGGCCGCCCGCTACTATCTCACCTGCCCACATGCCTGTCAGTAGGCAGACCCAGCGCTCCATGGCTGAGTGTGTGATGGTCGATCATAGAATTGTCTTTTTTTTTTGGGGGGGCGGGGGACACTTTAATGGCACTACAGGCAAACGTATCTGCTTGTTTTGGAGCCACTGCAGTTTTTTTTTTAAGAAAGTGATGGGCACCGGCAAAGATAACAGTGATGATTGGGAAGCGAATCTGGTGATGGGATGGGGGTGGGCATGATCACTGTTCTATGTATCATGTTGGTTGTTGTTGGGAGCAGAATGTGAGGGAAAAGACAGTTTGTTGAGTTGATGGCAGGGCAGGGGGTCCACTCATTGATAATTACCATGGACCAGCATCTGTAGAAGTGGGTGCAAGATCACAATTGGAGATGGCTGTTGGAAGTGAGCATGGTGGGAGAACTGTGAATTGTGTGCCTCCGCATCCCTGACCACAAAAATAAAAACTGCAGTGTTTTTTTTCTACTTGTCATGGTTTTAGTTGAACTGGGGGGGGGGTTGTGGAGCAGCGTATTTACTTCATAACAGTTCTTGACACCCCCCACCCTCACTGCTTTGCTTCCTTGACTTGTGTTGCAGTAATTTTGGGGGGGAATTTTCATGGTAGCACAATTGGGAGATGTGTACCACAATGCAGTCGGCAGATGCACCACAAGAGGGGTTGGCGATCAGGAGAAATGATGACAGCTGTAGTGGAGTCCATGTTCTGGTGGCTAGCTATCTTTGCACTCACAGGTAAGCACGCTCTGTGCTACCAAATGATATTTAAAAAAACCCTGTTTTCCTCTGTCGCTGAATTGGAAAAAATGGGAATGTGGCACAGGTTATGACAGTATGGGGGGGGGGACCCTACCTCTTGCTAAGCAAGGAAAAAAAATGGTGGGTATTTTAAGTTGAACATTCCATGGGCACATTTATACTGGTGATCAGGTCTGTTGTGGCTGGCACTTCTAATACCCAGGCTCTATTGTCTGATAGATGACCACTTTGCCAGGGCTATCAGCCAGTCACAGCCTGGAATTTTCTTAGCCCATCTTCTAAACCTGGATATGACAAATCATGTAGAATGGTCAACATTCAAATATCTGTTTTTTGAGTGATCTGAGTATGCACACCATTACTTACCCCAAAATAAAATTCATAATGAGTCGCTGTTTCTAAAAGATGGAGTGCATTTCTCAAACGGTGGAAACATTATTTTCCTGGGAGACCTCCAACACAGAAACATTGAATTTGCCAGCAAATAAGGCCCACTTGGCCAACTTAGTCTTCTCATTATTCCCCACCTATTGTATCCACTGCAGTACCTAATTGATATCTGGTCTATTTACCCACCCCCTTCCCTTTCCCTAAGATTCACTTATACCTATCCCATGCATTCTTAAACCTCACCACTGTTTTCACCCACACCACCTCTGCTGGAAGACTGTTCCTGGAATCCACCACTCTTTCTGTGAAGAAGTACTTCCTCACATCTGTAATGAATCTACCTCCTCCAGGTTCTTATCGTACCCCCTTTCCTTGAGCAACTGTTTTTCTGAAAAATACTTCCCTCCTGTACCTTATTTATCCCCATGAGGTATTTAAAGGTCTTTATCATATCCTTCCTCTCCCTTCCAGAGTGTACATATGTTAGGTCCTTAACTCTCTCCCTGTAGGTCTCCTGTTGCAGACCCTGCACCATTTTAGTTGCCCTCCTCTGGACCGCCTCCACTCTGTCTATGTCCTTTCAAAGATGTGGTCTCCAGAACTGGACACAGTACTCTGGGTGGAGTCTTACTAATGATTCATATAAAGGAAATACTAGCTCCCTCTTTCTACTGTTGATACCCCTGCCTATGCAGCCCAGTGTCCCACTAACCACTCACCTGCCTTGTCACACTGCTTGGCCACCTTTGGGTTATCCATTATGATCACCCCAAAGGTCTCTCTCCTGCTTGGTGGTTGTCAATACCACTCCTTCCATTTTGTACTCTACCCTTGGGTTTCTGTGCCTGAAGTGCATTACTTTGCAGTTTTTTACATTGAAACCCAGCTGCCATACCATTCACCACTCCTTGAGTTTTCTCGGGTCTCTGCTGTTCCTTTCCACAACCCCTGGAGTGTCAACCCTATTGCAGATTATGGTGTCATGCGCAAATAGGCAGACCTTCCCTTTCAGTTCCTCTGCAATGTTACTTATAAAGACATTAAAGAAGACCAGTTCCAGCACTGATACCTGAGGCAGCCCACTGGTCACCCTCTTGTCCTCTGAATGGACTCGGTTTACCACAGCCATCTGTCCCCTAACCAATTTCTTACCCAGCTTGCCACCTTTGAACCCATTCCAAAGCTACCCAGCTTGCTTACTACCCTCCTACATGGAACGGTGTCAAAAGCCTTACTAAAACCTAGGTAAGCCATGTTCACTGCTCTACCCTGATCTAATTCCTTCGACACCCAGTCAAAGACATCTATCAGATTCATTTGACATGACCCCCCCCCCCCCAATATAATTGCCAACCTCTTCCCTGCTATCACTTTTGTGGAGGGGGAACTATATCTGCCCTGCTCTAGTTCTCTGGGACCACTCCTGTTTCCAATTATCTGTTAAACAGGACTGTCAGAGGTGCAGCCAGTACCTCCCTGAACTCCTGCATTACCTTTGGATTCACCCCACTTGGCCCCACTGCTTGTCTGCTTTCAGATTAGCAAGTCCCTTCAGGACACTCTCATCTGAAAATGGACTAGTGTCCACCTCCCTCCCTCCAGTGCTCCTGTTACTTTTTGTCACCCCTCCCCGTCTCCTGCCTCTCTGAACACTGAACAAAAGTATTTGTTCAGGATGTCTGCCTTTTCCAGGTCCCCCTCTGCACAGTACCCCCTTACTTTTTTAATCTTACCATCCCACCACTGGTCTTCCTTCTTTCGCTTATATACCTAAAAAAAGGTCTTGTCCCCATTTGTCACTGCCTGGGCTATTCTCTCTTCAATTTGTGCCTTTGTGCTCTCCCTGCTTCCCTCTGTTTCCCCGATACACCTCCCTATCCTCCTCCCTCTTTGTCTCCTTATATTTGTTGAATACTACCCTTTTAGCTTTTACCTTTTCCGCCACCTCTTTCGAGAACCATAGCAGCCTCCTTTTCCTCTTGCTTTTGCTCACTTTATTGATGCAGAGGTTTGTCACCTTCCCTGTGGCCCTTTTTAGTTTTGCCCATTGTTTCTTCACCCCTCCCAGATCATCCCTGAGTCATTCACCCATTTTTTTTTAAATCTTCCCTCCTGAAGTCCAGGACCCTCCCCTTTGGACATGGGATCCAAAGTATGTTGTGATATGTGTTAAGAATCAGCCATACACATTAGCAATACCCTGTTGCCATCTGCAAAACTACTCTTTTCAGAGCCACATCTACCTTGGTCAAAAAATAAAATAAAGAACAAAATCTTGAACACACATAAATGGGCCTCACTTAAACTTCGTTATGTAGATGTATAATAAGCCACAACTGGTTGGATATTATAGGATTTTCATGTACGTCCCAGGGCTGTAGTTAGCCATGAAGTGAAAGGTGCAGTGTCTTAACACCCCTGTGAAGTGCATTAAAATTCTATGATGCACATCCTGCATAGGTTTTTGCAGTTATACAATGGTAAAAAGTATTTTTTTTCCGGGGGGGGGGTAGTAAAATCAGAGTTGGTACCTGCCTCTGCATTTATGATCAATTAATGGACAGTCAGATGACATCTATCAGGCAATGACATTTCTAGACTGTTTCTTGCCATTTTATAAGGACAATTTCTTTGTAATTCTGTATGCAGACAGGTCATGAATATACAGGTGTATTACAAACCCCCCCCCTTTTTTCTTTTCACAGACAATGCCGATAGTCTGGAAGGAGAAGGAGGAGGTGCTTGCCCTGGTCATAAGGCTTAAAAAGCACGGGCTTGCAGAGATCGTAGTGATGGGGGGTGACCTGCCACTGAAAACAATATGGCAGAAATTGAGTAGTTTCCTGCAAGAGAGTGGCTACACCAAAGATCCAGGCACCCACCATTGCAAGTGGAAACTGCTGTACCAGCATTTCTTCAAAGTAAAAAAAGGCTGGCAATGTCCGAGAGATGGAAAAGGACTGATTTAAAAGTGCCCTAAATATATGGGAACAGACAGGAAAGCCAGAACTGGGTGATAGACACCATGGAAGTATGTTACATAAAATACAGTTACAATTTGTATCCACTATGCTTGACATGCACTCTGTTTCTTTTCAGTGACATGCATTTGGGGATATTGTAGGATATAGGAGGCCAAGAAGGTCATACAGTTTAGAGCTGGTGGTGGTCTCAAGTGACAGAATCAGTGCTTTCCATTGGTTCTTCTATGCATTGAATTTTTCAGTTGAAAACGTGCTCTATCTTGATAACATGAGAAAAAAAACAGCTGTGTGCCATATGTCATACAATAGTAATATTTGTTAGTGTAGCCTATCCTGCATTGTTATAATGTGAAGGTAATTACACAGGACAAAAATTAATATGAGATAATAGAAACATAGAATTTGATGGCAGATAAGGACCGCTTAGTCCACCTAGTCTGCCCATTTCCCTACCTAATGGATAAGCTGCTGATCCTAGTTAACCAACAGTCTACTTCCTCCTACCCCCCACTAGAACTGTCTTATGTCTGTCCCATGCATGCTTGAATTCCCCCACTGTTTCTGACTCTACGACCTCCTCAGAAAGGCTGTTCCATGTATCCACAACCCTCGCTGTGAAGAAATATTTCCTCACATTACTTCTGAGCCATCCCCCCTTTATCTTCAAATTGTGCCCCTTGTTCTTGCACATTTCTTTTTCTGAAAGATGCTACCCTCTTGGACTTTGTTGATTCCCTTGAGGTACTTGAAAGTTTCTATCATGTCCCCTTCCCCTCCTTTCCTCGAGGCTATACAGATTAAGCTCCTTTAGTCTTTCTTCATGTGTCTTCTGGTGCAGACCCTGCACCATTTTGGTTGCCCTCCTCTGGACAGCCTCCACCCTGTCTATGTCTTTGTGGAGATGGGGTCTCCAGAACTGTACACAGTACTCCAGATGTGGTCTCACCAACTGTCTGTACAGAGGGCAACAACTTCCTGTTTTCTACTGGTGATATCTCTTCCTATTCATCCCAGTATCCCACCAGCCCTCCTTGCTGCCCTCTCACATTGCTTGCCCACCTTTAGGTCATCTGATATGACTACCCCCAGGTCCCTTTCCATTTTCATTGTTGTCAGTATCTCACCCCCCATTGTGTACTCTTCCCCTGGGTTTTTGTTTCCCAGGTGCATTACTTTGTACTTCTTTGCTTTGAATCTAGGCTGCCATACATTTGACCATTCCTCCAACCTTGCCAAAGTCCCTTTTCATCCTTTCCACCCCACCTTGCATATCAACCCTTTTGCAGATATTTGTGTAATCTGCAAAGAGACATACTTTTCCTTCCAGTCCCTCTGCAATGTCACTTGTAAAGACATTAAAAAGGACTGGCCCCAGTACTGATCCCTGCGGTACCCCACCAGTAACCCCCCTTTCTTCACTGTGGACTCCATTTACTATTACCTGCTGTGTCCTGTTGTCCAGCCTGAATAGGTTGAATATTTTCTGTAGAACAGAAAACATGAACACACAAGGATGTGTCTGTATTGATCTCTGTACATAATCTTGTATTATGAATATCCATGTATGTCTGTTTTTGACAATATATTTCCTTTCAGTCAATGAGTCAGTTGTTAGGAGGGGGTGGGTAGCACACTTGAGTATTGATTATTACTAAAATCTACAGATTGATTGTGTTTCACAGTTTTCTGTAGTAAAATCGATTTACTGAAACAGATTTAAACTTCTTTGCATAGAGGAAAACTTGTTTGTGTCATCTGTGATGGTACATAGTCATACATGTGGCAAGTGTCTGGCAGATTGTTGTAATGTCTCAAGAAGTAGACATGGCCACAGTTTACAGTACTGATGGTCTTACCTAAAAGTTATTTTTCATAGTGATAATAAAAGGCCATGACTGCACTGAATTGTAACACTGGATACAGTCACATCATATCGTAAGCATATTCAATGGACAATATGTAACATTATATAGAAAAGAACAAAAGTTATAACTTACAAAACTAAAAATAATAATATAATTATCATGCTGCTTGTTGCTGGCTGAAGAAAAATGAATATGTAGCATGATCTGATACTTGTCTTATAATTTGTGTTTATTTCTTCTTTCTCAGTAAATCCTGGCTTCCCTGCCATTCAAGCAGAAAGGATATGTTTATAGCCAGTGGTGGAGGATGAGCCGGTCATTGTGGAGGACAATGTTATCATAATTGAAAAACAAGGTATAGTACAATTACACAGTCAAAATCAATTACGTTAATTTCAGCTGTTACAAATTATTCTTTACACATGACAGTAAATATATTTATATTTACTAAATGCTTTCCTTGTTTCCAGGTTGCACCTGGAAACAAGCTTCGGCTTAGTGTGCCTTTCCTGGTTAAACAATTTCCCTTTTCCTTCCCACCCCAAAAAAAAACAGTGAGACACAACAAACACCACCACCCACTAAAGGACAGCACATAGAACACAACAAGACATTCTGTTCACACAGTTGTAACACTATCGTTGCACAACATCCAGCAACCACATAAACACTACACACTCATCACAAAGAATCATCAAGTACCACCTGTTTATGTGACAAATGTTTCCTGGACACCCACTCCCAATACAAACAAAACATTAATTTTGCAACCTGTCCCCCACCCACCCAAAAAAAGTTCAGCAATGTGCGTCAAAGAACAGAAGTTCGACACACAAGATTCAGTAACAGCAACAGCAGTATTAATACAACTTGATGGTGTATTTCGATTATCTTCAGTCATGAACATTAAAAAAAGTCATATTATCTCATTGCAGTATGCTATTTTGCAGCTGCCACAGTATATAATTAATAGTGTTACATAAAATGTTGACTAAACATTTAACAATTAAGATGTTAAGATTGCCATCTATAAACTGTTTTACGAGCATGGAATTCAAAATCTAGGTCTAATGTGGTCAAGTAAATTCTATAAACAACATTTTCTATCAATAGCATTAGGACAGAATGTTACTTGGACTTCGACAATTATTGCCTTAAATAATGTCACAGCAACAGCTGATAGTACCATAGTATTACTATATTGACACAGTATGTAATGCCTACTATTATACAACATGTTTAATAAGTATTCATTAATTTACAGGAATATATTAAAATCTCATAGCTAAGGTACTTTTTTGTATTTTTTTTTTTATTCTTTGTTAGCCGGGTAAGGCCCACTAGGCACAACTGACTATTTTCAGGGGTGACCCAGGAGCTTTAAGCTGGTTAAGTGACTTGCTTAGAGTCACACAGTATGCAAGTGGAGACTGGGGGAATAAAACCCAGGTCTGCTGAACCTAGCTCATTCACAGCTCGTTACTCTAACCTCTAGGCTATACTTACTAGTGTTGTGGGATAAATATAGTGTAGTATGTAATATTATTAAAAAGTAGGTGAATATAATAACAAAATCTTATCATGTTACTAAAGTCTATCTTTACTTATGTATTACAGATGATAATGCAGATGTTGAGGACACCAGTGATGCCACAGAGTTGGCCAGAAGGGAAGCAACCAACCACCTGCTCCTCCCTTCAGTGGTCAGGATAGTGGACCACTGGACACCAGTGGCTCTTCTGAGCCAGAACATCCTGAAGATGAACCTGGCCTGGTATATCCAGTACATCTGGTCCTTCTGCCGGTTGCTTGGTTCATGCAAGAAAATATAAGTTCAGCAATAATTTTTACACGGCTATATAAATCATTCTTTTTTTTTTTTTAGTTTGGGGGGGGGCATCTATGTCAGCCAGCAATTCTGCAAAGCTATTATATTTAGTGAAAGTGTATGGAGAACCTTCATTATGTGTTTATGTGTGGAAATCCGTATATCCAAAAAATGTGGTTGTGCTGCAGTAGTAATGTAACTAATGCAGCATAATGACTTTTCATTGTGCCACAGTAGTTATGTCACAATGCAAACAAACATTCGGGATGGTGTTTCTTAAGTCATTCCGTTGTTTGTGCTGACCGTTCAATACACGCAAGTGGAATCCTTCAAAGTACTAAACAGCCATATTTGAAAAACACAAAATTGGGGAAGTAATCACTTATCAATTTGCTGCATTGGCTGTGGAGGGGGGGGGGTATCAGATTCCACCAAGCAATCACCGTCGCTTCATCTAACAGGTTCCCAAACAAATGACGCCTCAACTGAGAAATCTGATGGACGAGCGGCAATGAAGAAGGAGGTTGAGTACCATCATAAGAGTGTCAAAGTGATGTTGGTAAGAGCGGAACTGTAATCAGGGATGACTGGCAGCACAATGAACCGAGATGGAAAAAGGGGTGTGAATCATTGTTAGTGTGGTGCTGATCGAGGGTCACTGGCAGTTGAAACAAAAAGTGTATTGAAATGGAGAAAAAACAAAACAGCTAATGCATTTGTTGCTCTTCACAGTTTGAATAAAATGAAGCTGTGATGATTCTCTATGTTGTAGTTGCCCATACACTATACAGAATAAGGTATGACCAACCATACACTCCAAGGCTATATTTCCAACTCAGGGTTGCCATGACAAGAGGGGCCTCTCAAGCTTTGCTCTCAAGGTCACTCTGTTGTCATGACAACCCCCTCAGTGGAAACGCAGCCTTGTTGTGTATGGTTGTCCATACATTATTTTATATATACTGTATAGAGAGGTCTGCTTGCCTATACACTGTAAAATATGGTTGTTTTGCAGTACTGACCAAAGTAGTACAGCACAACTGCTTTGCCTTCTGCTATAGTACTTATGTCATTATGCCAAGAAACAAGCATCAGTTTACATGGCCATTCAGCTACACTTGCTCTGAATATTGCTCAGAATACGTCATATGTGAGGAAACAGAGAGCAGGGTAGTGGCATTAGAAAGGAGGGGGATGTAAATTGTCTTCATGCATTATTTGCTTAAAAAGAAGTCATCACGCACTTTAGAAACAATACTCTTAATCTGCACATATTTTAAGTATTTTTTGTTGTTGTTATTTTTCCTTTAACAGATCTACCTGTTCATTGTTATTGCCCTGCTAGTGTTAAGCAAGGTAAGCTATACATTAATTGAACGTCATATTACTTACATTGTGTTTTTAAATGGGTAACAAAAAATTCCTGTTAGGTGATTGGTTAATAGCTGTGAGTAATAACCACGATGGTGTGTAAACTGCCTTGAAAGTCTTCTAACTTGTTTTCAACTGTGACCTACTATAACTGCCTAGAAATCTCACAACATTGCTTCAGAATTCTTACTAAATGTCACGCAAAAAAGAGTTTTTAGTAACATGAACAAGTTATCTGCCAGTCAGTTTGAGCCCTCTCATGGAGCAAACCCTGCTGTTTGGTATGACAAACTACCTGTGGTGAGGAATTCTCTTACTTTTAATTAAAACATTTATTTACTGTTGTGCTTAGTGTTATTTTTGTGTCATTTTGTAAAAAATATAACACACATCATGGTTTTTAGTTATTAACACACTTCTCTGTCCAACCCCATGATTCAAGAGCACTCGACTAATGTTGCACTATTCCAGCCCACAGAGTTTGTGTGGAGGGGTTGGGGGGCCTAATAATTACAGCCCTTGTTAGGTGTTGTTGGTTACTTATTTATACTGTAAAAATCTGTGACATGACAATTGTTATTTAAAACAGATGTACCCAATCAAGACATTATGTATAACAATAAAGGTTACATTAGCTAAGCTCACAACTGTACCAATATGTACAAGGTTGACTGTGCTAAACTGTACATAGTTAAAAATGAGACCAGTTCTCATGTTGTGCTGAAATGCTGCACTGATCACTACTTACTTATCCCACCTTTGCTAAAGAAATCATATTTTATGTAGTCACAGTATTTTTCACCGTTGTCTGTTATGTACAGACCTTCATATTGCCTTTTTTTGTTTTTATTTTAGTATTTCTTATGATCAACAGGTGTTCCATTGCAAAATGCAAGATTTTTTGGACGTTGAAGTTTGGTACAGCAAAACGGTATTTATGTGCTTATGTGTATCATATCACATGACAGAAGCACCATTTGTGACAATATCCTCTCACATTCTTGCAACCTGTCTCCCCACCACCACCACCACTACCACCTCCACCACTCCATCCTCGCTCTGTTAGGATTACAGAACCTGTGGTCATTTGGGCCATTTCCACTAATAAGTATTGCATATCCCCCACCATCATGCATCTGCCTGTAGCTATTGTAGTCATATGCTTATTGTTTTATCTGTGCAGAATCATGTGATACTTGCATAGCATGAAACAGTGTGAAATCTATCATATCCAAGACTTACAGTATCTTGAAGTTTGCTACCGCAATACAGTAATTATACAGTTATGTATGTCACATGACATGTCACAAACAGCACTGATGATGGTATCCTCCCCACAACCTTAAAACCTTTACACATTGCATCCTTCCTGTGGTTGAAATACACACCGTTTCCTAATGAATCCATTTGTAGCATGTCCTGCTCTTCCATATAAGTGGCTGTATCTTTAGTTGTGATATGCTTACTGCTTTCAGAGTGTACAACAGTATGTGACTTGAATAATACTGCTTCCTATTCACAGCTCAAGCCATCTGTCCACAGGAAGAAATGGCAATTACAGATATGTAGAAACTAACAATGTATTTGGTCGAATTTTTTATTTAATTTTTTTATTTTAATTTCCCTTACAGAACATCCAACACTGGCCTTTAGTGGTGAGCAGGAACTCCGGCCTCTGATGCAGAGAGTCAGCTTTCTGGTCAGGTCCCTGATTGTGATGCATGATGACCAGCAGGAGATAGCTGCCAGCATGCACCACCATGAGACACTCGATTGAAGGACTTACAAGGCACCTTGTGCTCTCAACAGCAGTAACGTGGTCCTAAATAGAAATATTCCAGAACTAAATGACAACTTACAGAACCACCTTCCTGCTGCTGAGATCACACAAGACTTGTTGCAGCTACTGCTGGAGGAAAGGGAAGAAACAGGCTACTGCTGCAGTAGAGAGACCAGGCCTTCAACGTCTGTGTGAACATACATTCTTTGCAAGAACTGGATCATCCAGCAGAGCGCCAACCTGTCTTCAGCAAAGATGAGGGGCTCTGAACCACCAGTTCCTCACCCCCTCCAGACATTGCTAGTGCAGGAGTTTCCACTTGTGACAGCCCTGCAGGAAACTACTAACACAGTCCCCCTCATAACAACAGAACAGGGAGAGTGCCTCCTCATTGAAAAGCATCGTCAGACACAAAACTAAGGATGGACAGGTTTTTTTTTTCTTACAGTTGTCTGAGCTAGAGCTTTATTTTTATTTTTTATGTTGCTTTCCTTTTCTCATGAAACAACCAAAAATGGACAATTTAAAAAAATTGCCATAAGTTAGGGACATTTTCCTTTTTGCTTTAGCACTTTCTTGTGTTTTTTTTTTTTGTGGAAAAAGTATTTTAATTTGTATTTTTTTATTTCTCTTATTATCATGTGTATGTAAAACTTTAAATTACTTTATATAAAATTTAATTTTTTACTTAACTTTACTGTTTCTGTGTTTTTATTTCTAAAACATATTAAATGGTAAGTGAGAGTTCCGTGTGGCTGCAGAACCATAAGGCTGTCTGAGCCCTACACTTCTGTCAATACTTATCCACATAGTCATCACCCTCCAGGCCATGCAATAAGTTGGTGGGTAACAGGAGGTAAAGATATACTGACATACAAGGTCATCTGTGTCCTGCATCCAGTCAGTGGCACCACGCACAGTAGCTTTGAAAATGCAGTTCCCTTCAGGTTATGTGATTCTGTGTGGCTACAGATGGAAACACACAGTGCCTTCCGTGCTATGTGCCATGTGAGTGGGCCATCTGCTTCTGTTGCTTCACAGGAAGATGCACCTCACTCTCCACACACTGTGCCAAGTGAGTTGGTTGCTACAGATGCACACATGTCAGTGGCTCAGACTACCTAGAGATGCAGACAGGAATGGCCCTGGATCCTGCACCACATCAGTGGTTCATCTGGCAGTGGAAGCACAGGCCCCTTCAGGACCTGCACTTTCATGTAGCTACAGATGCAGATCTGCAGGCTCCTCCATATTGCAGGTCCATCTGCATGTGAAAACACAGGACTCTCCGGGTTCTGTGCTACCATATGCCTACAAATACACAGACACACTGGCCTTATGTTATGTTTGTTGTTTATCATTCTTTTCAACCAAAAAATGTTACCATAGCCTTTTTATAACTACACCGCATGAACACTCAAGACACATTTTTCAAATCACACTCAAAATGCGATGGTGCAGAACAACCACAAAATCACCTTACTGGTCAGGTCTGAAATATGTCACAAGCATGGTTCATGAGGTAGGGTCATAAAAAGCACATGTTGAAAATCTGCATTTGAAATCTTTAAAAATGTCTGAGTTATAAACTAAACTTGGTAATGTCTTAAAATAAAAAGATAATCTTGTGTCATGAGCCCAGATTCATTCTTTGTGAGCTGCCAGTCTTCTTTCATGAAACTCACTAAAGAGGAATACCAACCATTGAAAAAAGATGATGGAACTTGTATTTTTTTCACACTTTTTTGTGAGCCAAATTTATTGTTTCTTCATCCTCACAAAAGAACATTGAAAGCTCACAAAATAAGAATATTGCCTCACTAAGTAAAAGGGTAGGACTTGTTTTTTTTTTTTTACATGGTTCTTTCATGAGCTGAACATCTTCTTCTGTAAGTCATGAAAGAACTCATGAAATAAGAAGGTCGACTCACAAAACAAGATGGTGGGACTTAGTTTTTTTCACAGTTATTTTGTCAGCCAACCTTCTTTCGTGAATCACGAAAAAAAGAACTCCAGAATCAAGCTAATTGTGTTCAGTTTAGCTAGATTAATGTGTTTATTTTTCTCCAGGGCATAATATTTATGGATTTTCAAAAAGTCTGGGGGGGGGGGAGTTATGGATACAAGATGGCTGCCATATGAAAGAAGATTTTTTCATCATGAAAGAAGAATTTCAGTTCATGAAAGATGATTCTTTTATGAGCTGAAAATGTTTTTTTCATATCAAACATATAAATTATATAAATGAAAGACCCTACAGACCATGCTCTGAACCAAAATCACATATGCTTATAACTCAGGAACCAATTAATATTTTTTAAACAAATCAACAAAAGGCACCATTCTAGGGCAAGCCCTTTCTACTCTGAACATTTCTGAACATTTTTTTCACTTTAGTTATTATCTTGCAGCATAGGGAGCTTTCCTGTGTACATAGGCAAAACAAAAAGCTTTTTTTTTTTTATCAAAGATACTGTAGCTTAAACATAGATAACAGCATTTATAAAACCTCCCCCATAGACTTCAATGGGGCATACCCCCACATTCTCCCTGGTAAAACATCACAAGACGTCTGAGCGTGGGGGCCGGGGCGGTGTACTGGGAAGTGGAATAGTTCAGCTGGCCGACAGTTCAGCCAGATGTATGATCCCTTCTCTTCCTTACAGGACGCTAAAAATTTTTTTTGTTTGTTTATTTGCTGAGGTGGAGTATCACTGCATTTGGGTAACAGGCTAAGAAGCCCAAAAAAGAAAATAAACTCTGCAATATACTTTAAGGTGTAAAGATATTATCTACTGACATTAAATACACGGTTCATCCCTGCCACCTAGTATAAAATTATTCCATTCTATCATGAAGCGAGGCTGTAAGGCACTCCGTGGGCTATATCTGCAGTACTATAGAGCATCCTTTTTACATAGTGGGGGGCTTAGCTTACATCCACTGTCAAGTTATATGAACATATGAAGAATGCCAGCAGATACAGGCCTGGTGGTCTGTCTAGTCTGCTTGAGTGTGCAGCTAGCAGTCTGTCATACTGTAGCTGCTCCCCCCTCCTACCCATATATCCAATTTCATGCCTGTACTACCTGTTACCCTTCCCCCAGTGCCTCATTGATGACCTTCCCCCTGACTTTGTCCCATCCCCTCTTAAAATTGCCCACCGTCTTCAAGGATACCACCTCCTCAGGCAATGCATTCCACCTTGTCACCACTCTGTCTGTGAAATAGTGCTTTCTCATTTCCATTCTGAATCTACCACCCTTCAACCTTAGATTATGCCCTCTGGTGTCAATCCCTCTCCTTAATCATAGAATTCCCTCTGTGCCATCTTTATTTATACCTTTCACATATTTGAAGGTTTCTATTATGTCCCTTCCATCCCTCCATTCCTCCAGGGAGTACATGTTGAGCTCCTTCAGTCTCTCCTTTTAGGGTTTGTCCTCCACACTGAGGATCATCCTGGTTGCTCTGCATTGGACCCCCTCCAGCAATTTAACATCTTTCTTTAAGTAGGGGCACTAGAACTGTGCAGAGTACTGCAGGTGCAGCCTCACCAGTGACATGTACAGTGGCAGAATGACCTCCCTTCTCCTGGACATGATTCTTCTGGCAATATACACCCCAGCATTGTATTAGCCTTAGCTGCAGCTTTTCTGCACTATGCTGAATGGTTAATTTGCCATGTTATTATCATCCATCGTGTTATAGCCTTCTTAGTTGCTAAAATATTGTAAAACTAGTTATTTTCATGCAAAGTAAATTTAGCACAAACACAAATGCAACCATAATTGTGTTAATCTATGTTAGTGCTAAGTTGCAATCACAACATGCACAATAATGGAAAAAAATGCTAAAAGAGGTAATTAGCGCAAATTTATTTTCATGCAGATTGGTGCTTCAGCAAAATAATGAAAATTATTTACAGTGAAAATTTAAAGTTCTACAATATATATGTATGCTAGCACATGTTGGCTCAACCAGCAGCCAGAACGGGGATGGATAGCGGCACCATTATAGGGAAAACTATTTCTCTGGGGAGGGGTAATTCTGCAAACGGTGTAGCTATGTTCTGTCAGAATACCTTATTCATTGGGCAAAGGGAAAATAAATTGTGTGAGAAATCGACCTTCTCATGTGCACACTGTCACCAGCATCTCCCATATTTGGCTGGAGAAAATGTGCCAGAACAGTTTGAGTCCTGAAGAATCTATAGTGGCATTTCTATGCAAATTTTCTTCATTGATGTAGATGTGGGGCTGGCAGTATAGCCTAGAGGTTACAGTAATTAGCTCTTAATGAGCTTGGTACATCTAGCAGACTCGGGTGTGAGTCCCACAGCCACCATTTGCATACTGTGTGACTCTGAGCAAGTCACTCAGCCTCCCCAGTGCTCCCAGGTCACCTTGAAAATAGGCTCTTGTATCTAGTGGGCCTTACCTGGTTACCAAAGACTAAATTGCATGAAAGAAGTAATTTCTAAGGTTGGAAATGCATGTTTTAACCAGGTCACATATTTTACCGCTATTTCATTTCACTAGTATTGATTGAGTAGAGTCACTCAATAAGTCCTGTAACCCCCTATAGAAATGACCTATCAAATGGCACCAACCTGTTCCCTGGATAACACCCAGGAATAAGGTCAGTAGCAGCGGAGCAGGTTCCTGCACATATGTCTACTCTGCCGCTGTATGTAACGGGTAGGTGCGAACTTGCAGATATCTGAAGTGCTCTCTACCTGTCAGGCCATAAGTCTTCAAAAGGTAGTACTCCGCATGTGTCTAAAAACTGAAATATGTAGGTCAGGTCCAACTGCCACCAGCGAGAAAAGGTATGATCAATTTGCATAGGTAGGAACGCGGTGCCTCACACCAATATCTTACAGTAATAAAAGACCAGTGATAGTTGTGAGTGCTGTTGCAGTTTGAACCAAACGGATAGTGTGTGTGCAGTAAATTGAGAATAATTAGCCAGATGAGACTGATTAGTCAAATTAGAAAAAAGGAGACAGCTGATGTCGTACATATCACTGATCACAAATTCAGTTTGCTTCCATGGGAGGTTGAACTGTGGACTTGGCCAGCTAAACACAGTGCAAAGGCAACAGGTTCTAGCACAATTTTGCAGGTTTGCAAATTGACTCCTCCCTGGTGAGCTGACAGTTGCAACAGTAAGAAATGAATTCTAGGTTGATGGCCACCCCAGATCAAGCAGGAAATTAATTTTGTTCCATGTTGTGAAATAAGAGGAGGGAAATAAGGGGAGTGTCTGTAGCAAGTTTGGAATACATGGTAAGCTACTGTATTCATGTGACTCACTTCTACCCTAGAGAAGAAAGAAAGAGATAATTGGCTCTATGATGAAATGTCTTCCATTAGTGTCAGTGTGAGGGGTTTGCAGATAAGTATTTCCAGATTATCCAAATATTTTGATATCTGGATTCCAAAATATTTATATTTGGTACCTCTCCATTCCAAAGGTAGGTCTTGCTGGAGAGCTGAAGAGGGAAAGTAGTTTAACAGCAGAACTTCTGTTTTGTGCAGATTCAGTGAAAACCTGGCCCGGAGGGTTGAATGTATCTAGGATAGACCAAGTGGCAGCTATTGAGAAATCAGGATTTATAAGTATAAGAAGAATATCGTTGGCATACAATGCAGTTTTGTATTCGGTTTCTCCTAGGGGAATTCACTTCACTGCAGGGAGTAACCAAAGGGCCATCACTAAGGGCTCTGTATACAAGGCAAATAGAAGGGGAGACAATGGGCACTGCTGCCTGGTGCTCGTTGGAGCTGTATATGTGGAGCATGTAAACCATTCATGTACACATATGCCTGAAAATTAACGTAGATACTTTTAAGCCAGGCCAAGAATAGCTTTTGGAATTGCTGTGATTTCTCGTTAATATGCTTTTTAAGACTTTTTTTTTTGTAATACTAGGACAGGCACTTTTACTGTTGGTTGGGGGGGGTCATTTATTTATTTATTGTGAATGTTAATGCTTTGCTCCTACATTGCATCATGTGATTATCAAATTCTAATATTTGAATTAAGGTTGAGTGTGCAATAGTGAGCATTGTCCTTTTAACTATCTTTGTGCTTGCCCTTTTAAATCACCTGAATAAAAGCCTGATGGTCCATCTAGAGCAGGGGTTCTCAAATGGTGAGGCCAGCCTCCCTGGGGAGGCCCCAACCTGTTCAAGGGGAGGCTCAAGCAAGTTTGAAAAAGTGCTGTATTTAAATTTTGATTTTTCCATATTTTGTGTGAAGAGATGAAGCAAACTGAAAGAGGATAACAGTAGGTGAATTTTATGTATTTGTTTACTAATAGGTCACAAGGGAAGGTGAATGAGCCAAAGCACATTTCAGGTGTACCAGGAGAAGGGTAGGGAGTGAATACATTTCAAAAGGTAACTGCAAAACAATCAAGAAATATACAGTGAGCAATAGTGCAAATAAATATGAACAATAAATTAATAATGAGTGGTGGTAATTGATCAATTTGTTGACCGATTGCAGAACAGCCCAAATACAACAGTTGATCACAGAAGTGCTAAGAGCAATAGCAGGAAGGAGAGAGGTTGCTTAGGAGCAGTGAAGGCGGGGAGAGGCAAAGTATGTAGGAAGGTTATTTCATATAGAGAGGAAACAGAGAAAGTAGTCTGACCCCATGAAGGCACTGCAACAAGGAGTAACAATGGTTCAATAATGAAAATAGCAGAGCAAGTAGACTGGCCTGTGGGGCAGGGTTACAATAAGCTGAATAACAGCATTTGTTTATTTTATTTATTTGTTATTCAGATAACGCCTTTGAGCACAGGAGTTCTTTTTCAAAGGTTCCTCATCAGTATAAGACAAAGAACTGAATGTGAGCTAAGCACTCAGAGGGGTTTCAATTTCTTCATGGTGTACTGCGCAAAATACAGTATGTTAGTTTCCTTAGAGGAGGCCCAAGATCATTTCACTGGAAACATGGGAGGTACCCAAAGACTGGAGGACAGCAGATGTAGTCCCCTTATACAAAAGTGAGAACAAAGAGGAAGCAGGGAACTACAGACCAGTCAGCCTCACCTCGGTAGTGGAAACACTACTGAAGGAGAGATTGGTGGAACATTTGGTTGTCAATGGACTACAGGACCCAAGGCAGCATGGTTTCACCAGGGGGAGGTCATGTCAGACCAACCTCATTGAATTTTTTGACTGGGTGACTAGGGAGGTGAATCAGGGGATGGCAGTGGACATGGCCTATCTGGACTTCAGCAAGGCCTTCGACACGGTGCCACATAGAAGACTATTACACAAACTGGGGAATATGGGTGTGGGCAGGACAGTAGTGTGGTGGGTAGGTAACTGGCTGGGTGACAGGACACAAAGGGTGGTGGTAAATGGCTGTCACTCCACAGAGGGAAGAGTGACCAGTGGGGTACCACAGGGATCAGTGCTGAGACCGGTCCTATTCAACATCTTCATCAGTGACATTGCACAGCACCTAGAAGGCAGAATTTCACTGTTCGCTGATGACGCAAAGCTTTGTAACAGAGTAGACACACCAGAGGGTGTAGACAGAATGAGAAGGGACCTGCAAAAACTTGAAGAATGGTCAGGGGTTTGGCAGTTGAAATTCAATGCAAGGAAGTGCAAGATAATGCATATGGGGCACAAAAACCCTGGTACAATATATCAGTTGGGGGGTGAAGATATAGCATGCACCAAGCAGGAAAGGATCTTGGGGTTATCATCTCTGATGACCTCAAGGTAGGAAACAGTGTGACAAGGCAGCAGGTAAAGGAAATAGGATGCTGGGATGTATAGGGGCATCACCAGCAGGAAAAGGGAGGTCATAATTCCGCTATACAAGACACTAGTGAGGCCCCACCTGGAGTACAGTGTACAGTTCTGGAGACCATACCTACATAAGGACATCGGGTAGAGAAGGTTCAGAGGAGGGCAACAAAGATGGTGCATGGATTGCATCACAAGTCCTATGAAGACAGGTTGAAGGAACTGAACATGTACTCCCTGGAGGAGAGGCGGGAGATAGGGGATATGATAGAGACATACAAGTATCTTACAGGGAGGAACAGGGTGCAGGAATACACTATTTTTAAGCGAAAAAGATGTTCCAGGACTAGAGGCATGGGATGAAGTTGGAGAGAGGACGATTCAGAGGAAACATGAGGAAGAATTTCTTCACAGAACGGGTGGTGGACAAGTGGAACACCCTGCCAGAGGAAGTGGTAGGGGCTGAAACAATCATAGGATTTAAGAATGCATGGGATAGACATAAAGGAATTCTGGAGGTCAGGGGTAAGGGACAACAGACTTCTAGGAAAACATAAACTGAACTTACAAGCTCAAATGGGCAGACTGGGTGGGTCATAGGCCCTTATCTGCTGACACTGTCTATGTGTCTATGTATCTATGTATTTCAGTTTTTGGGGGAGGCTCAAAATCTTTTCCATGGATTTGGGGAGGCTCACTGTGATGAAGTCTGAGAACTGTTGATCTAGAGGGTTGCTCCCTTGAAAAAGCACCAAGAGAGGTGTGAAATGCATCAAGGGCCTCTTTTCTTATTGAGGGTAAGCTTTCTAGTAGTTCTGGCTGGACACTTTCCTTGCACTTTAAATAAATCTTTCAAGCACTTTTTTTTCTTTCTTCCTTATAGCTTTTTACTGCCAGGGATCGTAGGCAAGCTACAATCCTTCCTCGAAGGATCTCAATCCACCCTGTTCTCAGGGTTTCATTGAGCCTACTGTGGTGCCCCATTTTCCATTTTCTCCCCCCGTTATCCTGGGACCCCAGAATATGGTCATGCATGCGGTGACTGCCCCTTCCTCCCACCCGGCCTAAAGCCTGAATCCCTTATCTGCTTGGCACTGCCACCTAACCTTCATCTGGTGACAGCCAATAGCCAGGGAAGCCCATGTCCCTCTTGGGGATAGGAGAGCTGCTTTGCAGCCGCTCAACCCAGCTCATCCCCCAGACTGATCCCCAGCAACTCAGGCTCATTCCCAAACCTGGGTTGCTGGCATGGGAGGAAGGTGTCCAGTGCCTTAGCCCTCCATGCAATTGGGATGGCTCTTTTACGCACTTTAACTAGTGTTTTGTGCATTTTTGTGGGAATTGGGTTGCCGGGTGCAGAAATTCTTTGCCCTGTGGAACTAAAAGATCCCATGGCACTTTTTGACAAACAGCAGGGGAATATTATTTGAAAGAAACAAAACAAATTTACAACCAAAATCATCATAAAAAACAGAAGTACATCCTCGCCAGGATTCACAAAACTTTGACCCAGCACAAACCCATTTTTGGGCAAGCAAACCGGGTTTTGCATCAAGTTGGTATTCTCAAATTGTGCCGGGGCAAAGTGTGGAGCGGTCCGCAATGCAAATGAAGGGAAGGGGACCTGCATATCGACTCGGTCCAATTTACAAAGCATTTGCTCTGTGCAAGGGCCTTTTGTGGGTCCCTTTGCGTGAAGCAAATACTGCTGACTGAGACCTTTCTTTAATCCCGTTTAACCCTAGTGGTTGGCGGAGGTACTGTGATGCCCCTTTCCCCACTGATCGTCAGCCCGAATGTAAAAATCTAAGTATATTCTGGTGCTAGAGGTGCCCCCCCCCCCCCGATTGCCTGCTCGAGTGTAAAAGTTAAGTATTTCCTGGTACAAGTGGTTCCCCGCTGATCATAAAATAAGACGTAGCCCTGGTGGCTAGTGGTCTCTACCCCACCCAATGCATGCCCCTTACACATGTATGTTTGTCCCTGGTGTCCAGTGGTTCCACCCACCACCTGATCCTTTGCTCAATCCATGAAAGTGTCCCTAGTGTCTAGTGGTTTCTCCCCCGACCCAATCCCATGCCTGAGTAAGCAAATATGAGACTCCTTGGCATCCTGTGGTCACACTTCCCATCTGATCCACGTCCCTGCAATGGTGCAAGCCATTCGGGTAGACACCTCCCTCCCGCGACTGCTGGCCTGACATGCAGGAAGAACCTTTCCCTGGTGTCTAGCAGATCCTCCCCCTTGCCCCAGCAGGTAGTGCTCTACCACACTGCTTTCTCTCAACCCCAAACTGGCAACCGGCACAGCACTCCACTCTCCATCACAGCCATGGACTTGCACCATTGTGGGGATAGGGATCGGATGGGGGTGTGACCAATGGACACCAGGGAAACTGTTTACTTACTTGGGCATGGGATCAGGTGAGGGGAGGGATAACTAGCTACCAAGGACACTGTTTCATGGGTTGGGCAAGTAAACATGTGGGGGTGGGACCACTGGACACCAGGGACAAATGTACTGTATATGTGTATCGGGCAAATATTGGGTGGGGGAGGGACCACTAGCCACCAGGGATATGTCTTATTTTACAGTTGGGCTGGTGATCGGCATGGTGGGGAACCACTAGCACCAGGGAATACTTAACTTTCACAATCGGGCTGGTGATTGTTGGGGGGGGCCACTAGTATCAGGGAGTATCCTTCTTCATTTCAGGTCAGTGATCAGCGGGGGGAGGACCACAAGTACCAAAGATATGGTTCTTTTCACCTTGAGGCTGGTGATTGGTGAGGGGGGCCACCAGTCACAAGGAACACAGGGCTACCTTGGGCAGGGTCTAGAGGGTGCACACTACACTATGGCAAAACCTATGTAACTGGGCCCATAATAGCATGCAAATGACCACATAGTGCCTTGCATGCCCAATGGGCTCATTTACATGGCTGCATTTGTGAATTCCAAATAGCGCACCAGTGCTATGCATTACAGAGCCATACTCCTGGCTGCATGTGGAGGCAGCGCTTGTTGGGTTAGCGCTAGTGGTAATGGGGTTAGCGCTGACGTGTCCTGGCCCTATTCACAGGTGGATATTGCAGGTGTGTTATTCGACAGGAAATAACAACCTTTGACACCTGGGCAATTACAAAGTGCATTGCAAACTTTTGCGCTGTGCTTAGCAATCTTTTGTGAATCTAGCCCCAGAAATATATAAACTCAGAAACAACATACAAAAGAAAAATAAGCATCCAAAACAAAACACTTTCAAAAAAGTATTGCAAACCACCCCATCCCTGCTCTTTAAAACTGAAAGAGAACAAAAAGTGTGAATCATCAAACAACCTTATTCAATAGTCAGCAGTACCGATTAGTCAAACCAATCCATGCCTTTCCAATAAGTATGAAAATACTGTCCATTTAAAACCCTCTTCTCCCATTCTAGAACTTCTCGTACTGCAATTTCTACCATCCTGGCTATCGAAATATACGAAGTTTGCAGCTCGTTGACACCTTGCTTGCCACAGATAAATCTTTAGACAAGTAAAGAGAGCTGTCAGTGTGCGTTTATCATATATCTTGCACTGAACAGGGAAATCCCTCAATACCTGGTTTCCATATGTCACTCTTTCTAGCAAAAGGCATTTTCCATCTATTCACTAGAAAATGCCAGAAACCAGTTGTACAAGGGCATTCTAAAAAAATTTTTCCTAAAGAATCCACTACAAAATTGCACTTTGGTCAAGGCCACATCTTCTCCTCCAAGCTTTTATGTTTCAGATTACCTTTTACACCTAACTGACCATAACTACTGAGCCAGAGTACATCCCACATTTTGGGACCCTCTTATCATTCAATTGTGCAAGAAACAGAAGAGTCAGAGGGAGGGAGGGTGACCAGCAGGGTGTTTCAGTGATCATTACTGGGACTGGTCCTATTTAATGTCTTTATAAGTGACATTGCAGAGGAGTGGCAATGGAAGGCCTGCCGCTTTGCAGATGACACCAAACTCTGCAATAGGGTAGATGCTCATAGGAGTGGGGGGGGAGCAGTAACCTGAGAAAATGTGTGAAGTGGTCAAGGATATGGCAGCTGGGGTTTAATGCAAAAAGTGGAAAATAATGCACTTTGGGCACAGAACCTAGGGATGTAGTGCAAAATGGGTAGGGGGCTGTACTGATGACCATCAAGCAGGAAAGAGACCTGGGGTGATCATGTTGGATGACCTAAAGGTGGACAGGCAGTGCAAGGAGGCAGTTGGGAGGGTGAGTTGGATGCCAGGGTGCTTAGGGAGGTGTATCACCAGCAGGCAGATGGAGGTGGTCGTGCATCTGTATGGACTGCTGGTAAGACCCGAGTTCTGGAGACATCTCAGAAAGGACATAGAGTAGAGGCGCTTCAGAGGAGGGAAGCTAAAATAGTGTAGGGTCTGCATCAGAAGGCCAATGAGGAGAGATTAAAGGACCTAAATATGTACACCTTAGAAGATAAGAGAGGAGATAAGTTAGAGACCTTCAAATACCTCATGGGGTAAATGAAATACAAGAGGGAAGGTTTTTTTATTTTGGAAAATGTGCTCAAAAATAAGGGGACATGCTATGAAGCTGGAAGGGGGGTAGATACAGGAGAGATATGAGGAAGTACTTCACAGAAAGAGTGATGGATTCCTGGAACAGTCTTCCCATGGCAGTTGTTGGGGCAAAAACAGTGGTGGAGTTCAATAACACATGGGACAGGCATAAGAGAATCTTAGGGGAAAGGAAGAATGATACTGTAGGTAGGGAAAAACGGGCAGGCTAAGTGGGCCAAGCAGTCCTTATCTGCTGACAAATTCTATGTTTCTATGAGTCTTTTCAGGTGAACATAATCAAAATTATTTGGCAGCAGCCAGGAAGAGTGCTTCTCTATCAGCACGTTCTGGTGGGTCGAGTCAAGAAGAGCGGATGTTTGAAAGGTGACTGCCCAGTAAGAATGCCCGACAATAAAGGAGCAACTGTAGCCACAGCACAGTAATAGCGAAGCATAATTCAGCTACAGTCGAGCAGGCGAGCGCCCTCTGGACGTATCCTGGAGGAGCGAAGGCTGCAGGAGGCCTGCTGCACAAAGGCACCAGTGGCAGCAGCCCCACCAGAGAGGGAGATGTATGAACAGCGAAGCCAAGCAGGAAGTGGCCTGGACAAGCGAGGGCCATGGGTGGCATGTAGCAGGAAAGCACCCGTAGCACTGTAAGGATGGAAGGCTATTGGACTGAGTACAACACCCATAGCCATTACGACTGTCTCCATGGCCTTGCTCACAACTTTATATTCCACATGTGAGTTTCCACAGGTTAGCCTTTGGTTGGTGGTGGGCCCTATTGGCACTGGCAGCCACATACCTGGTAGATCACACCTGTAATTGTAGAACTGGAGAATGTAAACCCACTCACTGGATCTTGTTTTAATAAGAATTCTGACTACTTTCTAATTTTTCAACGAAAAAAGCAATTTATTGCACCATTTATCAACGTTTCACAGTTCACACTCACTGCTTCTTCAGTATCTAGAGTTTTACATTTCAAAGCAAATTACTTATAAATGAATCTTATAAACCAGATGTGTAAAATAAACAGTATGCCTATGGTCATTGATTGTTCTTTACAGAATGTAAAATTTATTTTTTTGTCAAATGTTATACATATAAATATGAGACTCAATCAAAGGGGTATGTTTCCAACATATATATACGCACACACACATATACACACAAAAACAAACATGAATGTCACCCTATACTAAAATAACATAACTTAAATCATTCCCACTTTAGTGTAATAAATCCAATACAGTTAGTGCATCCTTCCGAAATCTTGTCCGATTCTAAAACATAATAAAAAAATGAAGTTTCATTGCCATTTCAAACAGTCTGTTTAAAATGTAAAACTTTATATTTCTGTATCTTTATTACCTATTACGAATTTTTGAAATAGTTTGCGATGCATCAAATATGGGAATCTATTTTTCAGCTTCTACTTGTAGCTGTATAGAATTAGATGTGACAGATACAAAGAAAAAAAATAAAATAGGAGGAGTGTGGAAAAAGAAAGAGGAAGAAAAGAGCTTAATTAATATTTTGTCTTTTTGTACTTCAAAGCGCTCTAATACTTTGCCTAATATATATTTAGGTTCTGGTTACCTGTATACAATGAAACTTTTAAGATGCCCCAAGCTTCCTTTTTCAGTTTTAACCTGGTGAAAGGTGATAGATTTACATAGACCCTATGTTTGAGTTCATTTTTGTAACATAAACTACCCACAGCACTTTTCACATACAGTATATGTACTCTTTTTTTTAAATCATAAGTCTCTCTAACTCAAACATACTGTACTATGTTACATATATACAGGTTCTCTAAGATCACACCTGTAGCCAGTGCTGACCACCTCAGCATGAGTGCATGCCCTTTGCACTATCAGCCTGCATTGTTGCCCAGCATTGGAGTGGTGCCACCCTGTGCAGGGGTGCCCGCTCGTTATCCGCAGCCCCTCCAGTTGCTCTTTTGACCCCTGCACCCATTGAGGCACCAGGCCTTCTGTACATGGCACACATATCCCCTTGCAACAGAACGGGCATGGTGCCACCATCATGGCCTGATGTGCAGCGGCCCACACATACCACACACGTAGGGACTCTCCATGTTGGCCTGGTCCCCCTAATCCCCAACCTATCCATGGCATCTGTATGGGTGGCTAGCACCCTCTATGTTCATGCCTGGTGGTCTAGTGGCTGCATGTGCATCAGCCAAGCAACGTCCACAGTTCAGTAGTGTGATGCGCAGCCCTGGTGGTCTATCCTTCCCCTCCCACACACACAATGTACCCCCATCAGGGGATACAGTGCAGCCTTCTCTCACATGCATCCTTGATGAAGTAGTGCTTCCCAGTCATGTGACACATCAACTGGCCCTCCTAACCCCACCTACATCCCTGCGTGGTTGGGTCAGCACAACCCACCACACACCTCCATGGCTAGCCAGCCCACTGAGATACCTATGCATGGGCGCGTTCATGTACATGACCGCACACATACAGTGATGGCACTGTGGGTGGGCCGGACATGCATAACTGACAGCAGGGCCATACCACTCACTTCCAATGTACTGACAGAGCACGTACTTGTACATGTATGTGCTCAGTAGGCAGGCCAGCCATGGAGGTCTGTGGATGGTCGTGCTGGCCCACCCATGCAGGGGTGTTGGTACTGGGGGGCGTTTGTTGCCGCACATGTAGGGGGGTGCACTGGTCCACCTTGGATATGTTTGCTGAGCTGTGGACATGACTCAGGCAGGATGTGCGTGGATCGTGTGCCACATGCCACCTGCACATCACCTGCATGGGTGGGTTTGGAGTGGGGGTATAGTCATCACAGCAGGCCCATGCATGGTGGTGTGTTGTGCCCACAGGCAAGCGGGGTGGGGGGGCATGCTGCCTGTAACTGTTTGTGAAGTGGGATGGCGTAGGGGACACTGGACCACCAGGGTGGGTTTTGGCATGCAGAGTGCCAGGGGGATTCAATGGCGCTCAGCGTGCAGGACAATGCTGTGGCAGATCAAGCCTGTACAGACTGTATGTGGGGGTGGTGGGGCATGCTACATGTTGGGATGGGTCTAGGGGAATTGTGGGTGTGTGACCCTGCAGCTCAACACCAGTCACATGCACTATGCCATGGGGGGCTGGCATGTGGGGGGGTGGGGGTTTGCAGCCATGTACACTGTTGACTGCACGTGTGGGGGGGCAGGCCTACGATATGTATGTGTCAGTGTACAGTGGCCACCACTGGGAGGGAGCTGGGGGGCCCGTGCCCATCGGCAATCACTGCCCCATTTGTGCTAAGTGCAGTTGCCTTGTACCAGTAATCCTTGGCCCATTGCCATGTGCCAATTGTTGCCACCATTGCCCTGTGCCAGTCACCCTTTGCACATGGCCATGCACCAGTCACCCTTGGCACTATCATCCATTCCTAGTCACCCCATGGCACCATTGCCCATTCCTAGTCACCCATGGCTAGTCTCTGTGCTGCCAGTGCTCTCCTCGCTGGTTGCCTTCTTCCCAGTCACCCTATTTGCAATCTGCCTTTTGCAGTCACCCATTGAGGGCTCGCCCTTCAGGTGTCACCCTTATCACATAATTGCAAATTCTGGTAACTGAAGATGAGACTGTGTCATTACTAACTGATATATTTGAGACCTGGTCAGTGACAAAACCATTTGCTTAGACACCTGCCACAGAAATTTTTCTTAAAGCAGGTTGTGATGGACATGTGACCAGATTGATCTAGTAATTTCTTTTTGTTAATGTATTATGTTGGTGTAATAATGCTTCTGTCATAAGTGGGCACAAAACATGGCTTTTGATGTCACATGACCAAACAGGTCTTATGGGAAACAGTGGCCAAAGTTGCTCAGTGGAATGTTCCCTTGGGAACATTCAGCCACAGATTATGTAAGGCAGATTGGAGAGTGCCAGTTTGAATGCCTCAGTCACCTTAAAAGGCAATAAGCATGGTGTAACACACCTTGGGCATTCTTCAAAACAGAATCATAAAAGTGGACAGAGCAGGGGTAGGTGTGGAGCGAGCCAGCTGGCCTAGATGATGTCATCCATCCATCTACACTCACACAACACACACACACACACATCCATACACAGACACACATCTGGGGGAGGCAGGGGTATGCTGTCACTCAAAGGGGTGAAACCACCTCCCACAGTCAGACAGTGAGTAAATCAGGGAGCTGAAATTCAGCTCTCTTTCTCTTAAACCAAATAACATCTGAAAACTTGGAGCCCTACAGCTAGAGGTCTGATAAGAAAGATAGCTTAGGGAATAGTGTTTTCTTCAGACAGCAGCAAGTAAATAAATAGGTTTTAAAGTGAGAATAGTTCAGATTCTTCTATCTGCAACCTGTCTTGTGTAACTCCCATTTATTTTTATTTCTAGTAAACTTTAATCCTTCTGTTTGACTGTACATAAATCCTGTTGTAAATACTTGTAGTCTTTTAGTAAAGTATCTATTTTTATAGAATCAGTGACTGCTTGTTTTATTTAAAAGGGAAATTTCTGCTGGATTCTGTTTGCAGTCCATTTCTGAAGGGCACTCTACCCACAGTTTTTGTGTTTAACCTTCCTGACCTTTCAGCAAGGAGAAGGTAAAAAACAAGTTTCCTGGGTCCTGTTGGTAAAAGCCCATGGTGGTGGCAGTGAACTTGAAGACCCTAGTGAGTGGATCTTCGTCACATTTGTGAAGCACTCTGCAGTGGTCATTATCGGTCGTACAGCACTATTTTTCAGTTGGTGAAACACGGTACAGTCAGCTGTCTAAGATGGCCTTTGAATTCTACTGCACATATGCAAGTAGTCACTCATGTGCAGTGATTGTTTGTGGCCATCTTGGACATGGTGGACTGTGCTGTGTTCTGCTGTGACCGATGTGGATAGCCTGAGCCTGTTTTTCCCACCTGACCCTCCTTCTCAGCAACCATCCCCCCAGAAACAGAATAGTGACACTTGGGACTGGGGGTGCCCAGTCCCCCAGTGTCCTGATCAGCAATCCTCATTTTTTTATAACCCCCCTCCACTACTGAACATGCCCAATTTTTTTGGGGGGAGGGTGTTTTCATATATATTTTTTACCCTCTCCCCACCTGACCCTCCATCTCAGCACCCACCCCCCCAAAAACACAACAGTGACACTGGGGGTGCCCAATCTCCGAGTTTCACAATGGCAGTTCCCTTCACTACCGTGTGTGCATGGTTATTTGTTGGAGGGTGATTTTTTTAATACATATTTTTCCTCCCCACCTGACCCTCCCTCTCAGCACCCAACCCCACCCAAAACATAACTGTGACACTGGGGTGCCCAATCCCCCAGTGTCACGATGTCCATTACTCAGTCCCGATTTTTTTTAACCTGTCAAAAGAAGCGGCTGGCCCACCGGCACAGTAGCATGGCATCTGTCTGTGATGCTGACGTCCCGGGTTTGGGAATGGACCCTGGAAGTTGGAGGGCTGGCCGAGGGGAGAAAGACTGAGCATCCCATGGATGGCTCTCCTTCTCCGGGGGGAAGGTCGGCTGTGTGTCTGGCACAATGTCAGGCCCCTGGCAGAGGCAGGGAGCTTCACTGTGGCCAGTGCCTGGTCTTCTCAGGAGGCATGCGGATGCTGGCATCATTGCACATCATGCCTCCACAGCAACTAAGGGGAAAAAACACATTGCGGCCACCATCAATGATGCCCTCTCCCCGGCCCTGATCACCAGCCATGGCACTCCCCCAGCTGACCTATCCCATCTTCCACTGGCACTGGCCTGATCTAGTGTCCTGCCTTGGGGGGGGCAAGCCAGGGAGGCAATGTCAGTCGGCGTCCCTACCGGCAACCTTCTCCTGTCACCGCATTTGTTCATGTCAATGTAGGTGGCCCAACCCTGGGGGGAAAGCCATGGGGTATCGTTCGGGAGGTAAGTCCACAGGGGTGAGAAGGGGGTCTGGGGAGTGCAGGGCTGAGTATTAGGCAGTCTGTAGTGAGTAAAAAAGCATTTTAAATTAAAAAAACTAATCTGTCAACAGAAATCCATCCATCGATATCCTTTGCAACATTACCATCCCCCCACCAGACCCTCCCGCTCAGCATCCACCACCTCGTATCCCCCCAAGCCCTTACTTACCCATTGGGGTCTATCACCGTTATCCTCTCTGGACCACAGAGACATCTTCACTCTTCAATGCTGGACCGCGAACTGAAGAAACGGGTGTGCGGTTCAATGTATTTCAGTGGTGTTTTGAACTTAGTGGCATAACTTGGCGATTTTTGCATGATTTTGGCCCAAATTTTCAACATGCCTTTTTTGGGACCCTACCTCATGAACAATGGCACTGCCAGTAGGCAAATCTATCCTGAAAGGTGATTTCACATTCCCTGTGCAAAACCATCTTTCGGGCAGGAGTTTTTCTCTGCCCTTGTTCATGAGGTGGGGTCATAAGAAGGCTATATGAGAATTTGATGTAAAAATATAAAAATATAATAAAGTTATGAGCCTATGTTGAATTTTACAAATGTAGGCTTGTAACTTTGGTAATTGCCAATATTTTACCCCAAATTTATAACATAGCCATATTTTTACAGCACCTCATGGATGTAACAGCTGTCATTTTTCAACTCCTGCCCAAAATGTGTTTTTGCATCCTGAAAGTTGATTTTGCAGTCCCGGTGCCAAATCACCTTTTGACCAAGAGTTTAACATTTTCTCAGCCCTTCTCCATGAGGCAGGGTCATAACAAGGCTATGCTGAAAATTTGGTGTAAAAATATTGCAGAACAAATTTTCAGTATTTCTACCCCAAATTCCTTAGCTGCAGTCCTATAGGCTCTGGCCAGACTTGTTCACTGCTAGACAGGTAAAATCTCCCTCTTAATCAGATTCTACTGACTGCCCCACAACATTTGAAAAAATAAAATCTTATTTACTAGGTTCATGATTAGTTGGGGGGGGGGTAAATGTAACTTAAATAAGTAAAAATGGTCAATGAAATTTCTTAAGAATGAGCAGTCTCTTTTTCTTGGAAAACCACCATGCCTTCCACTTTGTTACCATGGTCATGCAGTAGTCTAGTTTTTCAGTCCAGTTTAACAAAGGTAAATCTCTTAGACCAAGTTTAACCCCCAGTACTTTTATGGAAGCCCCAGAAATGGAAATCCCTGCTACCTCAGAAATGGCTGCACATAAAGAACTGAGTTTAAAGCCCAGTTTACACTGAACATATTTACACCAGTGTAGATGGTTGAGAGAGCCACACCAGTTTACATTTGCATGTGTGAACTGCACATGCATCAAACTGGTGTGACTTTTCTGCAGCTCTCCCGGATAGAGGAGTTTAACTGGTGTAGGTATTTTCTAGTGCTGTGTAAATGGTGACCACTTTTCAGCTCATTGCCTTAGGATAGTTTAGCATCACACCACACAGGGAACTCCTTGCAGGATGGGCCCCACGATGCAGTTTCCGAGGCACCAGTGTGACATGGGTGCGGAAGCATATGTCCATAAGTGGCATACACTGGCTTCATAAATGGCCAGGTGCAGACTGACACTGATGCCAACCACACTGGTATGTAACAACATGGTCAGGGTAAACGGGGCCTAATGGCTCATTCACATGGGCATTGCTTACAGTGGTGCGTCTGAGTCGTTCTGGCTGCTGGTTTGGAAACGATGAATGAACCCCATGCACAGCTAGTTTGCGGCAGTGTCACTGGTGTTCTGGTTGGGTGGAGGGCATGTTGAGTTGGGTGGATGTCTGCCTAGTGTGTCAGGCTGATTTCACATCCTCTGGTTAGTTGTCAACAGGAAGAGGATGATTTAAATCTTGATTGCTTTTGTTCCCGGTGCTTGCCCCACGTTTGTTTGGTGTCTTCATTTTGCCTTGTAGTCTCAAACACCACCAAAAACCTTCCTGTCTTAACTGATAGAGTCACATGGGGGGAGGTTCATTCATCACTTGTGTATCTGCAGCCTTAGAAGTCTCAAATAATTAATATTTAATTCTAGGTATAATTTACTGCAGCCACAATCAAAGCCGCATCAGCAATGTCCAGCGACAACAGCATCAAAGGACTTGTGCCATCCTACCTCGGTCATTCGCAGGTAAGATTTGTTAAATAATTTTATGATAGTATCATGCTGCATTTAGCCTGAGTGGGTGGGACAGAAGTACGGCTGGAGAACTCTGCAGCCACCAGCAGCGATCAGTTTTTGTACTGCTCGCCAACCTTACTGATCTCACTTTAATGAATCCACAACTCTTGGCTTTAATATTAATGTCCAGTGCCACCATTAGCAATGACCACAGCACCGCTGATATATACAGAAGTGTGGCACAATTAGGGTGCAGTGCTAACTTTGTCCCCCAAAAGGACAGATGGATGGCCCTTGTGTTGTTGTGAGATGCATGCTGGAATGAATCATTTTTTTTTTTTATCTTAGTTGCATATCTCCCCATTTACTGTACAAATCACATGCTGCTATGGCATTCGGGGTGCAGGAAACATTGATGTTTATTTCTCTGATCTTGATCACCTTCTCATGCCATGAAATTCCTAAGTGTCCTGAGCCCCTTTGCTTACTGATTGTCCCTAGGACAACTGTTCCCCGTACAGGTGCTTTTTGCATGCAAAACCATAGTTGCCTCCGACTGTGTGAAGCTGGAAATTATAGTTTGAAATGGCACAAAGTGTCCTTCTGAAGTTCCATTTTATTGACCCGCATTGTGGCATGATTCTACCTTAGCAAAACTGGTGGGCTTCAACCCCTTCCCCCACCACACACCCATTACAACATGCAGACAAGTACTGTGGTAAGCTGTGGTATGCTAAATATATGCATTTCCACTTTATTGCCACTGTGTCTCAGCCTTCTGCACAACCCAGAACCACAGAACATACTCCAAATGTACAGTATCTGTGGTTAAGGAAGCTTAGCGCTAGTTGTCCATCTGATGGCACTCAGGAGAGATGTGGCTGCAGTGTTGGTCTACCACACTAATATTAATATTGTTATTAAAAGACCTGATGAGGCAAGGGAGTACCACTAAAGTTGCCAGCGAATGTCAGCATTGTTGACTGCCTCATGATCTAACCAAAGTCTTGCTGGTTAGATAACAAACACCTGTGTGTCTCTGAGGGCAATGCTTGTCTAGCTGATCCATTTTGATTGCCCTTCTCTGTACTTCCTCCACCTGATCAATGGCTTTCCTCGCTGTTTACTCCAGAACTGGACACAAGGCTCCCTGAGTGGCCTCACCATTGATCTTAACAGAGGTGATATTGCCTGCCCTCTTTCTGTTAGTGATACCCCTTCCTATGCACTACATGATTAGACTAGCCTTCCCCTGCCTTATCACACTGCTCTGATCGATTCATGTCATCAGATAATTTGATCTAGTCTTTCCATTCCTGTTATGTGGTTCTTGACCCCCCCCCACCCATGATTGATACATTGCTCCCAGAATTTCTGTGGACCCTGTGCATAATGTTTCACTTGTCTGCTGTCAAATGCCAGTTGCCAAACCCTTGACCAGTCTTCTGGCTAATTCGTATGTTCGTTCTTACCACCACCCCCATGAGTGACCACTCTGCTGCATATTTCTCTGTCATCTGTTAACAGGCCTACTTTTCATTTCAGCCCCTAGGTGATGTTGGTAGTAAATGCATCAAATAGAGCTGGGTGCAGCAGTGACCCCTGAGTCACCCCATTGGTTACCTCACATTTTGCAAGTGAACACCCTTTTACCACCCATCTTAGTTCTGTTACTTAGCCAACGTCCGACCCATTGTACTACCGTAGGACCCACTTCCATGCAGCATGACTGTCTTCAGTGTGGAATGTCATCGTAGTCCACATTGCAGTCCAGGCGAATCTCCTCCCTGTGAAACCATGCCATACCACTTTTAAGGTATTCCCCAATCCCTTCCTCTCAGTAGTGGTTCCACAACCATGGCCCCCACCAAAATAAGGTGTACGGGCTGGTTGTTTCCTGCCTCCTCCCTATTCATGCTGCTGCTGAGTGGGACCACATCTGTCGCCAACTGTCCCCTGGAACCTCTGCCATGTGCAGTGATGCAGTGCACCTGTCCTTCAAAGGCACAGATGCCTCCCGTCTTCAGTCCATTCACTTTCATGGGGGGAATGCTGCCCTGCCTCTTTTCCTTGTGTACATCTTGGTATGCTTTCACCTTGCAGATTCTGTACTCTGTGAATGGCCGATGGTCCACCTCACTTCCCATAATGTCCATCTCCCCTATTGTTGTCCCATCACACCCCCCTCACTTTGTGATAATTGAACCAAAATACTAGTTCATGTCTAATTTTTTTTGGTCCTCTTCCACACTTCCTCCCCCTAAACCTTTCAGTGTTAACATCCTTGCCTTGATTTTCTTCTTCTCGCCTCTGTGTGCAAGGAATGCTTCCCCCTCTATTTGCCAACCTGTCAAGGTTTTCCTATGTTTCTGCTTGTAGTCTCCTAACTGCCTTTTCTGCCTCCCTGTGTTTGTCCTAATAACTCTCCACCTCCATTTACTTCTGTGGAGATGCACAGAGGTCTCATATTTCTTGGTTTGTTACACATTTTCCTGTTCCCCGCCTGTTGTCCTGATTCCTGCTAGCACTTCCTTGAGACATTCTTGCATGTTATTGCAATGTGCCCTCCTGAACTGCAAGACACCAGTTTGATTGTTTGGTGAGATTATGGCCTGGACCTTGTGTTTAAGCACACTGTACAATGATCATTGGTCCCCAGGTGGTGTTACACTGTAATGTTATCGAGATGGTACATGTGTGACACTTCCAGCTCTGGTGGCGGCAGCTAACTAATGGGTGCTGTAATGAGTTGCCTGAGGAATGCCCCCTTCAGGGAGTCTAGGATTTACCTACTTCTAACTGTTGCTGCAGCAGTGAGACTCCAATCCACATCTGGTTGACTGAAGTATGCCACTACCAGTACCCTGCCCTTGTTATCCACCCCTTCCATTTCTTTGATCATATCCTTATCTGTCACCTCCCCCTGTGCTACAGGTATGTAGAGCACCCCTATTTGCATCTCGAGCTCACTTCAGGTGTCCAAGTCCTGTATGTTCTCCCTCACAGAAAGAGACACCCATCCTCCCTGTTGCCTAACCTTTCCTTCCTCAATACAGTATACCTTGTCATGGCCACATCCCAATGCTGGTTTACATTTCACCATGTCTCTGTAAGTGCTACTATGTTCTATGCTCATATCTCAGCCACTCAGTTGGTTGTCTTGAGATTAACATTCACTAAAGTTACACATTCACCCAAAAACAGGGTAGTGTAGCCATATTACTTGAGCTAATACTCCTCCACTATGGCATTTGCAAGTGGTTTAACAGTAATCGTTACTCCAAATGTGACATTTAAGAATGCGCATGTTTATATACTGTGGATGCCATATATATCACATTTTGGGGTACCATAAGTACTCATTACTTATAAAGTATTTTCTGTCATGTGTGTCAGGAAAACAAACTCTTACTTCACCTCTTTGTGACACATTTCTAGCACTGATCAGTATGCCATTCTTTTTCATTGTTTTAGAACTAGAGTTTCAAGTCTGGAACTGCAACTGGACCGATGCAGACACAAGAGCATCAATAGCTATATTGGGCGATGAAGACATCCAAGCAGCTCTCAATGGTAATCAGAAAAACATCTCTATATACCGAGACATTGCTCAAAGATTATGAGAAATGGGCTACGAACAAATGGAGGCACTGTACTACACTCGAATAAAAGGGCTCAAGCACTGCTACATCCAGTGCAGGGACAATAACAATAGGGGTGGCCAGGGATGCTTAAGAGTGCCATTTCTTAAGTGAAAGTAATGCCATCCTAGGCACCTCACTGACACCAGACCGACAGTGGTGCTGGACACTGCCCATGGGCACACTCATACCACCAAATGTGTTGAAGATGATGCTGAATTGATGGGACCATCAGACGCTGAAGACAACACCGATGCAGCCAGCCCTGATCCTGGTGATGTGCCCTCCACATCAGTGGTGGCTGCAGATGCCAAAATAAACATTCAACCAACACAGAGCCAAGTGAGTTGTCCAGCACTTGGACTGCAAATGTTGTGGGGACTCTGCCATTTCAGCAATGGCTGAACACACTGTCAAATTCATGGTGTAGTCAGACGAGAAATATTTTTAGATGGAGAGGCAATGGATGCAGTACCTCATGGAGATGGAATGCTGATGTATCAAGCACAATGAGCAGATGGAACATTTGCACCTGGATTCTGAGCGTACAGGGCTGCAGCTGCTGACCGAATGGGATCAGCAAGCAGTTGTGCCACCACCCCCTACATAACCCTACGCATCCACTGCTGGTGTTCATTTATTTCCACCATCACAACTGTGCAATCCAGATGGCAGTTGACCGTGATCCAGCGACAACTACTCTGGCTTTCCGCATTAGACATGCTTCTCTCTTTGAGCAAGTACAAAACCACACAGGGCACTCACAAGTGGTTCAGCATGGCACTGGTGTGTGAATGTGCCTTCCGGCCCCTGTATGTTTTGTCAGATGTTTGCACAATGAACCTTGGTGGCGGCAACATATCTATTAATTGTAACGTAATTCACATTGTGGCTTCTGGTGGTGGGACTCGCCAGCACATGGCACATATTGTCACTATGGGTGTTTCAGTGTTTCATGATGTGCTGGGGAATGGTGCTCAGTAGAGGAGTAGATATTTTTCTAAGTATGCAGTACCTTGTTTTAATGCTTTTGTATGTGTGTGTCTCTGTGTTTTCATATTAAATACATAACTGTATGCAACCCCAGCTGTGAATTAAGTGTTACTGCTTTATTGCAGTTCCTTGTTTCAAACTTCATTTCTTTCTTTCACAGTGTTCAGTTTGATTATGTTAATGTTGTTGTGTTAAGTGCTGTCTGATGATGATACCATATTGTGCATATATGCTATGGCGTGAGGGAATAAATGTCCAGATTCACTACTGTCATGATAAGTCTCCCCTACAACCACCTCGGTGTGGTGTGCTGACATGCACGGAGCATGCGCTGTAATGAATCCATGATTGCTGTACACATCGCACATGATGCAAGCCACATAGCAAGACGAGTGCAACAATAACAGACTCATGACAACCTATGTAGTGTAACATCACAATTCTGTTTATTGACAAATGCATACATATGTTAATGAGGCACATAGCCATTGTGCTGTCTGGAGAGAAGTTGAGCTAGAGCTTTCCTAATATGTTTTTTCTGGTCCCCTTCTGCACCCCTTCACCACTCTTACACTACCCTGCCAAGCGGCTGTTGGAAGCCTTCACCATCGGGCAGCATAAACCATTCCAAATTAGAAACATCCCCTTGACGATCACAAATATTTATGGAATGCAACAAGTGAGCATGACTGATGGAACAAAGTAAATGTCCATATCTAGCCTTTTCAGCAGGCATTGCCATCTCCCCTTAAGATGACCAACGGCATCTTCCACAACCATACAGGCACTTAACAGATGGTGGTTAAATTGTTTCTGCTCCATTATCAGGTTTCGTGTGTCAGGGAATGGCTTCATCAGCTATGACATCAATGGGTAAACTGGGTCACCCAGTAAATGAATGGGCACCTGCACTCCAGAAATGTCACGTATCACATTGGGAAACAGCAGTCCATTCATTGCGTTGGAATACAGGCCACTGTTTGCTAGAATCTGTGCATCGTGCACTTTGCCAGGCCATCCAGTGTTAACATCCCAGAAGCAGTACTGAGGGCCTGCATCACAATCGAGTGCCAGCCAGCCTTTATGACTAAAGAAGTCCGCAGCATCCTCTGCTGGTGCCTAAATGGGGATGTGTGAGCCATCGATTGCACCTGCTGTTTGGGGTAAACTAAATCTGTCCTTGAAGCCATCCAGGATGTCTTGGAGCCATGTGCCCATAGGGATTACTATCACATGCATGAAGGTGTCAATTATAGCTTTGCAGACCTCACACACCATAGAGCAGACCACAGCCCTAGACACACCAAACAAGTGTCCAGTTGTCCTATATTCGTCGTTTGTGGACAGTCTCCAAATTATAATAGCTAGTCTTACATCAGCTGGAATAGCTTGACTCATGTTGGTGTTTTGCCTTCCCGTTAGGTGTTATATTTTACTCAGTATGAAGTCAAAGGTTGCACGACTCATGCGGAAGTTTTTGATCCATTGGTAATCAATAAATGTGGTCATCACCAGATTCCAAAACATTGAGGACTGTACCCATGTCCACAGTATTTGTGGCTGGCTGTTGAGTGCTGCAATCATAAGTGTCAAACAATAGACCATCCATGCTTGTCTATGATCCAAGTGTCTATGCAGAATGTTGCTGAAGGCTTCATCCATCTCTATTAGTGGCTGTAGGGTTTGTATTGGTCATGAACAAGCAAAGTACTGCCACATTCTAAAACCCATGTTGCTCGCCTAAAACAAAACAGGAATATTGAGCATTAATGTTTTCTGTGACAGATACATTTGGTCACAGCAGGCATGCAAACATGCTTTTTCTTTGTTTGTGCGGGAGCCAATGTCATGCTTACCACATTGATGCATAGCACCCAAAAAAACACTAAAAGCTTCCTGAGAGAAGACATGCGACACATGGTAGCGGTGCAAGGTCAGAAGTAAGAAAACAGTACATGTTGACAAACAAGAATAGGAGGAGGACAAGATGAAATAGCTGACTTGAAACATGCTTTCACATGCAGCAGACATCACTGCCTGAGTAACCACACCCATAAAGGATAGGAGACATGTGTGGTGACCACATTGTGAAGCAAGCACTGAGATAAGCACCTAGATGGATCACGTGTAAGTAACACATTAGACTAACAGGACCAGACAACAAATACAGAAAGAGCAGCTGCAGTATGGTTAGGCCCAGTGGCAGCCAATTAAAATGTGGACACTTGGTCCAGTTGTAACTAGGCTTCAGTGGGTAGCAGTGGCCATGACGCTGATTTTGACAATGAGCATTATGAGAGCCATGGCTCCCCAGGGCATTAACTAGCATAGTGGTTCACCTTGGTCAAACTTTCAACTCAGTAGCAGCATTGTGGTCACAAAGCTGACATCATTATGCATGGATGACTGCATACTGCAGCCAACTTTGTTGTGCCAGGAGGTATTTATTAAGTGGTGGAGACAGGGACTGAATCGATAGCCAATTTGAGTGGGCCAGTGGGGTAAGTGTGTCAAATAATAAATTTTTGCAGTATGGCCAAAAGAACCATCCACTGAAAGCTGCGTACACAAAATAGCAGGACAGGCAGGTAGAAAAGAAGACTGTGAGTCTGGAATGACATGTAGAACATGCCAAATATCTAATGACTAAGATTATATGACACCTCAGCTGGCCAACCTGTGCACTTGGCAAACTCATTGTTACGATGCATGTCAATTGCAGCCTGAACAGAAAACTGTACTTGGGCCATAGTAACACATGCCATGTTGACACAGGTCTTGTAGCACACTGGTAGCAAGGTATACAACTATCCTCACTTTCAGTAGGGCTTTCTTTAACTTGGCCACCACTGACATAAGGCTGCCCAGCCCTTAATTTCCAATCTCATCCATATCACCACCCTTAGGGAGTATTACATTAGCTCTCCTTTAGTCTCCTGGTACATACCCTGTTTCCTGTGATTGGTTGGCCAGTGCCACTAGAGGGCAGCTAGCTCCTCCCTGAGATCTCTAAGTAACCCTCTTCTTTGGCTGTGCGTTACTGGGAGAATTTCGTACATTGAACAGTAAGCACTACTAAGCAGGCACATCTAACAGGAACTGTACTACAGTAGCCAGACGAGCACCACCACACAACCCTTATTGTTTACGTAGCACACAGCATCACCTGCCATGGATGAAAAACGGATACGTAAACAAGCATCCCAGGTTCGTGCTTCACCTTCTCTATTACATTTTCATGTCAAGTACAGAGAAAAAAGGCATGACAAGACACAAGTCTTATTGTTTTGTGCGGCCATAGGAGATATCACATATCAGGACATACCAAAGAGTCCCGGGAAATAAGAGTGTCATATCTGCTACAACACTGGTAATTGTTCCACTGCCCCCACCCTGTACAACACCCCCACAAAGACAAACTGAGTGAAGAGAACAGACATTCTTGTGACACATGCGTGGCCAAGTCTGTGAAAGTATGAAGTACATGCTTGCCATTTATGATTTTTGTATTGTTTTTTTTCTGAAGTCCAAGAAGAGGATGTCCACCGGTCTACCCTAAATGAGTGCCACCGTCACCCACTCGTAGAACTCCACAAGGTTAGTCTGACACGATCTGCCTGGGACAAAGCCATGCTGCCTATCATCGAGGAGTCCCTGTTCCCTCAAGAATGCACCCAGCCTCTCCTTTAGGATGGCCTCCATCAACTTTCCCACCACTGATGTCAGGCTGACTGGTCTGTAATTCCCCTTCTCCTCCCTCAAGCCCCCTTTGTGGATGGGCACTATATGCGCCTGCCTCCAATCCCTGGGCACCCTTCCTGTCTGCAGAAAAGCATTAAAAAGGTCCACCAGTGGGACAACCATGACATAGAAACATAACATAGAAACATAGAGGTTGACGGCAGATAAGGACCGCAAGGCCCATCCAGTCTGCCTATTTTTTCTACCTTATGAACGTGCCACACACTTTTACACTATCAATGACCTATCTATCCGTGTATTGCTCCCTTATGCCTATCCCATGCCTGTTTGAAGCCCTGCACTGTATTCATAGCCACCACTTCCTGAGGTAGGCTGTTCCATGCATCCACCACTCTTTCTGTGAAAAAGAATTTCCTCACATTCCCCCTTAATCGGCCACCCTCTATGCTTATGCTGTGTCCTCTTGTCCAGCTATTTTTCTTATATTTAAACATGTTAGACTCTTTCACATTGTTAATGCCCTTAAGGTGTTTGAATGTTTCGATCATATCACCTCTCTCCCTCCTTTGCTCAAGGGTATACATATTGAGCTCCGTTAATCTGTCCTCATATGTCTTCTGATGCAGTCCCTGCACCATTTTGGTTGCCCTTCTCTGGACTGCCTCAATTTGGTTAATGTCCTTATGAAGATGTGGCCTCCAGTACTGCACGCAGTACTCCAGATGGGGCCTAACCAGTGTCTTGTAAAGAAGGATTATTACCTCCCTCTTACGACTTGTGATACCCCTACTAATAAACCCTAACATCCCCCTAGCCTTACCTACTGCTTTAGAGGTCTGCTTGAATGATTTCAGGTCATCGGTGATGATGATACCCAAGTCTCTTTCTTCCTTTGTGACTGCCAGCAACTCCCCTCCCAGCCTATAGGTGGCTTCAGGGTTTCTCTTCCCTATGTGCATGATCTTGCACTTCTTTGCATTAAACCCCAATTGCCACTCTTCTGACCATTTTGCTAGTTTATCCAGATCTCTTCTCATTCTGCCTACCCCATCTGGATCATCTACTCTGTTGCAGATCTTGGTGTCAGCTGCAAACAGACAAGCCTTACCCTCTAGTCTATCTGCAATGTCACTAATAAAGATATTGAAGAGGACTGGCCCCAGGACTGATCCCTGAGGTACCCCACTTGTGACTTGCATCTCTTCTGACTGTATACCATTTACCACCACTATTTTCTGTCCGTCAACCAGTTTACCACCCAATTGACCAACTTCTGACCCACCCCAAGCCTACTGAGCTTATTTATCAATCTTCTAGGTGGAACAGTGTCGAAAGCTTTGCTGAAGTCAAGGTAGGTGACATCAGCTGCTCCCCCTTGGTCCACCACTCTGGTTACCCAGTCAAAGAAATCTAAGAGATTAGTTTGACAGGACCTTCCTTTTGTAAACCCATGCTGTCTTGGATCCTGTGCCCCTATGGATTCTAGGTGTTGCACTATCCTTTCCTTAAGGAGTGCCTCCATAATCTTGCCCACTACTGAGGTAAGACTGACTGGTCTGTAGCTCCCTGCCTCCTCCTTGCTACCACTCTTGTGGAGCGGGATCACATGAGCCCTTCTCTAGTCTTCTGGGACCTCTCCTGTGCTCAGAGACTCACTAAACAGTTCTGCTAATGGTTCTGCTAGTTCCACCCATAGCTCCTTAAGTACCCTGGGATGTATGCCATCAGGTCCCATTGCCTTGTCCACCCTGAGCTTAGCAAGCTCTTGTAGGACCCTTTCTTTTGTGAAGGGAGTAGTGCTCACCTCCCTCCTCCCTGTGTCCTTGGTGCTGAGCTGTGGGCCCTGCCCTACCTTCTCTTCAGTAAATACTGAGCAAAAGTATCTATTTAGGATAGATGCTTTTACAGGGTCCTCCTCCTCACATGCCACCTTTTCTCCTTTGAGCTTAGCAATACCCCCTCTGGACTTTCTCCTTTCACTAATGTATCTATAGAAAGTCGTGTCATCTTCTTTTACTGTTCGTGCTAGTGTTTCCTCAGTTTGGGACTTTGCCAGCCTTACTGCCTTCCCTGCTTCCCTTAGGGCAGTTTGGTATGCCTCCCTATCTTCATCCTGCTGTGTTCCCTTATATTTCCTGAAGGCCAGCCTTTTGGCTCTGACCTTTTGTGCTACTGTATTTGAGAACCAAAGTGGTTTCCTTCTTCTTTTGCACTTCCTTTTCTGTCTAACACAATGGGATGTTGCTTCAAGTATTACATCCCTAATGCTTGCCCACTTTGCCTGTACCCCCTCACCTGTGTTTCTTTTTTCCAGGGCTAGCTTAACTCTGTTTGCCATCTTATCAAAGTCAGCTCCTCTGAAGTCCCATATTTTGCCTTGGAATGGGATGATTTAGATGTAGTGGCCAAATTGAACCATACCATGTGATGGTCACTAGCTAGGTGACCTTCTACCTGGAGATCTGTGATCCCTTCCCTGTTAGTCAGTACTAGATCTAGGATAGCCCTGTCTCTTGTGGGTTGTTGTACCAGTTGTTTGAGGCCCTCCCCATGCAGGGAATCCACCATGTGTCTAGTTCTGGCAGATGTTCCTGCTGGTATTGACCAATCTGTATCCGGCATGTTGAAGTGTCCCATTATCAGAACCTCCCCTTTAGCTGTCATGTTTTGTGTATCTTCTAACAGTATTGTGTCTATGTCCTCCCCCTGGTCTGGGGGCCTGTAGACAGCCCCAGTTCTTATGGTTGTCCCAATTCCTGTTTCCAGGGTGACCCACAGTTCTTCTGGCTCCTTATGTGTATTCTGAATTTCTGTAGCTTTGATATTTTCATTGACATACATGGCCACTCCACCCCCAATTTTTGAACCTCGGTCTCTTCTGAACAGTACATAGCCAGGTACTGAAGTCTCCCAAGTGTGGTTACTGGTAAACCACGTCTCACTAATTGCTACTATGTCCAGTTTAGCCTCTGACATTATTGCCTGCAGGTCTGGGATCTTATTTCCCAGGCTGTGAGCATTTGTGTTCATGATTTTCCATTGGCCAGATTTCGGTGTGTTAGTTGTTGGGTGAGGTTTGGCATTTCCCCTGTGCATCATATGGGGAGACGGACCTTTTTTCTTACCTGGTGATGCAAATGAACTGCAAACATGCTGAATCCCTGTTTGACCAGTAGCTGATGGGGGAGGGGTGTTCTTCCTAGTCAACAGATGGGGTGCTGCACCCCTCTCCCCATTTGCTAGTTTAAATATTCTGCAAAGACATCAAACTTCTGCCCCAATGCACTGAGTCCCCCCTTAGTCAGATGCAGTCCATCAAATTTAAAGAACTTTCGCTCCCAGAACTGTTGCCAGTTCCCTACAAATCTGTGTCCTTTTTCCTGGCACCAACCCTTGAGCCACATGTTTAGCTCCCTTATCTCCCCTTCTCTGACCTTCCATCCATCTGCCCACCTCTCCCAGACTGGAAGGATCTCAGAGAAGGAGATGTCGGATGAAATGGATGATAGTTTTTCACCCAGCCTGGTCAGGTGTTCCTTAGTTTCCACAGCTGACCGGCTGGCGAGATCATTAGTCCCTATGTGTACCAGGACATCAATGTTTTCTCCTGCTGTGTGAGCAATTTTAGCAATGCGGTCAGTGTCTCTCCATGCTGATGTACCTGGGAGACATCTGACCATTACCCCTGGCTGGAGATGGGTGTCAACTCCCCGAATCATGGAGTCTCCTATGATCAGAAGTTTTTTGGATTTCCTTTTTGGTTTTGGTTCCTGATTTGGGTGAGTTTTGTTGTGCTAGCTCCTGTGCCTCAGTGTCCTGCTCTGCAGTGTCCTCTGCCCCTTTGTTTGATTTTGGAGATAGAGGCAGATACCTGTTTGTAGTGTTTATATGTTTTTTGGAGGTAATACAGTATGTTGGAGACCACAGAGTGATGGGGCACCCGATTTGCCCTTCCTAACCACCTGCCAACCTCCTGGACCAACTACCCTCTGCGGTTGAGGTTCTTCTGTTGGATGTTGGGGAAATGGCGGGTGGTTCTTATAATGTATTTCCTCTTGAATATGAAATTTGAGGTGCGCAGTCTCTGCCCATGCTTCCCAGAGCTGAGCCCTAAGATCACCAATGGCCCAGCATGTAGGACAGTGTCCTAAACCCTGTAAGACTGTCCTTCTGAAAAGTGTTCCGCAGTACCTGCAGTTAATGCTATCCATTCCTGATAAGTTGCTGGGTTTATAACCTGGTCAGAGTAATTAGAAGGAAGACAATGCAAGTAATGATTTGATTTTGTGTTTTGTTTTCGTATAACTTGTTATAACAAGTTAAATTACTAGTGCCCCCGTAAATGAGCTTACCTTGTGGATTCCCCCACTGATCCACCCCTTCCTGCTTTGCCACAGGAAATGTCACAACTGTGGTACCCTATAAAAGGAGTGTAGTGTGGGGTGGTTGGGGATGGGGGTGGGTGGCTGGGCCCTTCCCCTGACGAAAAAGAAGAACCACGGATGAAAGAACAAGGAGGTAAGAGCAGAAACAGTCAGTCAACAACAAATGCAGTAACTCTGAAAGATTATCCTAATGTTAGATAAAACTGTAAAACCTGTAAAGCACCACCTATAATAATTTCAGAGAAGATATACCCTGTAAGAAACACTTTGCTACAGAGAAAAATAAAGCAGTAACAGAAGATATACCTTGCAAAAGACAATTTGAATCAGAAGATTACAGCAGTAATCTGTTAGCACACACCTGTAGGCACACCTTGTAATAATGCAGAAGAAGGTATACCAGCAACAACAATTTGAATCAGAGAAAAATAAAGCAGTGAAATGTTAGCAACAAACAGTAGCAATCCCTGTGAGACACAAAATAAAAATAACAACACACAGTAAATCTGCTTAGCCAAAAGATGTCTTAATCCATTTCCCTTGCTCGGGTAAGGTTCCCTGCTTTGTCCTTTCAAGCAATCTTAGAAGGAAAGAGCTCAGGTGAAGCTAGGTGCCTTGGCCAGCAAACCAAATCTTCTCCCATAGTACCTTGGGGTGGATACCATCAGGACCTGGGGTTTTGTCCTTTTTTAGGGACTTGAGGGCTTCCTACACCCTGCCTACAGAGATTTCCTCCTCCATACCCCCACGGAAGACCCTGTGTGCACCCTCCCACTCTAGGCCACTCCCTCCTCTCCCTGAGTGACTGTTGGTACCCCCTCAAGCCAGGCTTCCACCCCCTTCAACCCCCCATTTTCCCCTGCCCTGAAGCCCCTCAACATCCTCCCTATTGAAGACCGATGCAAAGTACTCATTGAACACTTCTGCCTGTTCACCAGCCTCCTCCACCCACCCTCCCTCTATCCTCAACCTACTGAACTGCCCCTTCACTCTCCTTCTCTCCCCAATATACCTAAAGAACCCATCCCCCAATCCCTTGCGCCAGTCTTCACTCCTTTCTAGTCTTGGCCCCTCTAACCACTCTGGTAACCTTTCTGGCTGTCAGAATATACTCCTCCCTATCCAAGACCCCACGGGAGCTTTTGTACCTTCTGTATACAGCCCTCTTCTCCCTAACCACCTCCTGAACCTCCTTTGTCCACCAGCATGGCTTCCTAGACCTACCCCCTTACAACTCACTTTCGTACAATCCCTGGTATCCTCCTGTATCCCTTTCTTGATAATTTCCCACCTACTTTCCACATCCATGCCCGATTTTATTTCTTCCAAGTGAGCAGTTCCCCCATTTTTCTAAAGTCTCCCCTCTAAAATGAACTAACACCATTCTTGAATGAGCCCTTTCCTCCCCCAGGTCCAAAAGAGGTATTATTATATTAAATATTTACGCATAACGGGCAAGAGGTTGCCGACGGAGGTCATGAAGGTCTGAAGGGTAGCCCTCCCCTGCCCTAAAGTGCTCGAACCAGTGGTTGCTTTAATCCAGCTGTGCAGCCACCCAGGAGGTCACCGCCGGAGGTCGTGAGGGTCTGAAGAGTAGCCCTCCCCTGCCCTAAAGTGCTCGAACCAGTGGTCACTTTAATCCAGCTGTGTAGCTGCCCAGGAGGTCACCACCGGAGGTCGAGAGGGTCTGAAGAGTAGCCTTCCCCTGCCCTAAGGTGCTCGAACCAGCGGTCACTTTAATCCAAGTAGATGCCGTTTTTCACTCGCTGTGCAGCGCTCGGTCGGCCCTTGCTCGGAGGAACTGTTTGTGTTTTTCTTGGCGCCTTATCCACCTGAATTCAAACAAGGCTGACTTTTAGTCCCCACATATGTGGAGATAGTTTTTTTAAATGACATGGCTATGCTAGAACTGTTGTGAGTTAAGCTACATAGAGATGGTGCCTTAATTTATGAACTGCAATACTATAGTGTGTGTCTCCTTAAACCATGTGCCTTAATGTTGATCAATTTGCTAACTGCTGTCTGATCTGACCTTAATTTTAAATGATACCCTCTGCCTTCTGCTTTCTGAATAGTAGTGCCATTAAGGATTAATTCTCAGACTAGTGCAGTTAACCTCTGACCACCCAACCCCCACAGACCGTCCTTGCTGTGTAAATAAAGTGCCTTACTTCTTGTCTCCCCACAGCTGTGCAGCCACCCAGGAGGTCACCGCCGGAGGTCATGAGGGTCTGAAGAGTAGCCCTTCTCCGCCCTAAAGTGCTCGAACCAGCAGTTGCTTTAATCCACGTAGACACCGTTTTTCACTCACTCTGCAACACTCAGTCGGCCCGTGCTCGGAACTGTGTGTGTTTTTGCCCTGCCGCCTCCACCACCACCCTTGGTGGACTCGCTCATTTATAGCAACCCAGGCCATGCCCCCTGGTACTTTTTAGCCTATCAGCCACTTTTACCATCTGCAGGTTATACCTGCCCACCACTAGGCATTCCCTTCCCCTTCTATGCTCTGGCCCTTAAATACTACTGTTTTCTCTCGCCACCTCCAACATGTTACTATGCACCCTCCTTTCTCTCTCTCTCTCTACTGATCCCCCCTGCGTCCCACCCTCCTTCTCCCAAACTAAGAACAAGTAACAAAAACTCAACACTCGACCCTCAAGCTGGCGTAAACTCCACACCTAGCTCCACCATCCCTAACTGCTGCCTAAACAGTGCGTGCCTACAAGCCCAGGCCAGCACCCAGTTGGCTACACCTTCTCACAGTGCCAACCTTATCAAAATTAACTTCTCCTTTTTCACCCTCCCTCACCCATGTCATCTACTCATGCAAATGACTCTATGGAGCCCCTCGTTCCCATGCCTACCTCCAACAGATCCTCTACCATGCCTCCCCCCTTTTCCCTACTTATTCCTCCTATCAGCCTCCTCACCTAAAACTCCCCAATACCTTCCATAGGGTACGCGCAGAAACCATCCCATTTGCTAAACACCCGACGATGTAACAATCTCTTCTGGTCACTTATCCTGCTCCTTCTTCTGACAGGCAACGTCCACCCCAACCCTGGCCCTCTGACAGCACCTTAGCCCCTCCAACGGGCAGCCAATGGGCTGCACATTGCTTCCATAAACATCTGCAGCCTGCAAAAAAAATGGGACCCTTTTCAGGCATGGGTCCTCCAACACCACCCAGACATCATAGCACTGAGTGAAACATGGCTCTCCCCCTCTGTCCCTGATGCAGCGGTCTACCACCCTGGCTATCTCCTCTATCACTGTGACAGAATCGGTAAGTGAGGGGGGGCTGTGCTCTCTATCTTAAAGACTCACTCCCAGCTCAATTACTCCCCCTGCCACACCTAACATCGAAGGCTCAGGCACTCACCCTAAAACTAACCCTAGGCAAGTCTACTACCTCTCCTCTTCACTACTGCCTACATCCCTCCCCGGGACCAGAAGCAAGCTTTCCAAGATATCCTGTCCCATCTAGCCACTTTTCCTCCTAATCAGGAAAAAATTATTATGGGTGATTTTAACATAAATTGGCTGGCCAAGTCAGCCGCCACGTTTATAGATGAGGCCAATGCGCTTGACCTCACACAGATAGTCACTGCCCCCACCTGGGTAAAGTCCTGTACAGGGACATCTTCCCTCCTAGACCTAGTTTTCACTAACCGTCCCCACAGAATTACCAACACTGTAGTTCTCCTCGACGCTCTAAGTGACCACTCCCCAGTACTCTTCACCTGGTCCTGCATTGCCCCTAAACCCTCCCACCTAAAATTACCACCCATCACAAACTTGGGCCTGGTAAACTTGACCAACTCAAAGCCTACCTCGGTGCCTGGGACTGGACCCCTCTAGCAAATGCCCTCGACCCTGATACTGCACTGGAACTATTCATCACCACTTTCAATAACACCTGTGATAATTTTGCCCCTTCTACCAAGAAAATGTCCAAAGGCAACCATGCCCCCTGGCTCTCGGATTGCCTCTTGGGCATGCTGCGACACCGTGATGGCCTTTGGCATCTAGATAATGAAACTCAATGCCCTGCGGACAGGCAACGGTATAGGGAAGCCCGTAACAAATGCACATGGGCCATTCGCCCAACCAAAGCAGAATACTACAAATCATCCTTAACCACCACATGGGTCTCCGGACACAAATTTTGGAATAATATTAAGGAACTCCTCTGCAAAAGTACTAACCTACCTCCAGACCAGCTGGTAATAGATGGTTATCTCTCATCGGATCCCCTCAGTATAGCCTCAGCCCTAAACTCTACATTCACTGATCTCAGCCATGTCCTCTCCCCTAATTTCTTCGACCTGCCGCCTACCCAGACTAACACCCCGCCACCCCACACCCCACCTTTCTACCTTCACATCCTTACCCCACAGACCACCAAACCCTACCTTGCTAAAGCCCTCAACTGCTCTCAAATTAGTAGCGACTCCCTAGACATGCAGCTCTCCGACTCACCCTCCAGGAAGTCCTTACCCCTCTCACCCATATCCTCAACCTTTCCCTCTGTCAGGTGAAATATCCCAATCACTGGAAATCCGCCTACATCACCCTGGTACATAAGAGTGGAGACTGCACCGCCCCTAATAATTACCACCCTATCTCCATTCTACCCCCTCTATCCAAAGCATTAGAGCGTATAGTCTCCGATCAACTACAGACCACCTTATCAAATATAACATGCTATGCAACCAGCAACACGGTTTCTGAAAGGGACACAGTACCACCACTGCATTCCTTGAACTTACATCACATATCCACACTGCCTTAGATAGCGGCCACCTCACAGGAGCTATCTTCGTGGACCTTTCTAAAACATTTGATACCGTCAACCATGTCCTCTTACTAAACACACTTGCCCACAGCGGCCTCTCCAATGAGGCAGAAAACTGGTTCACCAGCTATCTCTCTGACAGAACACAGATGGTTAGGGTAGGCACTGTCCTATCCTCCAGCCTCCCTGTCCACTCCGGTGTCCCTCAGGGCTCCATCCTAGGCCCCTGCTATTCTGTCTATACTTAAACTTCCTCCCATCAGCCTGCCCCACCAACCTACTCCTATATGCCGATGACACCGTCCTTTTCGCAACTGATCTGGACTCCCTGAAACTCCACCAAACACTCTAACACTCACTTCATGCGACTGAACACTGGCTCACCTCCCAGCGCCTAATTATTAATTGCAGTAAGACAAAAGTCATGATTTTCTTCCATCCACAGAACCCACTGAATTGCCTCTACCCCCAATTTCTTTCTGTAAACGTAACCCCCCTCGAACAAGTGGACACCTTCAAGTACCTAGGAATCACACTTGACCTGGCCCTCAGCTTTAATCAACATATTCAGCATCTATCCACTGCCCTAAACTCTAGACTTGGCATACTTTACCGGCATAAACACTGCCTCACCCCTAAGGCTCTACATCTCACCATTAACTCCGCAGTCCTCTCACTGCTAGACTACGACATTCTAATCTAAAGTGCTGCTCCCACCTCTGCCCTAAATAGACTTCGTCTTGTACTAAACAAAGCCTGCCAACTTATACTCGGATGTGATCGCTCCATGCACACCTGCTCCCTCTACAGCGCCACAAATTGGCTAAACTTAGACCACAGAATCAAGTACCACATCTGCTTAAAGACCAAAATATAACCCTAGGCCTCACCCCAACTACCCTAAACAAAATCATCCACCCAGAATACCCTGTCAGAGTCACACGTAACTCAAGCAAACCGTTACTACGGGTACCCCATTGCCGGACCTCCAAATTCCAAAGAACTTTCAGTTACAATGCCCCATCCTGAACCAATGCACTCCCCACTCTAATATCCAGTGAAACAAGATTAGGCCTTTTTAAATCTAGTCTAAGGAATCACCTCCAGGCCTCCAGCCTATGGGATTACCCCTAGACCAGCCTCTAATCAGGCTTCAGACCCAATTCCCACAGAAACTCTGTCTTGACAAACAGCATCTCCCCTACCTTGGGCTGTGCTAAACCCTGATATTCCATGATGTCCTTGTTTATAGTTTCACTTTTGTATCTAGTGTATATCACAATGCAAAATTAGATAATTTCACAGCTATCTGTATGTTTTCTGTTTCCCCTGTACCTCAATATGTGTAATGTGGAACCATTATAATCTCTGTAATGGAATATACAGCAACCTGTCTGTTTCTATTTCCCCTGTACTGCACTATGTTTGATGTGGAACCTTTGTAAATGAGTCTCTGACTCAAAGGTCTTTCTGATTATCTCAAATAAAAAAGATTTTTTAAAAGTTAACGCATGCGGTGTATTGCATAAACAGGCTCACATATGCATTGTAGCCATCTAGAAGGTGAGTGACACCACCATTGAAGGGTTTATGGCACAATGACAGTATCAGTGAGACTGCAGATACCACATGTAAGAAACAATAGATAGCTACATGGTTAAATGGTGTAAATTCACAGTGTAAAGTTTCTGTGTGTGTCTGCAAAGGGCAAACACATAAGCTCTGCTTATGCAAACCAATTAGGGCATACAACTTGACATAATGTACGCCACTGTGAACAAGTACACACACATTGTTTTGGGCATCCTAGTTATTATGTGTTATTGCTGTTCATACATTATGATCATACTTGCTCTGCCATCATAAGTGTTCTTAAGTAGCAAGCACAGTAGCAGTGACGTGATGTTTTCTGACAGTGCTCTCTCCCTAGAAGGGGCCATGTTACTAAGCTATTTGCAATGTCAGAGGGCAACAGAATGTAGTTTTTGGAGCTAGATTCTGCTCATGGTGGCAAATACTGAGCCTTTACACACACACACACTCAAAAAAATGCCACCAACAGCTTACTGTGGCTATGTATGTCACTTGGAATCTGTATCTTGCTCCTCTCCCCCGGTACGATGCGAAAAATAGGCAGAACAGCACAGAACACATTCCCCGTGCAATAATCACTAAGACACACACACACACACACAAAAATAAATAGCCATCCACTACCATAACCAACAAATTGACATCGATGTTAAGAACACAGAAAAGGACAGAGGGCAAGAATAACATCAGTAGTCTGTCAAGGAACACACAATGACATGAAGTAAAAGTTAAAGAGCAGATAATGTGCAGGTGGCATTCATTTCACATTTGCATGTCATACTGGTATGGCTACTGCTGCTGTTTTTCTACTGTGGCTTAATACTCCAGCCTTTATTTTTGATGTAGCTTGCTAGAATAATATGCATTTTCAGATTCAGTTTCCATCAAAAAATGTTGAGATTCCTGTTCCATTGCAAAAGTAAATAATGCATGCAGCCCTCTTCACAAGAGACACAGACAAGGGCCAGAAGTATTATGAGGTCAAAACTAGGGATGTCACTTCAAATCACGCACAGTTCATAAGAATGCTGGCTGCTCATCATGGGGCTGGCAGCATAGTAGACCAGGTGTTGATGGAGCTCTGGGTGTCACCTAAGAGCTAAAAAAATGCAATTTTTTTTAAATATAACAGATATACCCAAAATTCATGTTCTGTCTTTTGATCACATGAACGCTGGGGCAAAATGGTAGTTTACATCAATTTTGTACTGACACCTTGACAAATTTTGTGATTTTCAGCTCCACGTACTTAATGCAGATTCTTGGGCCATTACTTCAAGAGTAAGTGAAATATACATTGAAGTGTGGTCTCCATGAATAGGCAGGAGCAAGTGCTTTAAAATGCATACCAGTATGTTACCTCAAAAGATTAATGTTAAAAGTTATAAGGTTAACTACCGACTACCCCTTAATTTCTTGTGAAATTTCAAAATATTCTTATATTTAATCTTGCTAGACAGGATTTATTGCACTTTATAATATAATTTTATGTTGTCTAAAAGGGTAAGGATTCTGCTTCGAAATGCATATGTGGTTGACATTTTAAGGTAATATAAGAGGATAAATTGATGAAAGTGAAGAAACCATTAACAGACAAAATTTTAGCAAGTTTATACTTTTTGAGTTCTTCACGCCATATCTTCTGTGTTTATTTATGTGTGGCATATGTGTGTGTGTGTGTGTGTATGTATATATATATATACTGTATATAGATATATAGAACAGGTTCTATTTCACTGTAAAATAAGTATAGCTATATTTGCTTAAGTGATAACGATGCTAAAATAAAATGGCACTAATTGGCCAAAATTGCATATTTTCAATGGACATAAATTAGGAGCTAATTGCAGAGCGTGAAATTAAATTTGCATAATTTCAGCTGATTAGTGACTTGCACTAAATATAACTTGCATGAGAATAAACAGTTCTACAGTATATATGTGTTGCAAAAAACTTCATTAATGCTCCAGTTAGGGTCAAAACATCAACAGTTGGGAAATGAGGCTTTAGGGTTTCCCTAACACCCCACTCTCCCAAACCAGGCAGGAGAGCAGGTGTGGGGTGGGCCTTGGGCTTCTCAATTCTAATGCTTACCCCATTCTCATAAAGTCTACACATCGGACCTTATTTACAGATTGAATGGGATGAGCATTAAGCTTGAGAAGCTCAAGACATACCCCACAGCTGCTCTCCTGCCTGGTTTGGGAGGGTGGGGTGTTAGGAAAACCCTAATGCCTCATTTCCCAACTTTTGTCGCTTTGACCCTAACTGGAACATTAATGAAGTTTATTGCAACTTATTTCCTTACTTTTTGAGATAGTAAAACAGTATCTATATTTTACTGTGGGAGCCCATCCCTCTGTAGATGCGTATATTGTATGTATGTAGCTGTGGAAACACAGGGACCTCCGGGCTGTACGCATCCATTTATAGGACAACAGTGACCAAATTGTCATCATAGCCATCTTATTACCCACCTCATGTACCCAGCACAAAAAATGCTCAAATCCCCACCAAAATATAATTCAGCGCAACTGCAACATCATTCTGCACCGCAGATGTGAAAATGCGTTTTGGCCAGGATTTGAAAAATGACAGCTATGACATACATGAGATGGGGTAATAAGAAGGCTATGCTGAAAATCTGGGGTAAACATATTTAACATTTCCGAAGTTAAGAGTGGGCGTAAAGAAATTGCAATGAATTGTCCTAACGTCAGCATTTTTTCATATTTTGACCCCAAATGTTCAACATAGTCTTCTTATGACCCCACCTCATAAACCCAATAGGTGAAAGTTTTTTTTTAAGTCCATGCCAAAATGTCATTCTGTGCCACAGGTGCAAAAACATGTTTCAGACAGGATGTGAAAAATGACTGCTGTGCTGTTCATGAGATGGTTTGAAAAAATGGCTATGTTGAGTATTTGGAGTCAAAATATTGAAAATTACCAAAGTTATGCATGTGGATAGAAAAAGTTCAACAAACACACGTAACTCAGCCATTTTTAGGAATTTTTTTCACCAAATTTTCAACATGGCCTTTTTGGGACCCTGCCTCATGAACACTGGTGATAAAGTTTTGTTATTCAGGCCGGAAAGGTGATTTCATGCAGCGACTGTGAAATTACCTTCCAGGCCCAATTAATGAAATGACAGTTGCAGTGTTCATGAGGTGGGGTCCCAAAAAGCCAATGTTAAAAATGTGGTGAAAAATTCCAAAAAATGGCAAAGTTATGAACACAGCAGTCAGAACAGCAAAGGCCCAAACTGAGGAAAAGATAGCCAACTCAGTTAAGAAGGGGGATAAAACCTTTTATAGGTACATCAGGAGCAAAGGAAGACCAAGGGAGGGATAGTGAGGCTTAATAAAGGGAGGGAGGGTGGGCAGAGGGAGACTGTGAAAGGCAGAGATACTAAACAAATATTTTGCTCAGTATTTACGAAGGAAGAGGGGAGATAGATAAAACAAACAGTAGTAACACTCTGGATACAGAAGTTGATACCAGCCCATTTACAGAAGAAAGGGTTCTGAAAGATCTTAAACTGAAGGTGGACAAAGCAATGGGGCCTGATGAGATTCATCCCAGAATTTATAAAGAACTAAGGGAACTAGTGACACCACTGACTACCCTTTTAACAAATCATGGGAGGATGGGGTGGTACCCGAGGACTGGAGGAGGGCAGATGTGATTCCCTTCACAAAAGTGGGAGCAAGGCAGAAGCAGGAAACTATAGACCTGTTAGTTTAACCTCAGTGATAAGGAAAATGATGGAATCACTTCAAAAGGAAAGAATTGGCAGTATCTAGCGGCCAGAGGGCACAGGACCCTAGGCAGCATGGATTCACAGCGGGAAGGTCATGCCAGATGAATCTGATAGATTTCTTTGACTGGGTGACCAAAGTAGTAGATCAGGGAGGGCTGTGACATGGCCTACCTAGACTTTAGCAAGGCATTTGACACAGTCCCACTTAAAGATTAATATACAAGTTAGCCAGCCTGGGAGTGGGTCCCAAGATGACAGCCTGGGTAAAGAATTGGCTGGAGAATAGGACACAGAGAGTTATAGTAAATGGAGTCCACTCAGAAGAAAGGAGGGTTACTAGTGGGGTACCACAGGGTTCAGTATTAGGACCGGTCCTCTTCAATGTCTTTATAGTGACATTGCAGAAGGACTGAAGGAAAAATATGTCTCTTTGCAGATGACACTAAGATCTGCAACAGAGTTGATGCACAGGGTGGGTGGAAAGGATGAGAAGGGACTTGGCAAGGTTAGAGGAATGGTCAAATGTATGGCAGTTTAGATTCAATGCTAAGAAGTGCAGGTAATGCACCTGGGAAACAAAAACCCAGGGGAAGAGTACACAATGGGGGGTGAGATACTAACAACAACAAAAATGGAAAGGGACCTGGGGGTAGTCATATCAGATGACCTAAAGATGGACAAGCAATGTGAGAGGGCAGCAAGGAGGGCTGGGGGGATACTGGGATGCATAGGGAGAGGCATCACCAGTAGAAAACAGGAAGTTATTATCCCTCTGTACAGACAGCTGGTGAGACCCCATCTGAGTACTGTGTGCAGTTCTGGGACCCAATCTCATGAGAGACATAGACAGGATGGAAGCTGTCCAGAGGAGGGAACTAAAATGGTGCAGGGTCTGCACCAGAAATCATATGAAGAGAGACTTAAGGAGCTTAATATGCATAGCCTCGAGGAAAGGAGGAGAGGGGACATGATAGAAACTTTCAAGTACCTCAAGGAATCAACAAAGTCCAAGAGGTAGCATCTTTCAAAAAGAGTTGTGCAAGAACAAGAGGGCTGTGAATTTGAATGGAGGGCAGCTCAGAGGTAATTTAAGGAAATATTTTTCACAGAAGGGTTGTGGATGCATGGAACGGCCTTCCGGAGGAAGTTGTGGAGTCAAAATCAGTGGGAATTCAAGCATGCATGGGATAGTCATAAGGCAATTCTGGGGGAGGGAAGAAGTAGGCTGCTGGTTAACTAGGATCTGCAGCTTATCCAGTAGGTAGGGAAATGGGCAGACTGGGTGGGCCAAGCGGTCCTTATCTGCCGTCAAATTCTATGTTTCTATAAGCTAAAAATGCAATTGAAATACATTGTATGGCACTTACCTTGATTCCTCAGTTCATGGTTCGGCTTTGACGACTGCAGACGTGTCCTGGCCCACAGAAAATGACAGCCTATGACCTTCAGTTGTAAGTACAGGGTAAGGTGTGTGTGTGTGTGGGTGGTGGTGGGTGATCAGTGGGAGGTTTTGTATGGGAAGGGGGATGATGGGTATGACGAGGGACCATTTTCTTTTTTCAGTATAAAAATTAAAAAGACATTGAGGGACTGTTTTCTTTTTGCAGGAATAAAATAAAAACATATTTGGGGACACTGAAGTGGGCTCCCCATTGTTCCACACTGCTGGGGGGCTTTAAATGCTGATGTGGGGCTTGGGCCCCCCGATGTCAGCTAATTTATAAAACAACAGTGGGCGGGGGCATCTGACACCATGGGTGGGCATCCCGGTGTCATAGTATCTAAAACTGCTACTTTAAAATCATGGCATGCAGTTATTTTGGAGTCAGTTTGACATTTCCCTGAGAACATGGTTTGGTGTGTGATCTGAACAACTGTGTTCTTATCACCAATGTAGTTTAGAAAATCATGACTCCACAGTTTATTTGCATGCAATCTGTATATGTAACGGGATTGATTCAGTGTTTTACTGTAGTGCTAATTCTGGATTCTGATCAGGGCTTTTACAAACTTGAAGAAGAAAAACAAAACTTGTGTTCCTGTGGAACTGTACACTGACTTGTAAAGACTTGTAAATGCAGCTGGGTCATTCTTTGTTAATGAGCCATCCATTTTGATTTACCATGCCAATGCACCTCCAGACTGGACCAGAAAGTATTTGATATATGTGGGTGTCACACCCTCTCACGGTCTTCCTTCGTGAGCAAACAACCATGTTGAAATTCACTTGAGCAACTTGTGATAATCTATAGAATGTTTCATAATAAAGTACTGTAAGGAAACATAGAAACATAGATTTTGACGGCAGATAAGGACCGCTTGGCCCACCCAGTCTGCCCACTTCCCTACCTAAAGGATAAACTGCAGATCCTAGTTAACCAGCAGCCTACTTCTTCCTACCCCCACCCCCTAGAATTGCCTTATGACTGTCCCATGCATGCTTGAATTCCACCACTGTTTTTGACTCCACAACTTCCTCCGGAAGGCCGTTCCATGCATCCACAACCCTCTCTGTGAAAAAATACTTCCAAATTACCCTGAGCTGCCCTCTTCTATCTTCAAATTGTGCCTCCTTGTTCTTGCACACTCTTTTTGAAAGATGTTACCCTCTTGGACTTTATTGATTCCCTTGAGATACTTGAAAGTTTCTATCATGTCCCCCCTCTCCCTCCTTTCCTCGAGGCTATACATATTCAGCTCCTTAAGTCTCTCTTCATATGTCTTCCGGTGCAGACCCTGCACCATTTTAGTTGCCCTCCTCTGGACAGCCTCCATCCTGTCTATGTCTTTGCGGAGATTGGGTCTCCAGAACTGCACTCCAGACCCAGATGGGATCTCACCAACTGTCTGTACAGAGGATAATAACTTCCTGTTTTCTACTGGTGATGCCTCTCCTATGCATCCCAATATCCCCAGCCCTCCTTGCTGCCCTCTCACATTGCTTGCCCACCTTTAGGTCATCTGATATGACTACCCCAGGTCCCTTTCCATTTTGTTGTTGCTAGTATCTCCCCCCCATTGTGTACTCTTCCCCTGGGTTTTTGTTTCCCAGGTGCATTACCTTGCACTTCTTAGCATTGAATCTAAGCTGCCATACATTTGACCATTCCTCTAACCTTGCCAAGTCCCTTCTCATCCTTTCCACTCCACCTTGTGCATCAACTCTGTTGCAGATCTTTGTGTCACCTGCAAAGAGACATACTTTTCCTTCAGTCCTCTGCAATGTCGCTTATAAAGACATTGAAGAGGACCGGTCCTAATACTGAACCCTCACGGTACCCCACTAGTAACCCCTTTCTTCAGAGTGGACTCCATTTACTATACTCTCTGTGTCCTATTCTCCAGCCAATTCTTTACCCAGGCTGTCATCTTGGGACCCACTCCCAGGCTGGCTAACTTGTATATTAATCTTTGTGTGGGACTGTGTCAAATGCCTTGCTAAAGTCTAGGTAGGCCATGTCCACAGCCCCTCCCTGATCTACTACTTTGGTCACCCAGTCAAAGAAATCTATCAGATTTGTCTGGCATGACCTTCCTTGTGAATCCCTCTTGCCTTGGGTCCTGGGCCCCTCTGGCCTCTAGATACTCAACAATTCTTTCCTTCAGAAGTGATTCCATCATTTTCCTACCACTGAGGTTAAACTAACAGGTCTGTAGTTTTCTGCTTCTGCCTTGCTCCCACTTTTGTGAAGGGAAATCACATGTGCCCTTCTCCAGTCCTTAGGTACTACCCCATCCTCCCATGATTTGTTAAAGAGGGTAGTCAGTGGTGTCACTAGTTCTACCCTTAGTTCTTTTAGAATTCTGGGATGAATCCCATCAGGCCCCATTGCTTTGTCCACCTTCAGTTTTAAGAGTTCTTTCAGAACCCTTTCTTCTGTAAATGGGCTGGTAACAACTTCTGTATCCAGAGTGTTTCTACTGCTTGTTTTAGGTACCTCCCCCACTTCCTTTGTAAATACTGAGCAAAAATATTTGTTTAGTATCTCTGCCTTTTCACAGTTCCCTCTGGCCACCCTCCCTCCTCTTTATTAAGCCTCACTAACCCTCCCTTGGTCTTCCTTCACTCCCTGATGTACCTATAAAAGGTTTTATCCACCTTCTTAACTGAGTTGGCTATCTTTTCCTCGGTTTGGGCCTTTGCTGTTCTGACTGCCTTCCCAGCTTCCTTTTGCTTTAACTGATACAGTTCTCTGTCCTGCTCCTTCTGTGATTCCTTGTACTTCCTGAATGCTTTCTTTTTCTCTTGAACCTTCACTGCCACTTCCTTTGAGAACCATAGTGGTTTCTACATCGTTTCATTTTGTTAATTTGCTTCACACAAAGGCTTGTTACCTCTGTGATGGCAGTTTTATTATTCCCCATTGTTCTTCCACCCTCCTTCCTGCCCATTTGCTAGTGCATTCCTTAGGCACTCACCCATTTTGGCAAAGTCAGCCCTCCTAAAGTCCAGTACTTTTGCCTTTGTATGGCTTGACTCTATTGCTGTGTTTATTGTGAACCATACTGTTCGATGGTCGCTAGTTCCCAGATGGCTACCCACTTCTACATCTGTGATCCTCTCTTCATCTCCATTTGAGAGAACCAGGTCTAAGGTTGCTCCCAATCTTTCAACTAAGAGTTTGATAAATTTAGTGCTTCAAAAAGCTAAGGGTGTGATGTCACTGAAAACAGAAGTCCTATGTTAATTCACAAAGCAGGCAGACTGTGGGCAGATACAGTGCAGGCAGAATGAAAGAGACCAAGTAAAAAAATATATTTGAAGAACTTATAATTAAAATGGGAGATGTGGAGTAAGTATCACTTGTGAACAATCACTTGTTTGCAGACTCCGCAACAGAACTCATAAATCACAGCTACCTGAATCAAAATGCTGTTTTGCCACTGATTATTCTGTCACTGATAAAATAAGGAAAAGTGCTTGGTCCCTAAGAGGACCATCCAAAGTGTTATGCTTGCTGTGATGCACGAGGCGTGGGAACTGGGAAAATATATATTTGCAGCAGGGAATTTAAATCACAGTGAAGTGCTTTAGTGGTCAGCACAATAGAGAGGAAGTAACTGCTGTCACTGTGATATTCACTCCATGGCTCAGAGTGCTAAGCGGATGATTTTAACAGCACAGAAGTGCTAAGTTGTATCATTTCTTTTCAGCTGCATGTAAAGAGCTGCAATTACAGTACAACAATAGGAGGTGTAAATGAGCCACAATCTTATCTCTGAAGATCTGCTTGCAGCTCATGAGCCACAGAGTGAGTATCACTTCCCTAAATTAATGAACAAGGAACTAGGGGATGGCAATTGGAGGCTGGGGGGTGCCACTAGACACCAGAGAATATATGGGGACAGTGATCGGGTAGTGAGGGGTACCACTAGACACCAGGGAAAATGGGGGCTCACAACTCACACTGCAGCCAGCAGCCTGAGTTCAGCTGCAGCTGCAGAACTAAATAAACTCTGCTGTCCTCCTGCAGAGAATGTGGTGGAAGGCTCCTCTCGCTAAGCTGGGCATCCTGTATTTCAGGTGCCCAAAAAATGTATTTCTGGTCCTAATTGTGAAAAACAAACACCAGAATTTAGCTAAACGGGGCCTGTTTAGCTAGATTCTGGTATTTGATTTATGAAATGACAACCTTTGTATGTATTTTCCATGCTTTTTAGTTTGTGATAAAAAAAAAAACAAGGTGTCGGCTGGCGAAAAAGGAACAGATCTCTCAAGACAGAAACCTTTTTCGTGAGATCAAATCCTTTGTTGAACTTTCTCCCTCTATCCTGAAAAGTGATCTTCCCATTAAAAACAATGGGAATTGAAAGATTGAATAACTTTACAATGGATTAATATTTTTTCACCAAACAAATGCATTGCAGTTCTGTTACTCAAGCTGTATCTACCATAAAAAATCACACCAAAATTCCACACCCTCTGGGCACAAGGCAATGTGGAAAAAACTGCAAAAAGTGACGACTTTATAACTTTTCAACTGTCTGGATCTCAGACTCTGCACATCCAACCGGATGAAAACATACAAAATCAAGAGATCTACCCCAAGAGACAGTGCATACCAAATTTTGAACAAATCCATTGATCGGTTGCAAAGCTATTAACTCATTACCTCCAGGAAAACACTTGTAGTTGGCAGCCAAATCATCCCCTTTGTCTCCCACAATGACTTCAGTCAGCAGCTAAAGACTTCCTGTTTACCCTGGGCACTTCTCAGGTCATCAGCACTATTTGTCTGTATTACTTGCAAACCAAATTGATTAGAATTGACTACATAGCAACGTTAGAAAGGTAATTTTGTGCTGAACAACTTTGCTTCTGATACTTTGTGTGTATCACGTATACCTTCGGAGTTATTCACATTTGTTTATGGTATGGTGTGTATGGCTGACATTTGTCCCTCAAGCATCACCTAAGCACCTTGAATAAAATGTGAAAAAATACATGTTTTATATTAGAAAAAAAAATGCTTTTTGTTTACAAAATAACTTTTGTACCTACATCTAATGTATGGATGTTTAATTTGGTGTTGATATGTTACATATTTTTCTACCAAAAATGGTTTATGTTGCCTTTTGTATTGAAAAAAAAAACTCTTTTGTGCTATTTCGACTAGTACGGAAAAAATTGCTTATAATTAATTGCATAGCACTGTTGGAAAGATAATTTTGTGCTGAACAACTTTGCCGCTTGTACTTTGTGTGTGGCCCTTACGGTTCATGAGGTATTTGCATTTATTTGTGGCATGCTGATTATGGCTTGATTTTGCTTAGACACACCCAGTATGCAGTGTTCAGAGTATACAGGATACATGTGGTGGAACTCTCAAAGAGCTCCTGTAGAATGAATAAGTTAGGGTGCAAAATTTGAGGTTTAACATTAAACATGCTACCAACTCTAACTATAGTGGTGCGATAGCACCGCTGTATACATATATATAAATACAAAATCACACATGCCCACACAATACAAAGCATCATGGGCTACGTATGCAAATCACCACAGAATGTTATGCTGGTTCAACTTTAAGTAGAATTGCATGGTGCCGAAAGGCCTCTCACACAGCTTGCAAAGGGTGCTAACAGACGACATATGGCAAACTGTGTGAGAGGTCTTTCGGCACCATGCAATTCTGCTTAAAGTTGAACCAGCATAACATTCTGTGGTGATTTGCATATGCAGCCCATGATGCTTTGCATTGTGTGGGCATGTGTGATTTTGTATTTTCTTGATTCTTGGCTTCCAAGCCAAATGCCCGTTGGGGTAACCCTTGCCTCAGTGTTTGTGCACAGAGGTTCTTTGTCATATATATATATATATATATATATACATATATACACACACACACATACACTAACACATACAAACATATGAAATGGCCAGCAGATGCAGGCCATATGGTCTATCCAGTCTGCTTGAGTGTGCAGCTAGCTTTCCCTTATTCTGCAGCTGCCCCTCCCAATGACCCTCCCCTTTGCTTTGTCCCATCCCCTTTTAAAACTACCCACTGACTTGCAGGACACCACCACTTCAAGCAGCACATTCCTCCTAGACACCACCCTTTCCATGAAGAAGTGCCTCCTCATTTCCCTCTTGAATCTACCCCTCTAGTCTCAGACCTTGCCCCCTTGTGTCTCTACCACCTCTCAAATTAAAAATCCCTCCAGTGCCAATCCTGTAAATACCTTTCATGTATTTAAATGTATCAGTTATATCCCCCATCCCTCCTCTCCTCCAGGGAGTACATGTTCAGTTCCCTCAGTCTCACCTTGTAGGGTTTGTCTTCCAACCCTTGGATCATCCTTGTTGCTCTGCACTGGACACCCTTCAGCAGCCTAACATCTTTCTTCAAGTATGGGCACCAATACTGCACACACTGCTCCAGGTATGGTCTCACCAGTGACCTGTACAAAGGCAGGATCACCTCCCTCCTCCTGGAGGTGATTCCTCTAGTGATACACCCCAGCATCTTATTGGCTTTAGCTGCTGCTTTCCTGCACTGTTCTGAGTGGTTCATTTGACCTGTTATAACCACCCCCAGATCCTTTTCCTCCTCTGTAGTGGCTATCTGTGCCCCTCCAAACTGATAACATCTCCTTGTGTTCCTTGCTCCCAAGTGCATGACTTTGCACTTCTTGGCATTGAACCCTAGTTGCCAAGTGTTAGACCAGCACTCAAGTTCAGCCAAGTCCTCCTGAAACCCCTACCACCCTGCTGTGTCATCCACCACTGCACCAATCTTGGTGTCATCTGCAAAGAGACTGATCTTGTTTTTAATGCCATGTGATATGTCATTGATGAAAATGCCAAACAGCACTGGGCCCAGCACTGATCCCTGTGGTTCCCCACTTGTTACAGCCCTTGGAGCTGAGAGTTCCCCACCCACCACTACCTTCTGTTGTCTCCCTTGCAGCCAATTCCTGATCCAGTTTACCATCTTTGCCCCTGCTCCCTGGTATCCCACTTTGCTATTCAGCCTCCCATGCGGCACTGAATTAAATGCCTTGCTGAAGTCCAGGTACAGGACATCAACTGCATGGCTCTTGTCAAGTTTCCTAGTCACTCAGTCACAATAGTCAATCAGGTTGATCTGGCAGGATCTGGCAGAGACAAACCCATGTTGCTTCCCGTCCTGGAGACCATTACCTTCTAGAAAGGTTACTAACCTCTTTTTGAGGATTGTCTCCATTAACTTCCCCACAATGAATGTGAGGCTCACTGGTCTATAGTTGCTCAGTTCATCCTTTGGTCCGCTTTTGTAGAGTGGTACCATGTGAGTCATCCTCCAGTCTTGGGGTATGCACCGTTTCCAGAGAGGTGCAACACAACATTCCTTTTTATTTCAGGTTCTTTGAGGATGTCTCTAAACTTTTCTGTCAAGCAAAAACATGGAGAGGAAAATCCTAAGACCCTGCAGTGTGTAGTGCGTTACCCTGCCCTGACAGCAATAGATTCTGAAGTAACTTCTCTGAGTGACAAAAGTTACTGTACACTTATAGAAAGCAAAGATATTTGAACCCAGTTAGGTGGTGAAAATCATCATGATGAGCAGTGTGCATCAATTCCAGTGCCTAACTGTGACCCTGCCAAGCATGGCTACCATAGACAATGCTATTACCATTCACTAAAATACCACCAACAGATTAATCTAGTTCAGGGTCAGTTGGCATTCATCTGTATTCCCTACCCCGAGTCATGCCTGAAAATAGGTAGGATTTGTCTAATGCACTTACCCGGTCAAAAAAAACTAAAATAATAATAAAAAAATATATTGAAAGTTCACAAAAGCCAATAGCATCAGAAAATCTGGAGAACATGCAGATGCTGGTTAATGTAACTCACATCATCATCTCAGAGGTGGTGTTCCTTGTGCCTCATCTTCTAGAGTGTTATTTCCTGATACATGTGGAATCTGTAACAAATATGTATTCAAAGAGGAGGGGAAGAAGCAATATCCAACTGCTATTGTTATAAAAACAGCTGAAACCACAATGAAAAGGGTGGCAGAGTTATGTGATGGCCAAGATATGCTCACAAACATTAAGACAGAGAACCTCATTGCAAGGGAGTTAAGTAAACATGACAAGTGCTACCTAAATTATACAGTAATCACAAGGGACAGGACTTCAGATGATCAGAATAGAAGTGATGATGAAGATGACAATTAACAGTCAGATGGAACTGGGTTTGAGACTATTTGTCCTGTAACTGAAGACAGTGTGCTTCAAAGACACCAAGCCATTTCAATGAAGGTGTTGAATGAAATCTTGGGCATCAGAGTAGGAGAACAACGATACCGTTATAAACTTAGAAACCTGTGGAAAAATAAATATGGGGATTCCCTTTTATTTTTAACAGCTGATCCTCAAAAAAATACTAGTTGTAATCAGTGCTGAATCATTAACTGGCAGTGCATCAGTCACAGAGCTTTTGAGAATGGATGGCAATAAAGTCATCAAGCATGCTGCTTCCTTGTTGCGTGAACATATCTTAAGATTTGTAGAAACAGCACCTTTACTACCATAGCCACCAACAGTGGATGCTCTCCAGAGTAAAGAACGACAGCCCCCAGAGACAGTTCAATCATTTTTCTCACATGTACTAAAACCCCCCAAACATATGGAGAGTGAACAAGTCTCCCAGTTGTAACAGTCCTACTCAGAAGTCCTAATTCATGGTGTCACACACAGCAAGTTTCTCACAACAAAACATGCACTTGTTGGAGTTGTGCTGCACAATATGACTGAACAGAAAATGCCCTTGAACATCCTGTTTCATTTTGGAAATAGTTGCAGTTATGACCAAGTGTGTGAAATTGAAACTGGTTTAGTGGAACTTTCTCAACATTTTCAAGAACAAGGTCTGTTACTGCCATTTCAGCCAAAGTCAGAGTCTTCTGTTGTCTTAGCAGTTTTCCGGATGGACAGCTTTGATCAGAACATTGAAACAGTAACTGAACATGAAACAATACACAATACACATGATATTGTATAGCAAGAAGAATCTGAAGGTTCCATTCTCTGAGAAGATTCTATTGAAATTCCTCACTCAAAAAGAAGGGCAGTTCTGTATCTAACAAAAAGGAATTAGAACATCGACAGGTGAATTCAAAGAAGGAGCCAACCACATTTGGCAATATGCCCAAGTCTACTGTGCCAGTATCAGTGGTAAATATTGACAAGGCAAAGCTAATGCTATGGAAACTCAGTCAGGAAGCACACAAGGAGGATCAGCTTGTATCAATGTTTACTGGTTGGCTGATGCTAGTTTGTAACAATCATTCAAGTTCACCAAAGAAGACGGTTATGACATATCTTCCACCCATCCACAAACCCATCACTGATTATGCCGCTGTAGTTGAATACCTCACACAAACACAAGAAATAGCTCAGCAAGTAAATATGCTCTATGTTCATCTGACACTTAATGCTGGAGCAGCAGCAAAGGCATATCATGTTATGTGGAATTTCCCTGATCAGTTTCACAATGTCATAATTCATTTGGGTGATTTCCACCTATTCCTGGAAAACTTTGGCATTATAGGACAGTTTATTTTATTTATTCAATCTAGGGTTACAAGTACCTTTGAGAGCCAAGCAGCTCATTTACAAAGGTTCCACATCAATGGGGGGTACAGATCCATAATGGAAAGCAGACTGGTTTCACAAACAATTAAGCAATTTGTATTACAAAATACAGAATAAGAAAACAGCAAATAAATACACATTAGTTTAGCACGTGATTCAAGGCAGGGAGTGAGAAGAGGAGGGAATTAGGAGGGGAGCCAGATCAGGGAAGGGGAGAGCAGCCAGGCAGCATTGTCAAGTAGCAGCTAGGATAGTAAGGGACGAAAGCAAGGAAGACGGTGGGGGGAGAAAAAGAGGGGGAGATGGGAGGGCAGGAAGGAGAGGAGAGTGAGAGGGCAAGACAAGTAGAGAGAACAGTGGAAGAACGGTGGGGGGGGTGAGGTCCCGGGAAGAGGGACAAGGATGTTAAGTGATGCCATCACGGGAGTTTTCAGTTAGGATGTGCTGACGAAGTTTGAATTCACCAAGACTAGTAAGGTTAGCCAAACCATTGTGGAGGCCATTTAACCAGTATGGCACTTTGATACAAAAGGAGTGTTGGTATTGGGCGGTCCGGCACATCAGGACTAGTAGGAGTGTGGAAGATGAGGTACACGTATGTTGGGTCTTGGGGGATTTGTGAAGTAAGCATCTGAATCCCGAAGGGATGAGTCCAAGGAGAATCTTTTGGGCAAGTAAGCAGGTGTGGTATTTAATTCTCCCATGCAAGTTGAGCCACCCATCCTGCATATAGGCATCGCAGGTGTGGGTGAGGCATGGCACACCAATTAGGAGTCTACAGGCCTTGTTTAGTGCCACAGTGAGCCTTTTGAGTGCAGTGGTGGAAGAAGTTCCATAAATGACAAGGCCATAGTCGATTAAGGAGAGCACCGAGCTGTGGACAGCAAAATTTAGGGCTTCAGGTGTTAGAGACTTTATCAGTTGAGAGAGGAGCCCAATCCTGGTACTGACAACTCTGGCAACATTTTCAATGTGCAGTGAATAGGTGAGGTGTCTATCAAGGGTAACCCCTAGGTACTTGAAGTGCTGTATTTGTTCAAGGGGTTCCCCTTGGGAATTTTGTATGGTAAGAGCATGCTCTTTATGTCAACTGCGGGCTGAGGAGAACAACAGGACTTTTGTCTTCTTGTAGTTTAGTACTAGTTTATGGTTGCAGAACCAGTACTCAACTTCCGTGAAGCCTCTTTGAAGGTTACTTTCAAGAAGGTAAGGGTCAGGGTGGCTTGCAAAAATGACAGCATCGTCTGTGTAGAGCAGTGTTCACTGGTGGCAGGCAGTTGATAGATTGTTAAGGAGGATGCTGAAAAGGAGTGGACCCAAGATTGAGCCCTGGGGTACCCCGGACCGAACAGGCTTCTGGTCAGAGATAGCATTGGAAATCTTCATTTATTGAGATCTGTCCTCAAGGTAGCTTCTAAACCAGGACAGTGTATCGGGGGAGAGACCAGTTTGTGAGAGTTGTTTAAGGAGGAGTCTGTGATTAATCGTGTCGAAGGCCTTGGTTAAGTCTATAAAGACTGCATCCACAAGACTGCCTTGGTCAATAGCTTGCTGGACATAGCTGGTGAATTCTAAGAGTGCGGTGGTGGTGCTATGCCCTTTCCGAAAGCTGTGCTGTTATTCACACAGTAGGGAATATCTATTGAGGTAGTCCACAAGTTGGTTGGCAACAATACGTTTAAGTATTTTAGAGAGGGTTGGGAGGATCGATATAGGCCTATAGTTGCTGTGTAGTGCACGGTCTCCAGATTTCTGAACTGGGGTAACAATGGCTGTTTTCCATACCTGTGTGAACTGTGAGAGGGTTAGAGAGAGGTTAAGTAATTTAGTAATAGGTGGAAGTACTTCCTTCGTGGTGAGTGCGATTAGCTTGAGGTCTAAAGAGTCACCACTGTGCCTGAACTTGCCCAGCACATTGTTTAGTAGTTTCCTGACCTGGGCCACTGAGACACGTTTAAAGTAGAAGGGGGGTGATGATTTGCCTTGGTCTCAGGATGATGTGCTGCCATTAAGGTGGTCAAAGAAGTCTTGTGGTAACACACTACTTAGGTCAGTGAAGGCATCATTAAAGGTATTCGCTATTGTGAGTGGGTCAAGTATGGGAGTACCATCAAGGTTTAACATCACGGGAGCCTTTTTTGGGTCTTTTCCCCGCACATCATTGATATTTGCCCAGAATTTCCTACTGTCACCCCAGGTATTGGTAAGTTGCTCCTTGTGGTGATTGCTTCTTGCTTTACGGATTTCCCAAGTGCAGGAGTTTCTTGCAACTCTATAGGCTTGCTAATCCTGTAGCTTGCCAGAAGATTTAGCATAGTACCAGAGGTAGCCACTCTGTTTCATGCTGTCTATCAGCCCAGGAGTAATCCAGGGATGAACAGTGCCATGCACCTTTATTTTCTTGAGGGGTGCGTGAACATCACAGGCAGCATTGAACATAGTGATAAAATGTTGGAGTGTTGCATTAATGTCTGTAGAGGAGTCAAGTAGCAACAAGTCCTGACAGTGCTGCAAGTGTTGTTTTAAGAGTTCCAGGTGGCCACATCTTAGCACTCTGTTGTAGATAGAGGCGGTGGGGCATGGAATTTGTTAGTCCAATTGCAAGTAACAGGGGAGTGGTCATTGAGTGAGTCAGGATGCACACTTACATTGGCGACACAGTCAGGATGATTAGAGATTATCCAGTCAAGAATGGTGCTTGTCCCAGTCTTATAGTTAATTCTAGTCGGAGAGCTGACCAGCTGAGTAAGGTGCATAGCTGCCAGTGCATCCTTTACAGGGCCTCTGGAGGCAAACAGACAGCTTATGTTGAGGCCACCAAGTAATATTATCTCAGCGATGTGATTTTGGGCTCTCAGGTAGTCCAGGACTTTATGAAGACCAGTGGTAGGGTGGGTGGGAGGTATATAAACTGATAGGATTGTGAGAGTCTTGTGGTGGGCCCCCAGTAGCACTTTAATCGCTAGTACCTGGGTGGGGCACCCAAGGTCAGCAACAGGCAAGACCAGTCCTTTTAGAGTGTCTTTTAGCTAGATAGCACAATCACCACCATGCTTAGTCAATCTGTCCAATCTGAAGGTAGTGTAGCCAGGTATGGCAACCACTGCATCTGGTATTTTGGGAGATAGCCAAGTTTCAACGACAGAGAGTATGCCGGGGTTGTTTAGCAAGACCCAGGCTTTAAGGAGGTCAATTTTGTATAGGAGGCTGCAAATGTTAATAGAGGCCAGGTGAAGAGTTCCCTGTTTCCAGTGATTATCCTTTGTAATAAGGCGTGCTGGTCCAGGGTTGGGGTGGATGTTACCTGATACCAGAAGTAGTAGGAGGGCAAGCCTTAGGAGGTACTCTCTAATCAGTTTGGATGCTTGTTTAGTAGCCATTCTGAAGACATGCAATGATTTCACATTCACTTTCATGCCCAGGAAGTGGACGATAATAGGTCCTGAGGTGGTTATGATGCAGGTAGGTGGTAAGTAGAAACCCAACAATCACATTGAGGATGGAAAAATAGGGGAGACCAGGGTCCATTTGAGATGGAAAAATAATCCCCAGAAGCCCAGCCTATAGTGTAGTGGAGGCTAATTCCAGCCACAAGGATCCGGGGTTGAGTCCAGTCAGGTATAGTGTTTCCAGAGTGACTGATCAAGAAGAAGAATATAAGAATGTGGTGCAGGGCAGCAATGTTAAGCATGAACATAGTGTCAAGTAAGATTTAATTAAGGGAGAGGATAGAACAGCAAACACAGAAATGCACAGTCCAATTTATTCCTGTGCCATCTGGGCTATTAGTACAACTTATGACAGAGGTCAGCCAGGGTCACAGCTAGGCAGGGATTTGACAAGAGGCTTTGGCTATGCAAGACCTTGCAGGCATATACCCCCAGCCCCATTACATTGAAAGCCTTGGGCACACTTACTCAAGTACAACTGCAGGATGTCAAATTCTTTGTCTTTATGCTTCCTTTGTTATTTAAAGAGGTTGTTTAAAAGCCCAAAATAGATCCCTTAGGAGCAAGCCAGACAAAAATGTGGATTCGAGCAGGACCCAGAGTCACTGAGTTTGTCAGACTTTGTTGCTTGACTTCTATTTTGCTTGGGATAGCTTCCAAAAAGTTGATTTTAAACTGAAAATGCAAATACCTGGTGGTGATGTTTTGCAGAAATCCAGTCCAGGAGACGTTCACAGATGTAGTGAACAAGAATGGTGTAGTTACTCCAAGCAGAAAATCTTGTAAATCCCAAAAAACTAAGCTACAGACATAGACAAACACAAACAGCCACCCACACAGACCCAGGAGGTTAACTGGTGACAGCAGCTTTGAGGACATAGTATTGTAGCCTGGTCTTTGTGACTCTGGCAGCATAAGGAGAGTTTTGCATGGGAAGCACTACAATCAGGCGTGGACTGTACATAAGCATTTTGCAGATGCCTTAGAATTATTGCTTCAGGGCAGATTTCTGAAGTATTCAACATAATTGAATGCCACCCCTGCAGTATTGCTTGACCTGACTAGATCATCACCTCAACCCATAGACTTCCACATACTGCTTCAGGAAGATGAGATTATAACTTTCCAGACTAAGTATGAGGCCTCCAGGCAGTGGATTCATCATGGTGAGCTGGGGAAAACTCCACAGCTCTGGATGACATATCTGAATATAATGGCTAGGCAGCATTTGCTCCACACAGCAATAAAAGAAAACAACTTTAATCTTAAGACTACTTGTTGGGAATATTCACTGACCCTGTTCTTCACTTTCAACAAACAAAATTATGCTCGATATGAGGTTTACTGTGTGCACACACTTGAAACTTCTCATCTAGGGTCCAGGACATTAATTGAAAGGCAAGGTCTTTCAGTTCAAAGGAGCCATCACAAAGCTTTTAGGGAATCAGTTGACCAAGCTGGTGAGTAGACATACAATTGAAGTGCAAAAATTCCAGGTGGAATCAAACACTTTGCTGCAAATCAAATGGGCTATGATAAATGGGTGTTAAATCAGCCACATCTAGCAAAATTCAGAGATACACTTTTGGGGATGACTGGCCTTCACAGTTTATTTATTTATTTATTGAATTTTGTTGACCCGGTAAGCCGACTGGGCCTAGAAGTCCCTTTTTCAGGGGCGACCGGGGGGGGGGGCTACAGATGGTAAGCAACTGAAATTGAACCAGATTAAGCTGTTGGTGGTATTTTTACTGAATGGAAGAAATTTGGCCAGGACACTGGGGAAATTCCCCTACTCTTTTTTGATAAGTGCCATGGGATCTTTAGCATCCACCTGAACTACCACCAATCCAGGCAGATGGGAACTCGGTTTAACGTCTCATCTGAAAGACGGCACCTCAGAAGTGCGGCACCCCCCTCCTGCTGCACTACAGTGTCAGTATTGGGATATTAACCCAAGTGCCAGATGTGGGAACTGAACCACAGTTCAGCCAGTAATCCACAAAAAGCATGCAGGCCATCTGAAATCATCACATCAGAACAATGCATCAAAGCCATATTGACTCTTCCCGATCAAGAGTTTATCAACCCATTCAGTGCTACTTTAGGTGCTGAAAGATTGTACAATTTGTACTTGGGAGCACCTGCAGCACCTGATATTGAAGATACCCTCACCAGTATCATTGAACGAGGTACAGAAATGATAAACAGTTTGTCAAAGAAAGACTGGAAAGTGGTAAAAAGAAATATTTTGATCCAGTTTCAAAAGCCCCAGTGAAAACCTTCAATGATGAAAACAAAAAAGCAAAAGTAACTACCAAAGGAAATGTTACTGAACTTAAACTTGAAAGAGATGTATTGGGAAAACTATTGGCCCTTTCAAACAAGAACAACTTCCCTGTAGATGTAAACAAGTTAACATATTGCCTGGGCCCAGTCCATCTGAGTCTAGCCAATGCAGATGGAACTAGATGGACAACACTGAAGAGCAAGTTACTTGAGGTGCTAGCAGCATACTGTTCAGTGTTTGACACTTCGGAGCTTCCCCCCAGGAAAAGTGTCTCAGCATACATAGTTGATCTAATGGCAACAGTGTGGGTTATGACAGGAATCCCTGAACCCTTTGGTGATCTGGCAATGAACCTCCTGAATAGTCTTCCACAGGGATTTGCAAGAGTGAATGTTGTTGCAGATACATACAGAGAGCAGTCAATCAAACAGGCTGAGACATTTCAATGAGGATTTAGTGAGAAGCATATTATCGAAGGTCCCAGCACCAAAGTGCCAAAGAATTTCAGTTACTTCCTTTCTAATGGATCTAACAAGGAGTGCCTGATTGATTTGATCATGCTGGTCTGGGGAGAAAATTCCACAAGTTTGCCAGAGGGCCAAGTGATCTATTTTTCGAGAGAGACAAATGCTACATGATCACCAAAGAAGGGACTGTAGTTGTGGATGATCTCTATTCTGACGAGGAAGAAGCAGACACAAAAATTGCCCTTCATGTGCAACATGCCATTACAATATGTCCATGCCCTGTCATCATCCGTTCACCATCTGGGGATACCGATATTCCAATAAGTTTGCTGTCATTATTTTCAGAATGTGAGCAAAGTATGTACCTGGACAATAGCCATGGTAACAGTAGGAATATCTTCAACATTAGCAAATTTGAAATGACCACTGCAACAAAGGAAGCCTTAATCGGTTAGTATGCATTCACAGGCAATGTCTATGTTTCTGCGTTCTTCAAAAAGGGTAAGAAGATTTGCTGGAAAGTCCTTCAAAAGTACTTCAAATTCTTGGATGCCTTTCAGAAACTAGGGTGTGATTGGCAAGTGGATAAGGGTGTTGTAGCTCTGTTGGAGGAGTATGTCTGTAAACTGTATGGAAGGAAACAAGTTACTAGTGTAAACATAGTGAGGCAGCAGATCTGGGAGAAATATAACAAAGACAACAGAATAACTGATCTGTCTCTGTTACCACCCTGCCAGGAAACCCTTAAGCCACATATTCTATGAGCCAACTATGTCTGCCGATTGTGGAGGCTTTCTTCTATTGCAGTTATCAATGCCCAAATGCAGCTTTGCACGGTTGGACTGACGATCTCAATGTAAAGTGGATGGACACACCATTTCCAGATGATGTTATGCCTCTACTTTATAATGCAAATGACGAGGACTCAGTTGAGGACCAAGATGTATGTGATTACCAAGATGATATTGGCATATCTGATGATGATGATTTTTTCTAGATGGACAAGACTACGTTACACTACTTTACCAACAGTAACATTTTAAATTTTGCATTTTTGGAAAAAAAAAATGTTTTATGTAAACAAAGTTTTTTTTTCTTGTAGATAAATTTTCCTTCTTAAAAAAAACTTAAAAAATTTTACCTTTGGGGAAACTTATGGGTATGCATTTTAAAGCTCTTACTCCCACCTATTCACTGAGACCACACTTGAATGTATATTTCACTTACTCTCAAAGTAATGGCCCGAGAATCTGTATTGAGTACGTAGAGCCGAAAAGTGCAAAAATTGTCAAGGTGTCAGTACAAAATTGATGCAAACTATCATTTTGCCCCAGCGTTTACACGATCAACAGACAGATTAAGAATTTTGGTTATATCTGCTACATTAAGCAACCATCAGCAATTATTTAGCTCTTACGTGACACCCCACCTCCATCTACACCTGGTGTATAACCTACAAGTTAGAGTGATGAGCTGTGACTGAGCTTGGTACATCCAGCAGACCTGTGTTTGACTCCCACAACTTCCACTTGCATACTGTGTGACTCTGAGCAAGTCATAGAATCATCCTCCTTGCTCCTGTGTCGCCCCTGAAAACAGGCACTTGCACCTAGTGGGCCTTACCCGGTTACCAACAGAATAAAATAAACAGAAATAGGGCACACTGCAACCCTTAAAAGGTTACATGTGCATCAGGTATTTTCTACCTCCACAGCATCACAGGTGTAGGGGAGGCAATGCTTCGATCAGATTATGGCTCACAGGTCAAGCCTTTTAATATTTTAGTCCCAAGAGTAACATTCAATTTCGGCACTTCTAAAAGGGTAGGTCATGAGCCAGTGACACTCGGGTAAACTGTCAGCATTTAAGATTACACAATTCTAAACATAACAGTTTCATTTGGAGTCCCAGTGAACCATGCAGTCAATAATACATAGACAACATGATTCTGATTGTGGACAACCCACTGAAGGAAAAGCCTTACCAAAAGGGAAGGGATGAACTGCAAGATTCACAGCTGTGTCTGAGGACGCCTATGCAGATTGTTTACTTTTACTAAGTTCCTTGCAGACAGATATGAAAACTGGACCGATACTTGATAACTCAAAGGGCAGATCTGGATAATCCACACTGTCCGCACACACCAAAAAAATGGAATTTCCTCTCTAGCCAGTTCCACTGACATGATCACACTGCATAAAAAGGAAAAGAGCTGCATCATGGCTCACTTCCTGTTTATGGCACAGTGTAGTCTAGGGGAAATGTACAAGCACAGGCTGGGAAAAGCCTGTGGTGCCAGTTTAGGAGTTGCGGGGAGTTCACACGGCAAGTGACAACCCCAAAATCAGAACGTGGTCCCATGGAAATGAGGATCACATTCACAACACCACACAACCTGAAAATGGTACACAGCAAGGGTTCAGATTGGAAATCTGGGATCGCCACAGGTGAAGTACAACTGCAAAACTGGATCAGATTTGGCAGTGTGAATGTGGCTTAAGACCATGCTTTTGGTAATATTCAGCTTAGCCCTGGAGATTTTGGAAAATTATTTTATGATGCTTAAAGAACATATTCAGAAGCTGGCAGTGGATGCCACACCTCACACCATGCTGGCAACCCGAGTTTGGGAGTGAGCTTGGGTCACCAGGGGTTGGCTGGGGGGAGGGTTGGAAGCTGATTGTAGCAGCTGATGGGCTGCTCTCAGTTCCCGGATCAGGGAGGATCAGTCCCTCACTCTTGGCAGACACCCAGTGGAGGCCGGCTGTCAGAATGGAGTTGAGGGCTGATGTAGGGAGGGTGGAGGAAGCACTTGCTTCCAGAAGCATGTGCTTGCCTCCACATGCACGCACTTGCTGAGTGCCAGTGCTTTGGGGGAGAGGGAAGAAAAAAAACCTACAAAATGTATGTCTCCCCATGGCCATTTGTGACAGCTCCCCTGAGGGCCCAATGAGGGAGTAAGTGGCCACAGTTGGCAAACAGCTTAAAAAAAAAAGGCACATATTCCTGAAGCAAAATCTTCTACGTATATACAAACATCATCAACATAGGTCATTATTTTCACCTAACGAGATAACATAGGCAGAGACATACCCTTCACACTTGTATCCAGAAGTATCCTTTTAGTAAGTTGATCCAGGGAAAAGATGCAAAACAAATGGCTTACTGGGCATCTTTGATGTACACTAACCAGAATAGCAATGCCTCTGTAAAGAGCAGGTGTGTTTTCCCACCCATCCCAACAATGCACCTGGAAACAAGCTATATTAGTCTAGTGAGCCTTTCCTGGTCAAATATTATAAGTAACAAATATTGTGGGCCATAAATATGCATGTGTCTTTTTGCTAGTAATCACTGTTACAGCTATGCAGAACACCTGCTAGGGCTTCTAAAAAGTGCCATTATTTATCAATGTCAGGCGAGACTCCATCTTTCCAACATATTATAAGACAGATTGTCAACAGGCTGCCGCAGTATCTTTACATTAATATCTGGAAGTGGCACTCAAGATTTTACCAGTGTAGCCCTGAAAACTGCATGATCTTCTTTGAGGTGATCTCTTCCATTAGGCCACTCCTCTGGCACTATACCGTGCTAGTGCTAGGACCACGTTGAATCTTTTGGTAGCCAGGAGCCACCCGTGACAACGCCATGCATCTGTGTCTGTATAAACATGGGTGACCCCATTTCTCCTCATTTCTTTTCCTACCATTGATTATACTCATCAGGCCTCCTGAAAGAAATGTCATCAACTTGCCATTTCTGTTTATCATTTATTTTATATAAAATTTATAAGGAAGATATCCATGAGGTCTTCGTGTGTAGTTTGGACCTGTCTCACAACATGAGGACTTGTGAGATTTGCCAGCGCTTCAACCAGGCTACAAGGTGACTCTGCAAGAAAGTTATAGAAAAAGTCCTTCCCCAACCATGGAGAAGAACAAGGGCTCAACATCAATGTGTTTCTCCTCATTGTCTGGGAGCTGGCTGCTGAAATTAAAGGACTGGGACAAAGAAAGGTTAATGTCATTACCATCCTCATCATTGGGCCACAAGCATGAGGATAAAAAAAGGTCTATTTCACTGACGAGGTCCCGGTTGCCAGTGAGACAAGGTAAATCTATTGCGTCATCACCAGCTCCAGCAGTGTTGACGACAGCCCCCCTGGCCGTCGAGGAGACACTAAGGTCAGGGCTTGACTTAGGTGCTGCCATATCTACTATCGATGGTACAACACCATCATCATCAGGGCAAGGCCCATCATTGACACAAATAGTCATGGCCCCTGTTCAGGGGCATCATCAGCTCTCAAGCTGTGCTGGCCTATTTTTGGAAATGATATGAAACATGCTGCCTGTCTGACCTATGCAGGCAGCTATGCCATCAATGAGGCCTAGGGTCACTCAACCCCCATCAAAACTGGCTACCAGCACGTTGCAGATTTCTGCCTCTTAGCTACCATCAGTGTTACCAGTGCACTCCGGGTTCCTTTCATTGACAGAGATGTGAGCGTTGAAACAAAATATAATCCTGACCTCATAGTTTTAGAGGAGAATATAAAGGAGAATATGATGGAGAACACTGTTTGGTACCTCACCTTACTCTAGTTCAACCCTGTCATCCCACAGTAAGGACTCTGTGGTATATTCCCTGAGATCTCTTCTTGAGGATCCCAGTTTTCAACCCACAGTGAAGCAAATGCAAGCTGGCATGGGCTTTGCTGTGGAAGAATAAGATTCCAAAAAGAACCTGATGGAATTTCTGGAGGTCCCATGCTCCCTCTCCATAATAATTCCATCTATATACTGTATATATTCTGCATTACGGGATGCTACCTTTGCTGCATGGTACATACCTAACTCACTACCTGCAGGCTGATGAGCAGTATCCTGCTCGATGTCCCAAGCTTTATTATGCTAACTAGCCATAAACTGACTCTGTAGTCATCATGGTTTCTCATGATAGATCTAGGGCACCTAAACATATGAATACATTGCCTCCAGATAAAGAATCTAGGAGACTAGATGAGACGGGCAAGCATACCTATGCCTCTGCCTCACTGGGTCTTAGGATTGAAAACTATCAGGCCCATATGATTAAATGCCGGATAAACCAGTGGAAAGCTGCCAAGACTGCAGCTCAAGCTTTACCTGAAGGCTCAGCCAGGAATGAGTTGCTTAAAACTTTAACTTCTGGTGATGAGGTGGGCAAACATTTGCTCCACTCAGCATATGATGTCTCTGCCAGGGATACGGAATCTGGTATAAGAAGATTTTCTTGGCTCAGATTTGCTGGATTTGCCACAGATGTGCAGCAGGCCATTTTGAATGCCCCTTTTAGAGGAACAAAACTTTTTGGATATGATGTGGAAGAGATCCTAAGAGGCCTTCAGACATCTAAGGGCACTTTAAGGTCTATAAAATCCCTGTATCCCACCCCTCTTTGACAGCATGAAAGGGGATTCTTTTGTGAGTCTGCTGCCAGAGGTAATAATGTTTCCATCCACAAGGCTGAGTTAAGGGAGCTGGCAGCCTGCTGGTTCCCCACCCCCCCCAGGTTCCCATACACAAGCACCCAAAGCAGGAGGTGCCAGCAGCAATGCCCCCACCAGCTCAGCTTGACTGATACCTGGACCCACCCACACTTCCATAGATGCCTCCAGGGGTGGTTATGGGGGGGGGCAGACTCTCCCTGCATCTGGCACAGTGAAGGGAGATTACAACAGACAAGTGGGTTTTGGAGATAATTGCAAGGAGGCATTTTCTGGAACTAACAGGCACCCTTCCAGATCATCCTATGCCTCCTTCGTGTTATCCTCTGGACAGCTGTCCCTTCAGAAGGAAAAAGTGCAGTCATTACTTTGAAAATGTGCAATAGAACTAGTTCCTCCATGACAGAGGAACAAAGGGTTCTTTTCCAGACACTTCCTAGTCCCAGAAAGGACAGGGGATCTGCATCCTGTGTTGGATCTCAGGGATTTCAACTTCCACATAGAATACAAGAAGTTTTGAATGGTATCCCTTTGAGCTCTGATTCCTCTTCTGCAATTAGGGGACTGACTTTGTTCGCTGGAAATGAAGGATGCTTACCTTCATGTAACGATCAGGAAGCTCACACAAAATACCTCCGCTTTGTGCTGGAGGGGGAACACTACCAGTTCAGAGTATTGCCATTTAGCTTGTCCACTGCACCATGGATTTTTACCAAATGCTTAGCAGTAGTGGCAGCAGTTCTTCTCAAGGATGGCCTGTATGTGCACCCCTATCTGGACAACTGACTGCTGAAAGTCAGTTCCTGGCAAGTTCTACAACATACTCTGTCTCAGAAATGTCAGTTGTTTGACGATTTGGGAATCACAGTGAATGCACCAAAGTCTATGTTGACTCCTTGACAAAGACTAAAGTACACAGGGGCAGTCTTGGACACAGAGAAGGGATGTGCTTTTCTGCCTCTGGAGAGAGCAGAAACCCTGATTGCTCAGGTGCAGTTGATATACAGGAGCTGCAACATTTCTGGAGAACAATGTTACGTTTCCTGGGTCTTATGGCCATGGCCTTTGTGACAGTGCCACTGGCCTGATTACATATGAGAATTCCCCAGTGGACACTCAGGGTCCAGTCAAATCAGCTGATGGATGAGCTGAACCAAATGGTTCTCATCATGTCCCCACTTTACAGTTCATTGCTTTGGTGGATGGATTGTGAAAACCTATTAAAGGGCATTCTATTCCTTGTACAAGCTTCTGTACAAATTCTCATCACAAATGCCTCAACTTCCATCTAGGGAGCTCACCTTGGCCCCTATCAAACACAGGTACTATGGTCGTGTCACCACATATAGCTTGGCCTTCAGTTAGGGAACTCACCTTAGCCTTTATCAGATGCAGGTGTTATGGTCCAGGGTGGTGGCCAAATTACATATAAACGTCCTGGAGATGAGAGCTGACTTGTACAGACTCCTGGCATTTCAGAAGCATTTAACTCTGGGTCCTCTGTTAATCCAGATGGATAATGCCAGTGTGATGCTTTACATCAACAAACAAGGGGGTGCTCATTCTTACACATTATGCAAGGAAGCATTGCAGGGAAGCAATGAGAGTATGGTACTGGGCTGTATTTCATGACTTGTCTCTGTCAGCCATGCATCTCCCATGTCTCCAAAATGTCTTGACAGATAGGCCAAGCAGGTCATAATCCAGAATGCATGAGTGACAACTGCTGACCTTGGTGGTAAATGACATCTTTGCAAGATGGGGTCATCCGGAGTCGGACCTTTTTGCATCAATGCACAAAGCAAAACTGACATGTTTCTGTTTGCTCAATCCAGGGCCTGGAGTTTTCTGGCGAGACACGTTGTCCCTCTCTTGGAAAGAGAAATTCCTATATGAATTTCCTCCAAGTCCTCTAATACAGAGGGTGCTGATCAAGTTGGGATAGAGAGTGCTACTCTCATCCTCATTGCTCCATTATGGTCTTGCCAGATACGGTTTCCTCCTCTGTACAGATGGCAGTGGGGCATTTTGCACCCCTATCTCTGTGCTGGGGTCTATTGTCACAGAACAAGGGATCTCTAGTCCATCTTAAGTCCCTACACCTACATGCATGGCTTCTGAAAACATAGCCATTGCATGTTTTGAGGTATCCCCTAAGGTTGCTGATGTTCTGGTTGCATCCATAAAGCCTTCTACCAGACATAGTTATTCCTTGAAGTGGAAGTAGGTTATGAGTAGTCTGAACACAAGGTGGTTAACTATGTTAGGAACTGGCTAATGGACAGGAGGCAGAAGATGGAGGTAAATGGGATCCAATTGGGGGGGGTGACCAGCGAAGCACTTCATGGATCAGTTCTTGGGCCTGTCTTGTTTAATGTCTTCATTAGTGCCATTATAGAAAGGCTGGATGGAAAGGTCTGCCTGTTTGCAGGTGCAACAGGGTGGATACTCCAGATGGGGTGGATAAGAGGGACCTGGGGAAGTTTGAAAAATAGTCTGAGGTGTGGCAACTGAAGTTCAGTTTAAAGAAGTGAAAAATAATGCACCTGGGACAAGGGAACCCTGGGGAGAGATACAGGATGGGAAGGGAGTTGCTGACAATCACCAAAGAGGAAAGAGACCTGGGGGTAATCATTTCAGATGACCTAAAGGTTACTAAGCAAAGTACAAAGCCTGCAGGGAGGGCCAGTGACATGCTGGGGTGCATAGGCAGAGGTATCACTAGCAGCAGGTGGGAGGTAGCGATGCCTTTGTATAAAACAATAGTGAGACCTCACCTAGAGTAGTGTGTGCAGTTCTGGAGGTCGCTCCTTCATAAGGACATTGACAGAGTGGAGGTGGTCCAGAGAAGGGTGACAAAGATGGTACAGGGCTTGCACCAGAAAACATATGAGGAGAGATTAAAGAATCTCAATATGTGCTCGCTGGAGGAGAGGAGCGATCAGGGAGACATGAATGAAACATTCAAGTACCTAAAGGGCATAAACAAGGTGCAGGGGGGAAGACATCTTTCCATATAGGAGGAGTACAAGAATGAGGAGGCATGATATTAAATTGGAAGGTGGCAGGTTGAGGGGGAAATTTGAGGAAGTTTTTCTTCATGGAGAGGATGGTGGACACATGGAATAGTCTGCCACAGGAGGTGGTGGGAGCAAGCACAATGCAGGGATTTAAACGTGCCCGGGACAGGCATAAGGGAACCTTAGAGGTGGGAAGGAGTGGTGTAAAGCTATTGACCAGGTAGGGTCAGAGGCCACAAACAAGTGTAGGGCTTACTAGCAGACTGGATGAGCCTAGCAATCCATATCTGCTGACAATTTCTGTTTCTATCTTGTGGGCTGCTTCCAAGAATTTAGAACCATTTACATGTCCTGTAAATGCACTGCTAGAACACTTGCTGTCCCTTTCAACTCTGGTCTACAGTATTGCTCACTTAAGGTACATTTGGGTGCTATATCAACTTTCCATGCCCCTAGTGATGGTATATGGTTGCACAACTGGAGGTGTCTTGTACTTTCTTGAGAGGTATTCATCATACGAAACCTCCTATCTGCAATCCAGGCCCACCTTAGGACTTAAATGTTGTGCTTTAAAAACTGACTTTGGCGCCTTCTGAGCTGGCTGTGAGTTGTGGCTTACAGTTCCTGTCATGAAAAACATTATTTTTAGTTGCAATCACTTCTGCTTGAAAGATTTCAGAGTTCCAGGCTCTAATGTGTGAGCCTCCATATTTGATTCTGCATACAAATCCTAAGTTTTTAACTGAAGGTGATACCTGACTTTACACTAAATCAAGCAATACACCTTTCTGTCCATTACCTTAAGCATGCTAGTCAGGATGAGGCATTTATTGCTCCATAATTTTGATGTGCATAGAATTCTTAGATAATATGTGAATCACACCAAGGACTGTAGAAAGTCCTCTCAGCATTTTATTTCATTTGCCCATGGAAAAGAGTGTGCACCTGTGTCTAAACAGTGCGTGTCCAAATGGCTGGTACATTATATTACATTCTGATCTTCCTGGACTAAGTCTCCATCACTCATTCACACTAGTGGGATAGTGCTGGAGGAGCTAGGACCAAGTGGGAGCCAAAAATTTTCAGAAGGGTTGGTGCTGAGATAGGACCACGCATGCACGGCACTGTGAGACTAGCTCATGCCTGTATAGGCTATCTTGGCATCGACCCTCCAACTGCCTCAGTTTATTTTCTCCCACCGTCGAGTGCGCTTGGATGGCGACGTCGCTCGTCTGCCGGAGTCAAAGTTTTCGTCTATACGACAGCAACTTTTAGCATTTAATTTAACATTTTAGTAATAATTTCTTATTTTTCGAACAAGAAAAGAAGATTATGAAGAAGAAGAAAAGAATTTCTTTCCTGCCATCAATGGAGTCATCCTTAGACGGTAGCGGTGACTGTAGGAAGACTTTGTTTGAAAGTTGTTATGGCAGAGAGGCTGTGTCTGGTCCACCGCCCTTGATAAATGGCGGGGGGGGTCCAACTACGGACAGTCCTGTGCTCGGGGGAGGACAGTCCACCGAAGCACAAATTTAGCGGTTCCGGGGATCCGACTCTGCTTAACCTCAAGTTCCTCTTCTTTGTTTGGGGAAGAAGAATCAGTGCCACTTGAGGTTGCCCTTTGGTACGTCTGCACCAGGGTTGTTCATCGGGAGGGGTGATAGACCTTGGCCATGCTCCTAATGGCTGCATTCTTGACTCTGAACTCCATCTCTGTCCTCATTAGAGCTCCGGTGAGCAGTTTCACCTCTGGGCTGCTGCTATGGAGCAGGGGGTTTGACTTCTTCCAGTTTTCCTGGCTGTGTTCCTGATTTCAGGGCCTCTGGGCCTCGAAGCCGTTGGACTGGAGCTGGGTCGACTGGATCAGGATGAGCGCGGTGCCCTCTTGGTGCTTTCACCATGTCGACCCCTCATGCCCTGCCCTCTCCCTTTTCTATGCAGGGACTGTACGAACCAACTTTTTCCTTCTTCTCCCTTCTTCTCAGGATTTCCATGACATTTTCCTTCAGTGCTGTGGTTGGGCGCCATAGCTCAGTGCCTTGGTTGGTGCCGTGTCTCGTGGCCATGGCTCAGTGCCTTGGTTGGCGCTGTGCCTCAGTGCCTTGGTTGACACCATGCCTTGGTTGACACTGTTCCTGGATTGGTGCCATCATCGGCACTGTGGATCTGCGCCATCACTCTGTGCCATCACTCTGTGCAGTGCCGTGGGTGCTGTTGTTGCTGCCATTGGTTGCCAGGGCCACTGGTGGTATCTCGGGTGTCTTGGCAATGCCTAGAAACCTGCGGGTGCCATGGGAGGGGCTGAGCACCCATGGATGCTGCAGGTGGTGCCACAGGCACTCATGGGTGGCACCACAGGCACCTGTGGGTTCAGCGGGTGTTGCCGTGGGCACCCATTGGTGCCATGGGTGCCGTGGGCACCTGCAGGTGGTGCTGTGGGCACTCATGGGTGCTACGGGTGGTGCCACGGATGTCATTGTTGCCCTCGGGTGCCATTCTTGCCATGGGTGTCATTGGTACCATGGTACCATGGGTGCCATGGGTTTTGGGGGTGCCCTTGGGTGCCATTGCTGCATGGGTGCTGGGGTGCCTACAGGTACCACAGCAGGTTCCCTCAGGTATCGTCCAGGTTGGCATAGGCACTGCTTGGTGCCCCCCTGTGCCACGAGTGATGCTGGTGCCACAGGGGTGCTAGTGGGTGCTGTCTGGCAGAACTAGTGACACATTTTTCCTCTTTGGACTTCTTCTCCACAGAACTTGTGGCAGGATGTTTTCCGCAGAATGAAGTCCTTTTCTGCGGATTATTTTTTTCCACACATCTTAGTGAGTGGCGGTCTACATGGGATCTTGTGTCATCCAACGGTTTTCTGCTGATGGATCTCTGCTGTACTATTCTGCCAGCGGAATCTCTCATTCTGCTCAGCATTTTCTTGACTCCCTACATGGTACCAAGCTCCTCGACATCCTTCCTGATGGCGGAGTCTCTAGCGGCTCTGACCTAGACCTCCCTTAGAGGTCCTTCTGAGATAGAAGTGCATCTAGATGGGTCTTTCCCTGTCCTTCTGGTCATTAATACAGTAGATGACTCATTTTATATACTGATGGGCACGTCCTCTCTATCATCAGAGTCCGTGATGGAAGATCTTTTCAGTAGTTCCTCAGTAATGAGGTCCACTATAGTATTTCAGACTGCGTCTGTGGACCATACTCTTCTGCATCTAGACTTTTTCAGTCAAGACAATTACACTCTGTGGAACATTCTAATTTAATGGTCGGGTGCCGCTCAGGCTCCTCCACTTCTTTGATAGGGGTATATAGCCTCCTTGTGATATTGCCACTTTGGTGGCTTCTTCGGCACAGGTGGTTAACACCCCAGATGGAGGACATCTTTGTTCTTTTTGTATCAGGCAATCCTTGTGAAATGGCAGCCTGAAAGCCTTGCCAGGCTCAGACTAATGATAAAAAAAAAAAAAAAAGGAAAATTTATCACAGCACAGGGTCTATCTGAAATTACCCAATACCACCCTTTTGGATCTGGTCAGGTTCTGCCTCATTCCCTGAGGAGCTCGTCTCTAGAATACAGTAAAGAGTACCTAATTTCTTCTACCCCTAAGCGGAGTCTGATCCAGCGGCTGTATGGCTCATCTCTTTTCCAAGAGAGATTTTTTTATTCAGAGACATTCCTAGACCTAGGCAACTGCCCAATCTGTTAATCCCCCTTTTTTAATCAGACTTCTTCTCTTGAGCAGAGCCTCGCAGCAACAGGAGTGACTCTTCAGTGAGTTGAAACTCGGGTTCCTGCTTTCTTGCTTGCTTCCACATAACAGATGATATTCTCCTTTTTTGACCGTAGGCTAAGTAGGTCTCTTTTTCTGAGATGGCTTCTCAAATATGCACACCTTCAGTTCCTGCACACTGGTTTCATGCCAGTCGCTCACAAAACTATTTTCTCCAGGTGCGTGATGGAACTGTGATTTTTGATTTTCAGCAAACAAACTAGAGTCCTTTCCTACTCCCTTCGGGGAGGACGGAGTGAGTAGTGCCTCACTGCATTGAGTCACTTCAGCTGCTATTCAGCCACTTTCAATGAATGGTTAGCCCTAACTTGTTCCTGCTGTGTCTCTCCTTGACGCACATCTGCCTCTTTTTTACCTTTCAAATCCAGTCCCTGTTTTGTTCTGTCAGAATGTTTTTCCACAGTGTACACCTTCCCCTGTACATTTTTTCTCTCTTCCTTGAGTTCAGAGACTGCTACTACAGTTGTACACTCAAGGGCAGAATGATGCCTTTTGGAACATAAAGTGGGTAGGATCTGGTTCTACTAGACCACCATAAGAGGCTTCTAAGTCGTGCTTGGTCTTCCATCAGGAAGTTTCAGTGACTAAGTGAAAATCTTTCTCCTTGATGGGCTAACCCCACCAGGACCTTCTTTTGTTCACCAAGTAAGGGGCTCAAGTGCTCTTGGACCTGTTGTTCACAGCTCAGCCTTAGTAGTGGGGGGGGGGTTCCCATCTATGCTTTTTGGTCTACCATGAACCAGTAGACTTTACTCCAGGGTTTTTTCAGTTCCTGAGGCCTTTTATGTTAGAGTAATACATGTCTTTGACACTATTTCTTTTGGTCCTAGACCAAATTGTGTGGCCGGGTTCTCACTACTCTCCTTGAGTGATTGCTGTTTTCTGGCAAAGTTTCATTTTATGTCTATTGCAGTCATCTGCAAAGTGGTGAGTTACAACTCAAGCGCTTGTCTTGTAAGCACTATGTTCTAGATGCTCCTCCAAGACAGCCCTTTTTATTAAGTAGGACAGTCCCTGGCTGTCCTTTCTGAGTGAACCCTATCTCCTACCACCCTACTCAGGGTTGTTGGTTTTAGCTTGGTACTCTCCCACTAGTGTGAATGAGTGATGGAGACTTAGTCCAGGAAGATATGGAGATTATGTACTTACTGTAATTGTTGATCTTCCTGGACGGTCTCCATCACTCATTCTCATGCCCACCCACCATCCCCTGGGTTCACTCATTTTCTTTCCGAGTCTTCATGGTCCTGTGGTTCAGGTTGTGAAGATATTGTTCTTTGACCCTTCTTGCAAGGGCCATCTGGGCCCTCTCAGGCCCAGAAAGTCAGGATAAGTTATTTTCATTAGTTACGCTGCACCTCTTGGTCGAAAAGGTACTGAGCCAGTTGGAAGGTTGACGCTGAGATAGCCTATACAGGCGCAAACTAGTCTCATGGTGCTGCGCATGCATGGTTCTATCTCGGTGCCGACCCTTCTGAAAATTTTTGGCTCCCGCTTGGTCCCAGTGCCTCTGGCACTATCCCACTATTTTGAATGAATGATGGAGACCGTCCAAGAAAATCAACAATTACGGTAAGTACATAATTTCCACTTATAGGAAGTATGGTAAGGAAATTCCTGGTGCAGTTCATGGTCACTCCCCTAGGGGAAAGGCCACTGCTGTTGCTTGTTTCAGAAATATTTCTGCTGCTGAGTTTTGTGCTGCAGCCACATGAAGCACTGTCCACACCTTCACTAAACATTACAGTCTGGACATAGCCTCTCTTAGACGTTCTGAATTCGGACTTGTTGTGCTGCAAGGTCTGCTGTCTCACTGTACCAGCCTCCCTCTAATGTTTTGGGACTTCTGGGGAGTTGTTCCAAAGGTGTGGCCTAATGGAAGAGATATCCTTGAAGAAGATAGAGAGTTACATACTTACCATGACAGTAGATCTTTGAGAAATTCTCTTCCGTTAGGTCATGCCTTCCCTCCCTCCCTTCTTCCCTCCCTCACCCCTCCCCCTTCTGATTCAGTGAAGGTTACAGCAGATATTGTGCCTGAACCTAATCCATGCATCATATATCCAGCCCTATGCCTCACCTTCTATGCCTGAGCTGGTCTTATCTCCTGGTTTACCATGGGTGGAAGTCACCTGAGTCTGCTCTCCAGCAGAGAACTGAGGAGAAATGTGGCTGCCCATGTTTATATAGCCCTGATGCATGACGTCATTGTGGGTTGTCACCAGCTAGCAAAGTTTCCATGTGGTCCTATTGCTCAAGCAGGTATAGTTCCAAAGGTGTGGCTTAATGGAAGAGATTCTCTTGAAGATCTACTGTTAACTATAAATACGTAACTGTTTTTTATGGGTGATTGGCACTGTCCGACAGTGTGGACATATATTGAATTATAAACAGATAATATGAATGTGTGTGGATCATCCCTATGAAAAGTGTTCTCTTTTTTGTACCTTCTTGCATATGTTTATAACTGTCTTTTGAATATTTCTTGCACTTTAAAGGCATCAGGCAGCATTTTTAACACTCACATCCATGTCTAGGATGTGGGTGCCGAAATCTGTCTGGAAAGTTAGACCAAACAAAGTTGGTCTAACTTCCTGGACAAATTTCCGCACTTGCAATGGAAAAACAGATGCAAATATCGCAGTTGCAGCAAAAATTGTTGTAAACTGGGAAATATCACAAATGCATCCAAATATTAATGAATAGGATGCAGACATCTGGAGGCATCTGTGTGGAGGCAGCAGGCATCTGACATATGGACGCAAATGTTGCACCCACCCAGCTGAAAATCCCATCCACCATGTATACTATTTTGCACTTTAAGCATTTGTGCCTGAATGCAAAACAAATTGGTAATATTAAATGTATGCTAAAAATAGAAAATAGAGTTAAAAATCTACATTTTGACCTTAGGTCTTCTTCAGGAAATATCTGAAAGAGAAAAAAGCAAAGTTAGTGTAGAGGGAGGTAAAATAAGGGATATATATGTGGGGAAAGAAAAAAAAGGGAAGGCTCTGGGAGAAGAAGTGATAAATGGCAAGATTAAGAGAGAATCTATGAAACAAAAAGGTGATGATGGGAATGACAAGGCTTAATGTTATTTGCACATTATCACAAAGGGGTATTTAAGTCTCTGTGTCTTTAGTCAGCAATACCCCCCCCAAAGAAATCAATTTTAAGTGATATGTAGGGGTTGCTGACCTGCGTTGTCTCATTTTGCACATTAAATATTATAGTTTAAATGAGCCTAGTGTGTACACTTTATTCTTGTTTGGCATTTGTACTTTTTGTACAGCAGCACCTTTGGGAGAGATGTGTGTTCTCTACTGCACTATAGTCAAATACCTGTACTTACGGTGACTGCCCTAAAATGTATAACAGTGAGGTGGCTGTCTGTATCCCTTCCTACCCAGCAGCAATGGCATATTAAGGTGGGGGAGATTGAATGTATGGAACAGATTACTGGAGACCTCAGATTGGAGAGAGAGAAGTTTTTAGATGTACGGGGATCATGACATAGGTTTACTTTAACTGGGGAAGGGGGGAGACAGGTCAGATGATCTGGATTTGACAGAGGAAATGGGTCCTACCCACAGGTGAAGGAATCAAAGCAGGAGAAGGCTACCATGGCAGCGATGTTTCTGTGTCAGTGCTTTGCTTTTCTTCATAGGTCTTCAACAAATTTGGGTTCAACTCTGCAATTTTGCTATGAATGGACATTTCATCCTTAAGGCTACTCATCAAGGATATAGTCCATGGTTATTAGACAGGAAAAAAAGGGCTCTGGATACTGGCTAAGAATACTTACCCCTTTTTCCACCTTTTTTCCATCTGTATTTTATCCCTCTGTCGCCTCCGGACACCCCTTCAGTCTGGTTCCCCCAGCCCTGTCACCAAATTTCTGCGGGACATACCTAAATGCCAGCATCCTCTGCTTGCAGGACTGATGGCAGGGTGCCTGGTCACTGGTGCAGGGCCTGCGAGGGCCCAGATGTCATCCTGTGGCCAAAGGGGATTTTTCTCCATGGTATTTCTCCCCAGCCATACATGTGCAGTGGTGTAATGGATGAGTTCCGCCTCCACAGAGACGTCCTCAAATGTCTATGATTGGCTGCCTTCTAGTGTGCCCAGACTGTGCTGCCACCCGGACACCTGTAGGTGGTAGAGAAGCAGTGAGTCACTTTACCCCCCCCCCCCACAGAGGAGAGCAGTCTTACAGACACTCAATCCTCACTCGCCCTGTCATCCCCAAAATGACCCAAGTCCATTCCTGAACTTGGATCACTGGTGTGGAAAGAGGTAAGGTGCTGAGTACCTCAGCCCTCCATGCCACTGAGCTGTCAGAACACTTACCTCTTACTGGTAGATAAATTCTTAGACCCCTGAGTGTGGGAGTGTCTGTGTCTTAGTTTTGATGTCTACCTATGAGATTATGGGGACTGTAAGGAAAAACAAACTTTGGCATGTAGTCAAGTTTTACCTGGTTTCATGGGGGTAGGTGTGTATTTGTAAACAAAAAAAACTTATCAAATTGATCAATCAAATTTGTATTCAGCATCTAATAAAGTTATGCCAAAGGTAATTGCTGCTGGATAACAACTGTTTACCACAGAATGAGCTCCAAAAAAAAAGAATAGAACTTTGGCCAGTTCAGCATTCACAGCTCTTGTAAAAGATGTGAAAATGTGGCCAAAAAATGTAAGTAAGATGTTTTCATACAGTATTAGGAAAGGAATATCAAGGCAGAAGAGCACTGGGGCAAAGCTTCAGTATAATGCATGATGCTGATAAACATGTTCCAATAAACAATTTAAAAACCAGGGGACATTAACTAAAAATTCAGGAAATAAAAGTGAAAGAACAAAGTAGGCAGAACTTTTTTATTCAAAGTATAATGATATAGAACAATCTGTCTGAGGTGGCCATTTAAGTAAATTGTATACCTGGGTTCTGGAGACCAACTTGATGTTTTTGTGGAGAAAGCAGAAATAAAGAGATATGATAAAAAAGCAGGAAGGTAAGACTATGATGACCTTAAATGGGGCAGGGCTATTCAGATCAATTGGTCTTTTATCATGGGACTATGTCACTCCAATACATGATTTCACTGTCACATAATCCTTAGATTCTGAGAAGTCTGTAGCTTTTATTAATAACAGCAACATTTCAGCAAAAAAGTTAGATTTTTATGGTCTTTTAATGTTTTTTCTTCTGTTTTTTTTTTGTAATTATGACTGTGCATATTAACAAGACACCACTGTAAATGATTTTAGACTGCCTAATTCTCTTCATCTTTCTTGCTTTAAATAAACTTGTTGACACAATGATCATACATTATTAGCAATATCCACCACTATTATACAAATAAATCTGGAAAAAGGTGTGTTTGTTCTTTCACTGAAATAGAACTTCTCTACAGGTTTCTGGTCACTATATACAGCCATATAAAACTAGAAGAGCGTATTTTGTTTTTTAATGTAATTTCCATACTGGTTACTATACACATTTGTATAAAACTGGAAAAAGTTGTGGTTGTTCTCTAATAGAATCTCAATACATGTCACTGATTGGATAACACCTGGAGTATTACATATAGTTTTGGAGATCATATCTGAGGAAGGACAGGGAGATGTTCAAAACTAATTAGTGGGCTACAAAACAAGATCCGGGGCAGCAGGATGGGTCTAATGAGGAGCAACTGGAAGGTCTCAATATGTACTCTCAGTGGGCGTGGCCAACAGGGCAAGATGGCAGACATTCCTTAGATTGGCTCCACATCGACTAAAATATTAAAAAGCAGAATCTGGCGATAAAACATGAATTACATCTACCAGTGGCATCTATGGCTAACAGAAATCCAGTGGCACTGGGGAAAAGTTAACATCAGGCAGTCAAAATTACAGTTTCAAAGCCTTCTGAGTCTGTTTCACAGCCCCAGGAAGGGGCACAAGGCCTTCAGCTTACCACCACACCAGGAGAAGAAATGTTGGCATTAGAGAAGTCCCTGGCAGGCATGCCAAACATTCTGGCTAACCTACAAAATGACATGAAAGTGGGCTTTGCAAACATAACAGCCCAGATCATTCACCTGCAATCTGTCATCACTGGCCTCATGAAGACGACCACCACCCACGCTGTCCGGCTGGATGAAGTAGAAAAACAACTGAGTGAAGCAGAGGATTTCTTGGCATACAACGCACAGAAATGGAATTACCTTAAAAAACAGCTTCATGGCATCCATCAAAAATCCTGTGATTTGGAGAATAGATCTCAATGCTCCAACATACGAATTATAGACTTGCCAGAGGGATTGGAGAAATGGGACCCCAGCACTGAAATCCACTGGTGGATAGTCCAAAAGTTGAAACTCGGGGAGGCAGCCTGCTCCTTCGAAGTTGAAAGAGCACATCACACTGGACCTAAGCCAAAGCCTGGTGACAGACTCTGGCACTTTCTAATCAAGTATCTTTGATATACGGACGAAGAACGGGTGCTCCGTGTAGCTAAAGTCAATGGCTCTGTTACCCTTGAAGATGGGGATAAGGTCTTTACAGTACAACAACACCATTCTAGACAGATCCAATCCCTTACCAACAACCCTAACAAAAAATGTCTGAACTCTTATAGAGTTGGAGAACAGTTGCTGTCTGGTGGACATCTGGAGGCATAAGAATCCTATGGGAAGGGAGTACAGTTTCTATTCACACTCCCACCAGTCCTAGGCTAGGACAGCCAAACTGCTAATCTCCTCACACCTTGCTCTAAGAGTGGACCATGTGGGGTCTGAGCCCATTGTTGTTTTTGATCATGCTCCTCTCACTGCACAACATTACAGCTCGCAGGAGGGGGCCCCTAGTAGATCTTGGCGACTTGACCGGATTCTCCTAAAAGACAACCAGTATATATCTTTCATGTACATAACAATAGCTGAGTATCTGATTAATAATGTAGCTGGAGAGATGACCCATGCTGCAAGATGGGAGGCCTTGAAGATGTACATAAGAGGGTAGACAATATCTTTTGTGGTGAAGAAAATTCAGGAACACGATCTGAGTTCCCTTGAGGTTAAAATACAAGCTTTCCAAGCGGCTCATATGTCACACCCTACACCAGAATTGTATAATAGTTTACAGCAACAAAAATAGCACTATAATTCCCTTAGTTGCGCACAACTGGAGTGCAAACTTCTCCTTGGTCAGGTGGGACCGTATTTTGATTGTGACAGGAGAAAATTGCTATCCTAGCAACTGAAGCGCAGGGAGGGAGAAATCACAATAAGAAGCATTCAGCAGTCTGATGGTACCAGTGCAGGTGACAGTCAATCCAAAGGTCAGGCATTTGTGTCTTTCTACAGGGAACTATAGTCTTCTGAGGTATCTCCAACTCCCCAGAGGATACAAATGTTTTTGGACAAAGCATCTATAACCCCAGTCCCTCAGGAGACCGTAGTTTTCATAGACCAGGGGCTAAAACCCTAGGAGATTGTACAGGTTGTTAAAAAACTGAGGGGTGGTAGGGCCCCTGGTCCTGAAGGATTCCCAATTGAGTTTTTAAGGCTTTTCATGCCCAGTTAATGGTGCCATTGCAAGCTACATATGAGGAAAGTATTGTCAATGGGAAGCTTCTCCACTCCATGCGGTCCACAATAATAATTGGAAGGCTGGGCCTGTAGTTCAATGGACAAGCAGCCAGCCACTCCCACTTCCTGAGCTATATAAGCAGTTCCTCTCAGCCTCCTTCTGAAGCACTTTTTCTTTGCCAGCTGGAGGCTCTGTCAGTCTGTCCTCTGAGCTGGCTGGGGCCTACTGGGCTGGCTGTGGTTTATCCTCCGCCCCGCCTTGCTGCTCCTGCTGGTCTCTGCTGGACTTCTGTGTTTATTTTCCTCCTTCTGGTTTTTATTTTGCCTCTGGCTGTGTGCTTCTTTCTGTCTTTGTTCCCTGTTTTCCTGTGTTTGTGTGTCTTTGGTTTTGTCTTTTTGGGGGGGCTTTGTTTCTAAGCTCATAACATATTGCTCCCACAGCTCATACTACTTGCTCTCGGTTACTCACAACTCTCAAATTTCTTGCAATACAACTGCAGTCATTAGCTGTGTGTTTCAGCTCAACCATAGCTGCTCTCCATGCTGCACTTTCAATTGTTTTCATCTGATTCAGGCTCACTCTGAATCCTAGCTATGCAGCCGAATCATGCTCTCTCAACTCATTCTACCTACCTCATTGCTGCAGTTTCATTGTGCTGCCTGGTGATAGCTGCTTTCAGAGCATTTTGCCTCCCTTCATTTTATGTTTATTGAATTTTACAACACTTAATGTACTCAATTTAGATGCTGCATCTATGTTTGTACACCCTGTTATACTCTGAGGTCAGCTAAAGTTACTGCTGATGCTATAAATTAGTTTCAATACCTGCATGTAGGTCTTGGCCCTTCCATCACTATCTTGTTTTTCCTACGGCGGAGACTTGAAGGTGTTTGGGGAGTCGTGGCACCATGTGGCTAATTATTTCTGTTCTAAATCCTGTCTCTGCCGCTGAAAAATCCTAGGGGTCTTTGTCACCTTTATTGGCTTTTTGAATGACTGGCTGGCTTGCCCCACTATTCACAGTGCTGCTCCTTTACTATGATGTTTTGCAGACCTACGTGCAGGTCCGATTATTACTACTACTTACTGACCTACGTGCAGGTCCACTCTTGCTTACTCAATCATTGCTTCATACCTACCGCCATCCCCTCAGCTTCAGCCTCTGGGATGTCTGCTGCACTCACTACTACATCCGACCTTTGCAAGGTCTCAGCACTTAATGCTCATAAGGTCACAGCACATCAGTGCTCATTCAGCTGCTCACCAGTTCAGCTCCTTATCAGTTCCTGGGGCATGCCAGCCATACCATTCTGGCAGAGAGTTCCCTGCAGCTTACGATCTTACTCTGCATTCTAAGTCTACATCTTGAGCATGCCCGACTTGGGGCGGGGTCCTTCTCACCTGACCCATAGCTGGGAATGTCCTCGCTCCAGGCTTGCCTTTAGCTGTTCGCTGATGTGACAGCAGCTCCTGGTGTAGCATTTAAGACCAGCTGTGAAGGGTAGATACTCCAATCTCCTTTGACTCTACTGGTTCAACTATAACGGTTATCCATTGGCTTTAGTGGTTTCCCTAGCAAGGCATCTTCACCGCATTCTCCCTATGACTGCCTCTGGTTCACCTGGTTTGTGTTTAGGATAAGTAGGCCAGGTGAGTGCCCCAGCAGTCATTGCTGTCCTCCTCCCGCCTTGATTGCCCCCGATGTTGCAGAGCACTCTTGCAACCTTCCACGGCATTCCTGCTAGAGGGATTGAGTGAGAGCTTTCCTCCAAATTGGAATGTTTTCCACCTCCATTTAATTTGGTTTACAAATTGCAGCAGCAGAGCCGTCACTAAGTAAAATATCCCAAGCCTGGAGGGAAGATGATCTAGGCCTTGGATCCCCAGAGATTTCCTCCTCATAGGGTTTTTTTTCTCTCCTCTGTGCCTCAGGTCATAACTGTTAGTTAGCATAGTAGTGCTCCCTAGTTTCTTTAGGTAGATTCTGCTGTTGGATGGAGGTGGATAGTGTCCCTGCCATTCCCTCTCTCCTTAGAAGGTCCCCTCATTCTCAGTGTAAACATTGAATCATGCTACGTAAACCTCAGCATCTCATTACATTACCAAGCTGCCTGATGCTTTATTCTACTACTACATCACAGCTAATGCTTGCTTATTTACTTCGTACTACATTTCTTTTGGGGATCCTTCCTAAGGTACCTTTAGCCATGGGAACTGTCCTGTGGCACCTCTATCAGTGGAACCCTCTTCGAGGGTTCGTTGCCTTTGATACCCCTACAGGGTTGTAATTCCTCTGGAATAGAGAGTGCGAACAGCTAAAACCAAACTAACACAGTTGCACAGGCATAACATTATACTGGCTGTGTAGGCCATTGAATTGGAAAGCTGGGCCTGTAGTTCAATGGACAAGCAGCCAGCCACTCCCACTTCCTGAGCTATATAAGCAGTTCCTCTCAGCCTCCTTCTGAAGCACTTTTCCTTTGCCCCATCATCCTCCCCTCCTCCTCCAGCAGCTGCACCTCTCTCCTTGGGATCCTTCCTAAGGTACATTTAGCCATGGGAATTGTCCCGTGGCACCTCTAAGGGTGGAACCCTCTTCAAGGGTTCCTTGCCTTTGGTACCCCTACAGGGTGATAATTCCTCTGGAATAGAAAGTGCAAATAGCCAAAACCAAACTAACACAGTTGCCCAAGCATAACACTATACTGGCTGCATAGGCCATTGAACTGTACTTCCCAAACTGGGCAAGGACCCTGCAGTTTGCTCTTCCTGTTGCCCAATATCTTTACTTACAGCTCATTACAAAATCTTGGCCAGAATAATTGCTGCCAGGTTGGAGAGCATACTACAGTCCATTATACACCTGGACCAGAGTGGTTTTGTACAGGATAGGTAGAGGAAGCATAACGTCTGAAAGACACTTAATATAATTTATCACTGGAATCTAATGTGGAAATCCCATGTGGCGGCAGCCCTTGCCCTGGATGAGGAGAAGGCCTTTGACTGTGTGGAGTAGGGCTACATTTTGAGACACTGAGGGCTTACGGGATAGATCCACACATGTTGTCATAGATAAAAATGATGTATGCCTGGCCCTCCTTTCAAATGTTAACCAATGGGTCCCTGTTTCCTAGTTTCAAGTTGCAACGTGGGACATGACAGGGTTGCCCCTCTTACCTCTACTGTATGTTCTGGCCCTGGAACTACTAGCTGCTTCCATTCACAGTCACCCAGGTATAGTGGGCTTTGGTGAACAAGGCTGGCAAAAAGTTACCTTATTTGCAGATGATTTGTTACTATATCGCCACAACCCTGGTGAAGGCCTACAACATAAGCAGGAACTGTTGCAAGAGTATGCATCCATTTTAGGGCATAAAATAAACTGGTCCAAAAGTGAGTTGCTTCCTATTGGTGATAGGGATAGGAATAGTCTGTCCGATAACTCGTTGAGTGTCCAAGTGGTAACTAAACTAAAACCTTGGTGTATACATTACGTCTAGGGTATCCAAATTATATTTAATCGATTATGATGCACTCATTACCAAGATAGCTCAGGAGTGTGATAAATGGATGGACCTTCCATTGACACTATTGGGGAGGGTCACTGCAGTTAAGATGAACATTCTTCCACAGTGCCTGCACATGTTCCAGTCATGGCCAATACATGTTCCTGACAGATTCTTCAAGCTGTTAGATAGTGTAATACGTAAATTCCTGTGGCATAGAAAAAATATTAGAATATGACATAAAATCCTCCAGCTCCCCTTGTCACTTTGTGGAACTGGTCTCTAAAACTTTAAATTATACTGCTGGGCATCCCAGTTGGTATTTTTGCCTGTAGGACAAGGGCCCGTACCCCAGGTCTGGATGGCTATACAGGGGGAGGAGAAAGGGGGTGACCTTAGAGGGGACTGCCTAAATGTTGCTCTAACCAACCCACAGAAGATGAGATGACCTAATCCATTTACAAGGACACTATTAAAAGTATGGAGACAAGTTTGTGAATACTCCCATGTGCCGACTGTACCTTCCCAATATGCCTCCATCTGGTCCTCACTTAAGCATACCCCACATTATAATGTATCTCTACACCAGGGGCTGTTAAGGTGGCAAATGAGCAGGTTACAATTTATAGAACATGGTATAGGAAGGTGGGGAGCTACTACTCTTTGGGATGCTACAATGGAAGCAGTTACTACCCTTGGGGGGCCTTTTTATATACTTACTGGTGCGCCACAGACTGGCCAAAATATTCCCCCAGTACCGTGTGGGACACTCCCCAGACCCTTCTAAGGAAGAGCTCTTTCACCCCCAGACTCTCTCTCAACCACTTTCTGTATACAGCGGCATTTTGGTGAAGGGTCTGGTACCTTCTAGCACAGCCAGAGACCAATGGGGGGGAGACCTGGGTCTAAGCCTCACTTTGGAGGCATCTACCAAGGCCATCAGGCACCTCAACAACTGCTCACAAAATAAGTTAAGACAAATCCAACTTAACTTTATGCATAGGGCATACATTCTCCATCCAAGCTACATGGCCTAGACATGACCAGGGAGCCCATTTGCCCCAAGTGTAAGACAACTGAGGGCATTTTTCTCCACATGATGCTCATGTGCTCCAGGATAATGGCCTTTTGGCACAAAGTCCATAGAATCATGACAGGGATCCTGGGAATACCTCTTCCTAAATCGCTGTTGGAGTTTGTGTTGGGTGCTGACCTATCTCAGCAGGTGCTCGAACAGGACCTCCCATTATGGTTCCTGGCCCAGATCAGTGCTCGTAGAACCATTGCCCAGTGTTGAATGTCTGACAACCCCCCCATCAATACAGCAGTGGTCCAACAATCTAAAAAGTTGGCTGAAAATTGAAAAGGCTCAGAGAGTGATTACAGGGCAGGGTCATAGGTTTGATCGTGTATGGTTCTGATTGTACAGGGCATTGGAGGAGTGTATTTTCCTGATGTATGGCTATGACCACTATCCCTGTCATACTATTGTAGATGCATCCTGCTTTCCACCTGTTCCAAAATAAAGACAATTATGGTATTCATCCATCATTGTGTTCATAATATTGTAGTGAAAGAGGAAATAGGCAACCCTTGCACAAGCACACATGTTAATGTCTTCATTACCAATGTATTTTTATCCATTTGTTGAGCGGACGTTGTTTTAAGTCCGCGGTTGTTTGTTGCTGCTTTACTGTTCTGTTTCTATCTAATAAAAACAATTTACAAAAAAATATATATACTCTCTGGAAGAGGGGGCTATATAGAAACATACAGATACAAGGATACAGTACGACAGACTACAAAGAATTGTTCAAGACGTGGAACAGTGCAACCATCAGGGTTCGCAACCTGAAGCCTGAAGGAAAGAACTTCAAAAAGAACATGAAAGTATTTTTTAACAGCGCTTGAGATGGACAAGTGGAATGGTCTACCCAGCAATGTGATGAATGCTGGGACTATAAACAGGGTTCAAATCACCCTTCAGAGGGTTATTGTGAACAGGAGAGAAGTAGGAGTCAGGAAGGACTCTTAGGCCTCAAGAAATTCCGTGTAATATAACATAGGGCATTAGGGCAGACTAGATGGACTCGGATTTTGTCTATCCTTATTTATCAGCTGTATCTGTGTAACAACCACTAGACTCTTCCAGACTCATATGTGTCTATATCCATCCCACTCTCCTCCGTGCTCCAAACCACACTATTAGTTAATTAAATCACGTCATTTCCCCAACCTATGCAGCATCCTATCCCATCCTATCCCACTGTTCACCCACCCAGCCACACCTAAAAGTAAACATATTACCTTTTTACCATTCCTGTAGCACCCATTCCACTCATCTTCCACCCTGCCAAATCCTTCCCCTTACCCCCAACCCATGTAGCACCCCATCCCACTCTACTCTCACCCAGTCCCACCAGTAAGTTAAAAATATACCTTACAGATTGTCAAGCATGAGATGGTGACAACAGGAGCAGTATCAGAGTAGACCGCTCCAGCTAGGTATCTTATTTTTTTAGTAAAATTTGTTAGTCATTAGTTTATAGCTAGTATTTAACAATATGAGTTTTTAATTGCCTCCAAACTTGGAATCAATCAAAAGGTTAATTACTGGACATTTGTTTTCGAGGTTACATTTTGTGTTAAATAAACCTAACAATTCTTCAATATAAAACAAAGCAAAGAAACTGAACCAGAAGAAATCTCAAATATGGGACACTGCATTGAATCCATATTTTTGTATGACCTGGTCTATAGGGAAATTTTCTTGACCTGTGGGCTCTTCATGGACAATTCGGAGAACAAAAGTGGGTGATTTAGACAAAAAGCTTTCACATTTTGCATCTGCCCCTGGCCACAGATCTTGATGTTCAAGAATTTGACATGTTCTGATACTAGGAACTACCAACAGCTAACTAGACCCCTGAAATGTTTCTTTTCCTCTGTGTTTGGCTGCCTTTTTTTACATCTTTTGACTCTTGGACTCTTGTTAATGAATTAATAATTAATTGATAAATGTGTTTATTTTTATATGTTCAGAAGGTCCTTGAGCAACAAGTGCTCATTTTCAAAGGTGACCCAAATCAGAACAATTAAGTCAGACACAATTATCTCTGCCACTACCACTACCGAACCCTTTTGCAGAGTTGAGAGGATAGCCCCTGCTGCTACAGGCTACCCCTCCTACAGACTGCAGCTGGAGCTCTGGTCTCAAGCCATTGGGACCTTGAAGAGACGGCCATCTTCTACCTGTGATTCAGTCAATCAGTGAGAATCCTGCACTCTCAGTGCAGGACTAGAGGAAGCACACAAATCCAGACTTTGTTTCCAGGACTCTACACTGGCCGCTCAGTTCGCAGCTCACTCCTGCTGCTACTGGACCCTTTGCAGAGTTGAGAGGGTAGTTCCTGCTGCTACAGTCTACCCCCTTCTCCAGATCATTGCTGGAGCCCTGGTCTCAAGCTGCTGGAACCCTGAAGAGATGACCATCTTCCTACCTGGGATCCAGCTAATCAGTGACATCCTGCACTCTCAGGGTGGGACTAGAGGAAGCCCACAAATCCAGCCTTTTTTTCCTGGACTCGATGCCAACTGCTCAGTTCATGGCTCACTCCTGCCTCTACTGAACCCTTTTGCAGAGTTGAGAAAGAAGTCCCTGCTGCTGCTGCAGGCTAACCCCCTCCTCTAGAGTGCCACTGGGATCCTGAAGAGACAACCATCCCCCTACCTGCAATCCAACCAATCGGTGAGTGTCCTGCACTCTCAGGGCAGGACTTTTGCTCTTTTCTGGACCTCTAGCTCAAGCAGCCTCCACACAAAGGATGAGCACTAAGGACATCAACTGTAGTCTGCCCAGAGTCAGTCTTGCATCAACTGTCAGCCAGCCACACTGCTCCTGCTCAATTCTTATTGACTGATGTCCCGTCTGCCAGACTGCCTCGTATTCTTGCATGATAACTGCTCTATAGCCTGCTCACTCTAAGGGTGAACTGCTAGAAACTTGCTTTTCTCCTACCTCAGCTGAACTGCTAATTATTGCTTACTCTCTATTTGGGTCACCTTGTACTTTTGTTTTCAGCATCAGACCATTGGGTCTGTAAGACTGAAATGCTATTACTGCTTACCCCCTATAGCCTATATAAATTACTGCCTGGTTTGATTTCGCTCCTGCTACTGCTGCCTCATTAGCTGTTGATCTGCTTACCAAGCTTGCTCCATTTGTCATCTTAGGTTTTTCTGCCATTGTTCACTTATTCTGTGCTTAAAGCCCTGCCTAACTTGGATCAAGTCATTTAACTGTTACATTTTTCTTCACTACCTCACATTTCTCTTCACTGTCAAGGTACTTGCTTTTATTTACCTAGGTAAACTCACCTGCACCTACTCCCACCTCACTATGCATTGTACCCTTCCTGCCTGCCTTACCCTTCTCTCTCTCTCTCTCTCTCTGCTAGCCATGTCCCCTCCCTCTCTCATTCTCCTTCTCAACCCTATTCTTGTACCTCTATTCCTCTATCCTCTCCTTCCAAATTCTCCTCCCCTTTCCCACACCTCACCCCTCTCACCATCCCCTCCTCCACTCTTCCCCCTCCTCTCCTTACTTCCCGGTCACCTTACCCTTGCTATCCACTCTAGGCTCCTTCATATCCCCTCATTAAAATTCGAATTTCTCCACCATGCCTTTCTCTCCCTTCCACTCTCCTCCCCACCCCCGCTCAAGAGGACAGAAATCTCCTCTTTATTCTCCTCCTCCTTGCTTGTGATGTTGAATCCAACCCCGATCCCCCTGCTCACTCCTCTCTCCCAGTCTACCCAGAGGCCTCAGCATTTTCCACCTTAATGCAAGGAGCCTTCTCTCCAAGTTCAACTCCCTTAAAACCTGGATCTCTTAGCATTCTCCTGACATACTGTTCATCTCTGAATCCTGGCTCTCCTTTAGGGTACCTGACTCCAGCTTGGCTGACCCTGACTTCCACCTCTTCTGTCAGGACTGAGGCAAGCATGGCGGTGGTGTTGCCTTGTGTGTCCAACAGAACCTATCCTGCTTCGTTACCTTCATAAAGTCAGTCCCTTCCTCTCATGAGCTCCTTCTACCCAGGCCATCCTTCCCTTCCACTCTCCCTATTTGTGTTGGGGTTTTCTATGCCTCTCCCAAAATTTCTCCCTTTTGCTTGATTGACTCCCTCTCATCTTTAGTTAGCTGTGCTGCCTCTGGTGAGCTCATCCTCCTTGGGACTTCAGCATAAATTGGGTCTCCTCTTTCACCAGGCCCACCCTCCACATGACAGAGTCCCTAAATTTTTTGCAACTAATCACAGAACCCACCCGACCCAATCCTCACTCCCCAAACCACTCCCTCCTGGACTGGGTGCTCTTATCCCATCCTCACTGTATCATCACAGCAGGTATTCTACTAGATGCCTTCAGTGTCCACTGTATCACCTTTTGCATTAGGAAAGTGAGACTCACTCAGTCTGCCCCTAACTACATTTTTGTGCCACTCACTCAGGTCACTTGACACTAATGCCCTCCTAAATGATCTTGCTGCCTCTGACTGGGCCCCCATCTACTGTGCCCTGGACATTGACAATGCTCTCTCCTACTAGATTGCCCTATATAGCCACATCAGGCACACTTATACCCCCTTAGAAGGGTCAGTTTGGGTTAAATGCTCCCAGAGCCCCTAGATTATATATGACCTTATCGAATTCTGCAAGTCCTGGAACCAACCTTGGACATGCTACAAATCCTCCCAATCCCTGTCTGACCTCTTATCCTGCTGGTCTATCAGGAACTCATACACAAAGGCTGTCCATACTGCAAAGGCTCACTACTTCAGTTCAAACCTCCAGTCTATCCATAACTCAACATCAAATTTCTGGAAGGTTATTCACTCCCTATTCAATCCTCCAGCCCAGTGTGCCCCTCCACTGCCCTCCAGGTGGATGGCTCACTGGTCTCCTCCCCCCAATTACCATTCATTTTAATAAATTCTCCACCACTTGTGCATTACCCTCTTCTCCATCTCAATATCACTCCCCCTTCTGTCCCCCACTGCCTCTTCCTCATCTGCCTCATCTGAGGGCTTCCATTTCTCTCCTGTTCCCCCCCAGAAGTCATCCTTGCTCTTACTTCACTTAACCTCGCTAAGTCCAGCCCCTAAACTTCTATGCATCTCAGCTCTGGCCATTGACGCTACACTTGCTCACCTTCTGAACCTCTCCTTCTTCCTCAGTGCTGCCCCTCAGGCCTGGAAGGTTGAAAAGGTCCTGCTTCTGCAAAAAGGGGTGCCCTTTCTTCCCCTGGCAACTTTCAGTCAATCTCAGAGGACTTCCAGTGATGACTTGGTCTGGTTAGAAGCTTTTCTGTAGCGCTCTGGTTTTCAGCTTATCTCTTAGTGAAATTCAGCTGTTAGAACAGTGAATTTGAATGCTAATATTGATTATCTCACTGGAGGTTTTACTTAAAATTCAGAATCCTAAAAATGAAGATTGAAATGAAAAATGCTCCAATTAAGCACATGCCTCTGCCAACTCCAGATCACTCTGGTGGGTCAAAATGCTCTAAACAGGCACAGGGGAAAAATTCATCAGCCTCTCTGAATGCAAATGCCTCTCCATCTTCAACATTTTTAAGGAAAGAAAATGTATGGCCGAACTTACCCCTTTGAAAGACGCAATTACAGCACTAGTGGCCAACTCAAAAGTCATCAAAGGCACCATTGAAGGTATTGGTATTACTAAAAGAATATTCGATGCTGAAAGCCGAATCTCCTCAGTGGAAGACTGGATGGACAGGCTGGAGCCAGAAATCCCCTCACTTCAACAAAAGATCTCAAAGCTCAAAGTCAAACTCAAGGATCTCGAGGTGCGATCCAGGAGAAATAATATTGTTGTCTTTGGGCTGCTGGAAACATCAGAAGGTATGGATCCCATACATTATGTGCAACTGTTGTGCAAAAATATTGTTGGCTCTTCTCTAAATAGTATGAACTATGTAATTGAAAGAGCGCATAGAGCACTATGCCCAATGCCAGCTAAAAGAGAACCTCCCAGGCCATTTATAATAAAATTTCTAAACTACTGAGACAGAGTTCATATGCTGAATAAAGCTAAAGGCAATAACTCTCTAGTTTGGGATGGTAAGAACATTAGACTTCTCAGGACCTTGCCCAAGCAGTCCGTCAACGGAGAAGGAACTTATCCCCGATTGTGAATTAACTGGTAGCTGCTGGAATCAGGTTTAGGATGGCATATCCAGCTAAACTTTCAGTTAGTAAAGACAATGAAAGTTTTTCTTTTGACACTGTGGAACAGGCAAGAAAACAGCTTAACATGCCTTTCCCTGAACTGTTCAAATTGGGATGAACAGACTTTAAATAGAATTAACTGACCAGTCACTAAAATGTTTTGAAGAGTAATCTCTGGTGGAATATCAAGTTGTTTCATTAAGTTTATTTTATATGGACCAAAAGTGTACTAAAATTTGAAGACTGGTTAGCTAAACTTGATATGGTAGTTAGGCAAAACTCCTGCCACTTTGCAAGCTACTGTACATTTAGTGTGGGGAACTTATACGATATTTGGTAGAATCATATCAAAATCAGTTTAGATTAGGCATAATAGTGGTAAAAATGTTCCCATAAAATTGCGTGGCCCATTACTTTTAGATTCTGTTTAGATCAAGTAGATATGAAATTATTTTAATTATGCAGATCCAGAAGCAAATGATTGGATACCTTTTAATGGACCAACATAGATGTAACAATCAGAACAAAGTGCTCCAGCTTTCGGACCAACCATTCCTTCTTCAGAAGCCTAATGGCCTAATTGTTTGTTCTAAATAAATTGCCATTAGGCTTCTGAAGAAGGACTGGTTGGCCCGAAAGCTAGAGCACTTTGTTCTGATTGTTACATCTATGTTGGTTCATTAAAAGGTATCAAATCATTTGATTCTGGATCTGTTCTTGCAAGGACCAATACGGCTAATACTAAATCTAGATTTTAATTATGCAATCACTCGCTCCCTGGTGCGGGTACGAGAGGTTTCTTTATGACACATATTGGTTTCTTTTCTTTGATAGAGATAAGAAAACACTTTAATATGGCTTTTCCTTAAATTGTTTGACATAGGCTGAATGGTCACTTAATCATTTTAATGGATCAGCTGGTAAAATTCTTTATTTTAGAGTGCAATGCCTGGCAGATTACTAAGATGCCTTGCTAAGTTTATTACATACAGTATGTACCAAAATAGTATTTAGTTTTGTAGTCTGGCTATTTAAACTTGGCATGGTAGTGAGACAAATCTCCTGCCTCTTTCTAATTACATTTTTTTATCTGAAAGTGAGTTCCTAGTTGACCCTTTATATAACATCTGTTTGCGGGGAAAGTATCCTATACCTGGTAGAAGTCTGCCTAAATTATTTCAGACTAGGCACAGTAGTGTTAAATATATTCTTATAAAAATGTAAGGGTTGTTCATATTATACTTTGTTTGACCCGAGTAGATATGATATTTTTAATTGTGCAAACACTCGTTTTTTGATGCGGGTTCAAGAATTTTCTTTGTGGTGCATATTGGTTTCTTCTCCCTGGCACAAGTAAGACTCTGGCAAGCTTGGCCCAGTGGTGTGGAGGGCTGAGGCATCACTGCCTTACCTCCTGCCACACCGCTGACCCATGTTCATGGTACAAGTGAGTCACCAGGGGTCGGCTGGGGAGGGAGAGGATCGAGCATCTGAAGGACAGCTCTCCTTTCCTCTCCCAGGGAAGGGTGGGAACAGAGACTGGTGCATACCTGACCCCTAGCGGTGGCTGGAGTCTGGCACACTGGCTCTAAAGAGAGGGGGTGGAGATGGAGCAGACACCCAGCATGCCGCATGCGGAAGCATGCATGGCTCAGCCATTGACATCATTGCATACATATGGCTCCTCACTCAGGGGATGGGAACAAAAATGGAGGCTGAAAAAATTATCAGACCAGCGGGATGATACCGGCCCCTCGCAGGCACTGCACCTGGCCAGCTGGCACCTCATAACATCCAAGAGAGGTAAGTACCAGTGGATGCTGGGGTGATGGGGCTGGTCGGAGGTGGCAAGAAAGAAATAATTAAAAAAAAAACAAGTAAGACTCCAGCTCAAACACTAATTTCATTTTTAAGAATGGGACAGTTAGCTGTAGGAAACTGAGTTAACATTCACTAAGGTTGAAGTTGTTGGTTACTTTTTATGCATAAAAGGTTACGAAAAAATTCACTTGAAAGATGGAAGGTAGAGTTTCACTTTAAGAATTAGACATATATTAAGCTTAGCAGGAATTATTTTTTAAGAATTAGGGCTCTGATGTTTAAATTAGGCTCCTTTAAGCTTTTTGATTAAAAAAAATGATGTAACCACTGGGTTTGTTTCAACTTAGAGGCATTGTTAGTAACATACTGTAGGTTGACCATTAAACTTAAGGTATGGCTCTTAATGTTATAATAAATTCTTCTTATATAAATGACTATTCCGATATAAGAGATAAAAGCAAATCTGGCATTAATGAGGGCAATTTCCATTGTTTTGTTAGTGTGCAGTGAATGAAACACATTTAGTTAGCTTGACCACTAATTTTATCTATCTCTCAGGTGCCCTATTACTTTAACCAAGTTGATTTCTTTGCCTTAAAATGCTGCTATAATGTCTAATTAAAAGTGAATAGTATGTAAATCAACATCGGCGGGACTATAATTTATACATCAGTTTGCTGTGTAACAACCTTTCCCCCTTTTCTATTGTTTGCTAATTTTTGTATGTTTTGTCTTCAAATACAGATAGTTACATATGAAAACTTTTCCATATACCCTTGCTAGCTGCAAATGGACATTATTGTAGTCTTAATTGGATCTACACAAAGTAGGCAGTTTTATTTTGGGGTCGGCAGATATTATGCTCAAATCCTAGCTATGGCTGAGAGGGTTAACAGTACATAGACTGTCTCTTTATTAAAGACTAGTTTAGTTCATATTATTTCAACCAGTTAGTATTTAAAGAAATTTATAATTTAAGAGACAACTCCATTTAGCTCTTTACTGTTTTTTGGGGTTAGTGATTCCCTCTGTTTGCTTTTTCATGATGGGGTACTTGTCTTATTGACCCATCAGTATTATGGTGCTTGCTACACTATTCAACTTCCTTTAAATAGTTAGGAAATAGATAGCAAGTAGCTTCATTAATTATTAACATTTATGTTTCTCTTATTTAGATAATTCAGGACTATTGTAATTATGAATATAATTTTAGGTATGTCCCTTATTAGAGCTCTGATTAAGTAGGGCTAGCAGCCTCCTTTCATTCTACCTGTATAGATAGGTTGAATTTGAGGCATAGGGGTTAACAGACTGATTTGTTGCAGTATAGATGGGTCTCAGAGTTCAGTCTTTGGGACTGAGGGTAGAGAAGATATGTATATGCTCCATTACTAATTTTAGGTGTTTGGGGGGGTTAAAATCTTATCCTTTAGTCATATGGTTGGGATTTTGGGGGGTACTGGGAGAATTTTTCAACAACCATACAGGAGATGATTTTGTTAAATTTAGTTTCCATTTTGAGGGTGTTGTATGTGATATAGGATGAGTAATTTAAATATTAAAATAGCTTTATGGAGTGTTAAGGGAGTGCTCACCAAAATAAAAAGGATGCAGATTTTACAATACATTAACTCTCTGTGATATAATGTAGTTTTTCTCCAGGAAACACATTTATTAACAGATGAATCTGATCTCCTCAGAATATTTCATTATAAAATTATATTTTGGAGCAGGGAAAAATACTTTTAGAGGAGGGGTAGCAATCTTACTTGATAATTTCTTTGATTTTCAACCCTCAAAAATAATTTTGGATGCTGAAGGGAGTTTTATTTTTGCAGCGGGTAAAATTAATCAGACTGACTTTCTTTTGGGCTCGATTTATGGCCCAAAGTTGAACTCTGCATCCTTTTTAATGAAGTTAATTGCAACTATCTCACCATTTTTATCTTTTAATATGATTTTGGGTGGGGGATTGGAATGTTCCACTTGATCCTTTTTTGGATAAAACCACTGCTGCTAATCACACAATGCATGTGGATCGCAAGACCTTGCAAGATTTATCACATGTATGCAACCTGCTGGATCCCTGGAGAACATTTTATCCCACCATGAGAAAATATTCCTTTTACTCTCCTGTACACAAATCCTTTTCCAGGATAGATTATTTTTTGATTACTAAAGATTTATTACCTTTAACCTGAGATACCAAAATTTTATCTAGAACTCTGTCTGACCATTCACTAGTACATCTCCAAATTAAAATAATTACTCCATATATTAAATACTCCATTTGGAGACTCACTAATAGTTTATTAAGACAAAATTATATTTTGAATTATATTCATAATTCTATCAAAATGCTTGGGATCTGAATCTACACTCCACGGAGAAAGTGGACTTGATATGGGCCACATGCAAGTGTTATTTAAGAGAGGACTTTGTAAGATTTGGGGCCAAACAAAAACATCAGATAAAGAGAAAATTGAATATTTGATTTCTAAAATAGAACAACTTGAATCTATTGATCAAATCTCTAGTGCTATGAATGAGAGAAAAGAACTGCAATCATTGATGGACGAATTATTTCTATTTACCAAGGAGATAGCAGAGTTTCTTATTATTAAGTCTAGGGCAAAATATGTGGACTTGGGTGAAAAACTAATCAGAATTTTAGCTAATAAATTAAACCATTTAGAACAATCTAAACATATAGAGGCCATCATCCTAGAATCTAATCAAGTTATAACTAATTATTAAGGGATACTTACTGAATTCCTTAAATATTACACTAAACGTTATGGCCCTATTCAGAATCCCCCCTCACCAGAAGATCTTCATGCTTACTTATGTAATTTCAAGTGTCCCCAAATCAGTGAGATACAGACTTAGAATTTAATTACACCAATAAATGAACATGAAATAAAAGCTGCCATAGATAACTTTAAAATAAATAAAGCTCCAGGGCCTGATGGCCTATCAACTAATTTTTAGAAAACTTTCAAAGGCTCTTTAACTCCAATTTTAAAATATGTCTTCCTTTATATTTTATCACATAGTTTCACAGATACCTCCCTGTTAGAAGCAATTATAATTTAATTGCCCAAACCTAATAAACCCCATAATAAAGTAGCTAATCACTGCCCCATTTCCCTTATAAACTATGATATAAAAATTTTAGCATGCATTTTGGCTCAAAAAATCAAAAATATATGGCACCCACTGATTTGCCAAGATCAAGTTGGTTTTATTGCTCATAGACAAGAATCTGACTGTTTAAGAAAGCTTTCTCACATCCTTTCTTCATCCAGGGAATCCAGACAACCAATGGTGCTGGTTTCCCCGGATGCAGAAAAAGCTTTTGATAGGGTGGACCATCATTTTCTTTTTCAACCTTGGCTAATTTTGGCTTTCCTCCCCTGTTTATAGACTGGCTCAAGGCATTATAGTCTTACCTTACAGCTAGAATTAGCAGTAACAGAATGTTCTCTGCTCCCTTTAGATTATTTAGAGGTACACGTCAGGGATGCTCCCTATCCCCAATTTTATTTAACTTTTATTTAGAGCCCTTACTATTTTTCTTATATCATAACAGGTCAATTAAAGGCATATCCATAGCAAATTTTCAACTATAGATATCAGCATTTATTACATGTCTCAAATCCAATTCACTCTATTAAGGCTGCCCTACAAACCATTCAATAATTTAGCTTATTTTCTAATTATAGATTAAATAGAGAGAAGATGGAAGTGATGCCCATAAATCATTTCTTGTTAAGGGAAGAAATGATTAACCTTGGACTCTCCTGGAGTCCATCTGGTATCAAATATTTAGGTATCTATCTTTCAGTGGACACTGCTCAGTGTATTAACTCATTACCTCCAATAGCTTCTTGAGACGTCTGAACTATCCATTGTTTACCTGACACAAAATGGCTGCCTAGGGTATAATGAGTTCAACTTAATTTAGATGAGGTCATCATTAAAATAAACCAGGATTTAAACACATGGCAATCTCTTCCTAAGACAAAAAGATTTTGTGTGGGCTCAGTCATCTTTTTATTTGGCTTAAACATTTTTTAATTTGCCTAACAGAGTTATTGGTGCTCCTTCAAGGGGAAAGTACCAACAAAACCATGTATAGCCAAAGCTTCTACATTAATCAAAGTGCACTCAAAAAATATAGCGCTAACGCTTATATTTGAACTTTATGTTGAATTTATTAATGTCACACAGCACACTGCTTTATAATAAATTGAAACAAATATCCCTTTCTGGTTATGGATCTTAATGCTCACCAAACAAACCCAAGGAGAGATTTCAGAGCGTACTCTACTTTTTGCTTTACACCATTGCTTCTTCTCTGTCTAGGACTCTCACCTATGTGGTACTACCATGAGACTACAAGCTGACGTTTCTGATGTGTTACGTCTTCACCAGAGCTCTGATGAAGACATAGCACGTCAGAAACGTCAGCTTGTAGTCTCGTGGTAGTACCATAACCAGAAAGGGATTAGGCAATTGAGCCAAGAAAAAACGTTAAGGACTTGTGAATACATAAATTATAAGAATGTTGCTATCGTTTCTTTCTAAACCAAACAAACTGTACAAATGCACTACTAAAGAGTCAAATTGAGAGACTCTGTAATAAGTCTGTGGTCGAGTAGCTTATATGGCTGAAAGGGATATTTGTTTCAATTTTTTTATAAAGCAGTGTGCTGTGTGAAATTAATAAATTCAACATAAAGTTCAAATGTAAGTGTTAGCTCTATTTTTTTTAGTGCACTTCGATTAATGTAGAAGTGTTAGCTATACATGATTTTGTTGGCAATCTCTTTCTATTTCATTCTGGAGTAGCATAAACATAATTAAAATGAATATTTTCCCTAGGCTTTTTTATCCATTTAATATATTACATGTCTTCCTTCCCTTGAGATGGAATCATTCATTTATAAACAAATTTCTATGGCAAGAGAAATCCACAGGAATTGCTTTAAAAAAAAATAATGCTCCATAAGACACACGGTTGGTTTAAACTGCCAAACTTCACTTTGTACTATATGGCATCCCAAACTAACAAATATATCGAATGGCTTCAAAATCCTTCCTGCTGTAACTTATACTCCCCCATCTGGTTGAATATTGAACTCACACTGATAAATATATATAAGGTAGATCCTGGGGCTATTCTTTACTCTTATTTGAAAATTATTACTATTGGTACCTCTTTGAAAATACATAATCAGCTGTGTAAGACCTAAACTTACACATGGATCTTAATCAACCCATACTTTCTAATCCAAACTTTACAATTAATGGGATGTATTTCACTTCTTCTTGGTTTCCATGTGGTCACAACCCTACAGTTTTAGCTATTGTGAACAATGGTTATTTCCACCCTTTTAATATGATTCTAGCAGAATTTAGGCTCAGCAAGAGGCACAGTATCAACCTGTTCCTTATTAGAATAGCCTTAAAGTCACACTTTGGTTCCTTTCCTTGGGACAGTAATCCCTTGGAAATTATTCATAGAAGTATAAAATGTCATTACTAAGTTCCATCCTATCTCTAATATCTATTCAATATTATTGATGTCTAAATTTTCAGACAAACCCATTCAGAATTCCTTTTGGCAAAAGGAGTCAATGACACCATACTGAATTGGCCAAACTGTGGCAAAAATAGTTATAAGTTTATTCCACTGGACAATTTAAGATTAATCCAATTCCAAACATTACATAATGCCTACATTACACCCCAAAGATTACATAAAATGGGTTTTAAAAACTCAAATGTATGTCCAAGATGTAATGGATATTGGCTCTCATTCACACATGTTATGGTTCTGCCAACATGTGAAGAACCTTTGGCTTGAAATTAAGGAGAAAGTAGTTAATAAACTGGATAGCCAGTATGTTTTTAACTTTGAATCTTGCATGTTGGGCAATTTTGAGAGCTCAGCCTCTGTGTCAGAAAAAGCTGTAATATCTTTATATGAACATACAAATTTGCCAGCAGATACAGGTCTTATGGTCTATCTAGTCTGCTAGAGTGTGCAGCACATCAGTCCATTAGACTGCACCTGCCCCCCCCAATTTCCTCCCTTCCCACTCTCTGCCACCTACCGGTTTGTATTTTCCCTTTGAATCTGTCCCACCCCCTCTTGAAGCTCCACACTGTGTGCAATGATACGACTTCCTCTGGCAGTGCATGCCACCCTGCTACCACCCTTTTGGTGAAATAGTGTATCCTCATTTCCCTCCTGAATCTGCCCCCTCCAGCTTCAGAGAGTGCACTCTGGTTTACCTACCGCCCTTAAGATTGAACAAACACCTAGTGCCCACTCTGTTCATCCCCTTTAGGTACCTGAAGGTCTCAGTCATATTCCCTCTCTCTCTTCTATCCTCCAGGGTACACATATTGAGCTCTCTCAGTCTCTCCTCATAAGGTCTATCCCCCAACCCCAAGATCATCTTTGTTGCCCTGTGCTGCACTGCCTCCAGCAGTTTGATGTCCCTTTTTATGTAGTGGTGCCTGAATTGCATGCATTACGCCAAGTGTGGCCTCACCAGGGACCTGTACAGGGGCAACGTAACCTGGCTACTCCTAGAGGTAATCCCACTTGCTATGCAGCCTAACATCCTGTTTGCCTTTGCCACTGCCTTCTTGCACTGTGCCGAATGGTTCATTGTTGGGTGTCTCAACTGAGCAAGAAATTTTTAAGCATTGGGTGAGCAATATTCCACCCTCCTTTAAAGAATGGTTAGCCAATATTCAAACCAACTTGCTTCTTATTTGATTGATTAACTCCTTCTATAACAAATATAAATACTTTCTTCAAACATGGGGGAAACTACAGGTCCTAATTTCCAAATGTTTACTTTTATCCTTAAAAACTACACGCTTTGGCTGCATACTTCCTATGAGTTAAGGTTGCTTTCATGTTTTAGAGTACAACATGGCACCTCTGTTCTCTTTGTCAAAGCTTTAGTTTTGCAAATGATTATGATGTATTTACATTTTATACACCGTCTACTTTTTATAAGTAATCACAGCACCCAACTAATTCGATATTTAAAATTAATTTGACTACTAACATTAGGTTTGGAAGTTACTATTATATAATGCACCACCTTGTTATTATAATGTGCCAACATTTTCCTCTCCCGGAATAGGAATTTAGGGGTGGAGGGGGAGTGAGGAGGTGTACAATTCTATTTTTTCTCTTTTTTGGTTTTTTCTCTTTTAAAATCTCCATTGGCTACATTCCTGAGGTAACTCCAAAGGTTGATTTATTTAGTCATTGTTATTGTGAATGTTTGTGTGATTTTAGTGATTTTGTGACTTTGAATTCAAAATAATCTTTAATAAAGATAAGAAAGATAAAAAAAAACTTTCATCCGATCTCACTCCTCTCCTCTCTTGCAAAGATTCCAATCTGCTTTTAGGAAGCACCATTCTATCATTTCTTTTCTGCTGCGTGTAACTGACTGTATTCACTGGGATGGATCAGAGATGCAGCAAAGCCTTTGACTCAATGTCTTACCCACTCCTCTTCCTGGGCAAGCTAAGCTCTGCTGGCCTGTCAGCATCTGCTGTTGGCTGGTTCCATTTATATCTCACAGGCCATCAACAGTTGGTACAGGTGGAAGGCCTCCTGTGCCCCTCCCCATCTTGTCAGGGATCCGACAGGGCTCAGTCCTTGGTCCTGTCCTGTTCTCAATCTCCCTAAATGACCTCCCCTTTGTCTGTGTCTCTTCACTTATCCACACATATGTAGATGCTATGGTCATCTACACCTCTAGTCCATCAGCCTCAGCTGTGGTAGATGTGCTCAAGCAGGACTTCCACAATATGCTGTGATGGTGCCATGCCAACTGACTCAGGATCAACACCAAGAAGACTGTGGCTATGACTTTTGGCACCAGCCAGAAACTGACCAGGCTCTCACCCTCTCCTGTATTCTCCACTCTGAATGGCACCCCACTAGAGGTTGTCTCTGCCTTCAAGTACCTTGGTGTATAACTTGACAGCAAGCTGGACTTCTTGGCCCACGTTGATGCCATCCATGCCAAACTTTTCCCTAAACTCAATGTTCTGTACTGCAATAAAGACTGCCTCTTCATCCAGATCCACTGGGAGTTGGTAACCAAAATAGCTCTCCCAGTCCTCTACTATGTGGATGTGGTCTACAGCACTGCCTCTTCCTATTTCCTTGTCAGATTGGATACCTTCTGCAATGCCTTCTGTCATTTTGCTACCAAGTCTCCCCTGCATACTCACAACTGCTCCCTCTATTCCTCCGTCTCTATCCTCCCACTGTCTTCATGTCACCAGTTCCACTGTGCCTCCTTCATTGCTAAATACTGGTTTGGGTCCCTTCCCTCCTACCTTTCCTCACTCCTCTCCCCAATCCTCTCCTCTTACTCTTTCCTCTTGAGGGACTCCTGCACTTTCTCCATTCTCCACCCCCACTCAGGTGGTGGACAACTGTTTTCTCCTACCATGTCCCTGTCCTCTGGAACCTGCCCCTCTCTTCCCTCCATCTCTCCCCCTCACTCTTGGCATTTATACACCTGCAAAGGCTTCTTCATGTTCCCCCTATACCTATCAACCCCCTTCTGACTTTTCTTGTCCTTCCTTCTTCTCGTTTCCATTCCCCAATAGTACTGTCACCCTCCCAAACAGGACCTGCACACTTTATAGTATTCTAGCACATTTGTCCACATATCTTTGCTTTAATCCCCACTGTTGGTTAATTTTACATGTATACAAATGTTATGTATAAGCAATCTGCTGCTTTATCATTTTTATTTTGCCTGTGCTATCCCCCCAGATTGCACCTGGAAACAAGCCTTGGCTCAGTGTGCCTTTCCTGGTTACCAGTTTTTAAATAAATGAATACAAATGATACCAATGGTGTATAGCACTATCTACAGGGTGTTACAGAACAAAGATAGTGTAGATACGTTAGGATCAGTCAGTGTCTGGAACAATTTGTAGTTAGGAGTACCAGCAAATCTGTAATATATTACAGTCTATGAAGGCTTGAGTAGTTGGTGGTGTTCATGAGGTAGTTTCCCAGCTGCTTATATGCTTATGTTAAAGACACTGTAATATATAGCTGGATGTATGTTCCTTGGCTCATCTAATTTTGCATTGGCTGACACAATGCTGGGTTACTGCCATATCCAATATCTGTTCCTAATTTTTAATTTCTTCCAAATTTAATCTTATATATAGCCCTTTTCATTCATGTTTCTGTAGCTCATCTGCTTTGTGATTCTAAATTACTTTATACAGGTAGGCTGAACAGATGGTGTAATTCAATCCCTGTTGCACACTGAGCTAATAGCCTTGTGGTTAGGGGTATAATCATTATATTTATCTGGCTATTTATTTGAGAAATGCACTCCAGCTCTTATTTTTTTAGAGTTCTGAGGATCTAAGTGTCATGTAGTAGCTTGCTATAAAATATATGTTCTTGTACAAATGTTGATACTTCCTGTTAGTACTTTTGCCCTTCACTCTTCTCCTCATACTCCTCCCTGCTCTAAATCTCCCACTAACATCTCCTCTAACCCACCATTGCATGCTGTCCTTCCATTCTCTTCAGCAACTCATAATGGCACTGACACTGTGCTGAACTTGTTGACCCTTAGTCCTGCTTTGCAAGGATTTACTGGTATCCTTGGGATTTATCTGACTCATCAAACATTTGATTCCTTCTGTAACTTCTAAGGGCTGTCTACATTCACCAAATTCTGTACATTAAATCCTGCACCCAGTTTCATCAGATGAAAAAAAAGGTACTTGTTGATCAGAGTTTAGTAACCAAACTCTTCTGCTTCCTGCTGATACTACTAGTGGGAGGTGTTGAAACTAACCCTACCCCCTCCTGGCGTCATCCTCACATACAGCTGCAGGCATGTACCCAAAAGGATTACAAATTGTTTGCTTGAAAATCAAGAGTCTCATGCTAAAGATGGACTTCCTCCATACATGGCTATCCCTTCAAATTTGGATGCCTTTGCTGTCACTGAGAATTGCCTTCCTCTGACAATTCTCTGTAGTGCCCTAAATATCAATGGTTACCAACTATTCAGATTGACAGACCTTCAAGTAAAGGTAGGGGCCTGGCCTTTACATTAAGAACTAAATTAAATATGAGGGCTGTGCTCCAAAACAAATACCTCAGTTATGTTTGTTGAACCATCTCTCTCTGTCAAGATTACCTTGGGAAATAATGATATTTTCCTTTCTTGCATGTGCCACTTTTCTAAATTCCTATATCTGTTTTTCAGTACATCGTTGAATTGTTTCTGCATTGTTCTACTGTGGTGGAAACCATCATCATAAGGGATTTCAGGATTAACTGGAACAGTGCTTCTGGAAAAACAAAAGAATTGGTGACAGAGCAACATTTCGCTCAAATAATTTGACAGCCAAGTAGATATAATCACAGACCCAAAAAGGCACCTGTGTTAACTGAATTCTAACAGGCGAGAAAAAATAGAAAAATTGGGCTGCTACTTAGATTTAAGGGATTATAAGTTTACGTGCTGCATCTGGAGAGGCAAGCCCAGCAGATCCCCATCACAGTACACCAGGATCCCAGTTTACAAATCTCTAGATACAATTTGCTGTGAGTTACAAGACATTATTTGAGATAGACTAGCCTTCATACCTGACATTGAAGCAGTCTGATCCTACTTTGCAATGGAAATCAAAAGATTATGTGACAATCTGCTCCTCAACAATCTAACCAAGGTCAGAGTGAAGCAATACAAGTGGATTACTTTTGAATTGTTCAGTTTCTACAAACTCCAAGGTAAACCTGTTTCTCAGTTCAAAATCTCCAACGTCGACTGTAATAGAGAAGTCTACAAGCATCTCTGAAATATGGCAATCTTGTTGACTAGAAAAGTAAAGGGAATCTATTACATATTGTTCAGGGGGAGGCACAATTCTCTTAAAATTCTATGGTCAAGAGTCTTCTCCCTATTTAGGAATGATCAGGCTCAGTCAATGCTTCATCTGTTCCAAGAGGAAAATTAGATTTCAGAATGTAGTGAAATCAAAGCGTTATGAGCAAGCATTTCATCAATCGTATGATCAAACCATCCATATAACTGTTACACTAATGCCACTTAAAACTTTAGTTGCTGATTTACCCACAGCTGGAAATTTTAACATTCTTAGGCCACAGGGAGTTGTATTTTTTCACTGAATTTAGTTAGAATATCTTGTATCATATGCTTATTTCAACCATTTAAAATGTTTCTATTTTTTGTTTTGAAAAAATAGTGTTAGTGTTAGAAGATTGTTGGTTGTTGACTGATTATGTACCAATGAGCTGCTATTGTCTCCTGTACACTACCACCTCATTACTTTACAAACAGAAGGGGATGTCCTTCTCCACACTAGTTGTCGAACTGGCCAAGCTATTTGCAGCTCTTTCTGCTATTCGTTTTAACTGTTTAAGAAAAACTTTGCAAAAGATGCAGATATATACTATCACACACTGAATGTCTCTAGAGTAACTCTCTTTCAAATGCTGATTCCAGTGTGGTGCAGTTGTGACCAGTTATGGGCTCCAATCCTTCCTCCAACAATTCACAAAACGTCACTCTTTAACATTCTATTTTGAGAGGTGCAGACAGTTGAAAACTTTGTAATAAGCAAACCATCCATATAACTGTTGCAGTAATGACACTTGAGACTTTAGTTGCTGATTTAAAAGCTTTTTACTTGTGCAAGTTTTAAAAAAGTCAGTTGAAGTTACACATACAGCTGCTTCCATCTTCAGTTGTGTAGACATTTGAGTGTAGCTTGCTTACTATGGCTTATATCACACACCGTTCAATTAAAACACATCTTAGTATGCATGCTGTAGTCCAGTGTTGTTCTTATACACAAGTCAGTGTGAAGACAACAAAGTGAGGTGGTGATCATGGTAAAGTGAAAAGATAATGGAGCTTGTGTGAGGTTAAGGTACCCAGTAACACACAGGTCCCTTATGTTTTCGAAACATTATTAGGGCCACCTGTGACATAAAATTAATTTAAATAATCAAATAGATAAGAGCCATTTAGTCCAGGCTTCAGCTCTATAATTTAATAATATACCCCTTAAGGCTTGATGTAGCCAACAAAAAATATGATTTAATCAAGTCTAACCAAAATGGGGAAGCGGCAGAAGGTTGATTTAGTAGAGACCCCTGGGCAAAATCTTTTGGCTTGTTTCAATATGTTATTGGTATACTTTAAAGTGCAGCTAACACTGGTATTGCAGCCCTTCAATAACCAATTACAAAATATGATACTAAAAAGTGACACACATGCAATACTTTACTATGAATTAAAAAGGGATAAATATAAGACCTCCCTATTCTGTCTGCAGTGCCAAAGCCTGTCCCTGCCCCCCTTACCTAGTCTGACAATGCTTCTCAACCTTGCTCTATTCCTCCCTTCTGTTTAAAAAATATGGCAGTCTGAAGTGCTGAATGTACTGAAATAACTTAATGCCTCCTAAAACTCTTGGTGTTGATGGATAGGAACCTCATTTGTTGAAACTGGCAGCTGAACAACAAACATGTCCTATAACTATTCTATATTACTTCTGTCTGCCTAGGACAAATCCTGGATATATACAAGAGACTGATAATAACTCGATTTCATAAATCTGTACCATTCTCAGATCATAACAATTATTGACCAATCTGGTTAATCCATTTTAAACATATTTCACAATTCAATTTATTTTTATTCTGTTCAACAATTTGTTTTACAGAAAATAAAATACAACTATACCATCATTAAAGCAGCAGTGCGAGGAAGAAATTTTTCATTGTCTGATCTCTGTACACTGTAATAAATAAAACATGCTACTCACTGATAGTTGTTTTTGCATTTTGTTTTATTATCCTTAATCTCTTGCGTTCTAAATTACACTGCAAAGAAAATAAAAGATGCACTTCTTTTTAGGGGTTTATCTGATCAGTGTGCAGTCGTGGTGGATCTTAATGTGTCTCGCTGCCATTTGTGTGAACAAGCATGCTGCATGTCAGCTCATTCATGCACATACCTTAAGGTGCCTGTGGGCGTGCATGGGACGTGACAGCTGTCAAATATGATGTACTGGTTGTCTGTTTTCCTGAGTGGAATATTTCAATTTAACTAAGCATAAACTGTGTGTTGCTACAGAAACTCTAATCTTGATCAATAAAACCAAAAACAGGTACGGAGACATATATTCAAATTAGCTTTGTCATACAGCATATAATTTTCCACACTTTATATGCTCCCTCTGTAGTTATGCATTAGTATTCAGTAACAGTTTTGTCATATAGTTCTCAGCATGCAGATTATTGACATAATTCTTCATTTAGTATTTTTGTGTGTTTTTCATTGAGATAGTGTGGTTGTGGGATGGTAGATTAGTCATAATGTAATAATCAATATTTATGCATAAATGCAACTACAGGCTTGGTGATATTCTCTATAAATTCTCTATAAATTGTCATGGTCTACTACTTGCCTGAAGCTGCTTTAGTAATGTGATATCTGTCAACAAAACATCTAAATATGTATGTGTCATTTTCAATTCTCAGTGTAAACTGATGATCACACCCATGCTATGATGAGGGCCTATTCACTAATGTACGCCCCAAAGGCGCATATCTGTGCATGTAGCTCCACACCCTCAGGAGTTCTGCATAGGGGTTGCATTCACAAACACCAGCCCCAGTCCAGCTCCCATACGTGGCTTCACCTCCAGTACATTATTTAAAGCAGTCAGTGGGTATTTGCCATCAGAGTGCTTCAAGTGGTTAGTCCTGGTTTGACCTTTTTAAAAAATATAATCCCCACCCCCATTGTGTCCTTTCTGATTTCTGGCTTAAACATCCCCTTTTTAGAGTACTTATTTTGTGTATTTCAATTAAACTTCCGAGCAGTGATGTCAGTAATTGTGGAGCTGAATTCACCGTACTGTAAAAGGTAGAGTTTATCAGAGCTCAGACTATTATGACTTTTTTCATATCTTCTGACATGGATTCATTTTAAACCTAAACTGCATCTCCCAACATTGTTGGTGACTAAATTGGAATGGCCATTTAATTGAGTGCACCATGACAGAAAGTTCTAGAACTGAGGACATATTAGCAAGGTATATGATGCAGTTTGGTTGTGGGTGGACATTGACAGGGACCTAGAGCATGTAATACACATCATTGCATTCAAAGGTGAAGTACGGTTGCTGGGGGATTTCAGTATGCCGTGCATGGATTTGACCTCTCAGGCAGCAGCTTCAGCCAGAAACAGAGCCCTCCTAGATTCTCTACAGGGGGCAGGTATTAGACATCTGCTTCTTGATACAGCAAGGGATAATGTGATTCTGGACCTGGTATTAAACAATGAGAACAGAGTTGCGGAAGTCCTGGTAGAGGGACAGCTGGGGACAAGTGGCCATAACATAATTTGGTTTTCAGTCCAGTCACACCAGGGCAGTGGTGTTGGATTTCATGAGTTCAGATTTCACCTAAATGAATAGGTGTATCAGAGTAGTCATGGGGAAGGTGGAGGTATTTGTGGGGGAGGGGAGAAATCTGAAGGGTGCCATAGAGCAAGTGACAACTAATGCATCAGGTTGGTATCCAAAGTGAAACATTTAACTCATTGGCAGGTAAGTACCACTTGGCCCATCTAGGCTGCCCATAACCATACTCTTGCGTGTGGCTTCTGACCCTGTATGGTCAATGGTCTCCTCCCTATCCTGCTCGTCTCTAATGTATACTTATGTCTGTCACAGGCATATTTAATTTCTTCTACTGTCCTCGCTTCCACCACCTCCTGTGGCAGGATATCCCATGCATCCATCAAACTGTCTGTGTAGAAAACTTCCTCACATTTTCCCTCAACTTGCCCCACTCTAATTTCATGTCATGTCCCTTTGTTCTTTTACTCATCCTATAATGCAAGATGTCTCCCACCTGCATCTTGTTTATACCCTTGAGGTACTTGAATGTTTCTATTATGTCATCCAGATCCCTCCTCTCCTTCAGTTAGTAAATAATGAGGTCCTTTAATCTCTCCTCATTTATTTTCTGTTGAAAACCCTGCACCATCTTTGTTATCCATATCTGATCCACCTCCACTCTGTCAATTTTCTTCAAAGGGTGTGGCCTCCAGATCTGCACACAGTTCTCTAGTTGAGACCTTACCTGTTTTCTATCCAATGGCACCATCACCTCCTGCCTCCTGCTTGTAATGCCTCTTCCTATGCACCCCAACTTGCCACTGTCCTTCCCCACTGACTTTGTACTCTGTTTGGGACATCTTTAAGTAATCTGAAATGATAACCACCAGGTCCCTTTCTTCCATGGTGTTAGCCAACACCTTACCCACATCTTGTAGTTCTCCTCAGGATTCCCTCTTCTCAGGTACATTACTTAGCACTTACTTGAATTGAAAATTAGTTTTCCACACATTTGATCATTTTTCAGTGTCCCCCTGGTCCCTCCTCATTGTCTCTGCCCCATCCGGTGTATTTGGGAGATAGCAAATACTTTAAGTGCTCTGGCACCCATGTCCTCCAGCAAAAATCTCAAATTTTGAAAGATCATTTTGTTTACTGCAGAAATTATCTCTTCTTTGCCTGCCATCCGAGGAGGAAACCCCACAATCTGAACATTTACTAGCCTTTGAAAGTTCTCCAAGGTCTTGATCTTGGTTTTAAAGAAGAAGAGATCCCTTACATAGACCGCATTTCATTCCGCTTGCCGGTTGCTTGACTCCATTATGGGCTAGATATTTAAAAGTCCCCTGCAAACTCATGCAAGTGCTTGCGACACACATCTGAGATGTGCTGGTCCAAAATAATGAGATATTTAGAAGATGTACCATGAAATGCACTCATGCATGTCTGGCTGAATTTCCTGAGTATGTGCGATCATGCACTGAGAGATGTGTGGTGCAGCAGGTGTCCTGAGCCATATGTAGAGAACGGGGAGATGCACAATGCAAAGCCACTTGCACGGTGTGCAAAACTACAGTATTCAGCCATGATATGCAAATGTCTTCATTGTACATTTCAAGCCCATCTCCCACATTTGTATCACATTACTGGAATGTATTCAGGGCATTTGCATACCCCGGGTATGCTCAGTTCAAGCTTTGCAGGGCTAACCCACCACTCCACAAAGGTGAACAGGAGGTATTGCAGCCTATCAGGCAGGTGTGATTGAAGGTATGTGTGTGGGTGGGTGTAATGCATTGGCCTGGATACAGTGATATTACCCATAGCCATGCACAGTGAAGCACAATGAACTGGCACTTACCATTACTGTGGTACACTCCTCTTGTAATGGTTTATGTCACCAAAACCCAACAACACAGCACAGTACAGCTACATGTGGTAGGATACACACACCTGGTTGACTAGCTCCCCATAGCCATGCGCAGGGTCAGGCAGGGGTACAGGGGGCCCATCTGGCAGTGGCCACAGGGGCTACATGGACATGCAACAGGGAAGGGCACATGGTGACACAGACTGCTAGGGCTACTACATGCATGTGAAACACCAGCTTCATATGTTGCATGCTATCACTTACAGTGCCCCACACACCCCAGTATGGGAGGTACCTGGTGGGCACTGCAAGCAATGCAGTATGTATGCCATTACAAGGCAGCATGGTTTCACCAGGGGGAGGTCATGTCAGACCAACCTCATTGAATTTTTTGACTGGGTGATTAGGGAGGTGGATCAGGGGAGGGCAGTGGACATGGCCTATCTGGACTTCAGCAAGGCCTTTGACACTGTGCCACATAGAAGACTATTACACAAACTGGGGAATATGGGTGTGGGCAGGACAGTAGTGTGGTGGGTAGGTAACTGGCTGGGTGGCAGGACACAGAGAGGTGGTGGTAAATGGCTGTCACTCCACAGAGGGAAGAGTGACCAGTGGGATACCACAGGGATCAGTGCTGGGACAGGTCCTATTCAACATCTTCATCAGTGACATTGCACAGGATCTAAGGCAGAATTTCACTGTTCGCTGATGACACAAAGCTCTGTAACAGAGTAGACACACCAGAGGGTGTAGACAGAATGAGAAGGGACCTGCAGAAACTTGAAGAATGGTCAAGGGTTTGGCAGTTGAAATTCAATGCAAAGAAGTGCAAGATAATGCATATGGGGCACAAAAACCTGCACAATATATCAGTTGGGGGTGAGGATATAGCATGCACCAAGCAGGAAAGGGATCTTGGGGTTGTCATCTCTGATGACCTCAAGGTAGAAACAGTGTGACAAGGCATCAGGTAAACAAATAGGATGCTGGGATGTATAGGCAGGGGCATCACCAGCAGGAAAGGAGGTCATAATTCCGCTATACAAGACACTAGTGAGGCCCCACCTGGAGTCAGGTGCTACAGTTCTGGAGACCATACCTACGTAAGGACATAGACAGGGTAGAGAAGGTTCAGAGGAGGGCAACAAAGATTGTGCATGGGTTGCATCACAAGTCCTATGAAGACAGGTTGAAGGAACTGAACATGTACTCCCTGGAGGAGAGGAGGGAGAGAGGGGATATGATAGAGACATACAAGTATCTTACAGGGAGGAACAGGGTGCAGGAAAACACTATTTTTAAGTGAAAAAGATGTTTCAGGACTAGAGGGCATGGGATGAAGTTGGAGGGAGGACGATTCAGAGGAAACATGAGAAAGAATTTCTTCACAGAACGTGTGGTGGACAAGTGGAACACCCTGCCAGAGGAAGTGGTGGGGGCTGAAACAATCACGGGATTTAAGAATGCATGGGATAGACATAAAGGAATTCTAGAGGTCAGGGGTAAGGGGAAATAGACTTCTAGGAAAACAAACTGAACTTACAAGCTCAAATGGGCAGACTAGGTGGGCCATAGGCCCTTATCTGCCGACACTGTCTATGTATCTATGTATGCAGTGTGCATACAGTGATCAGCTGCTGGGGGGCTATGTCCAGAGAGCGGTGTGGGGTGTTGCTCCCTGGATGGTGCCAGTGGTTCAGGGTACATCCATCCTGGCATGACTGCTATATGTGGGTGCCTAGAGCATATCCTGCTGCACCTCCAAAGGCTGTCTTCAGACAGCCTGCATGCAGTTCTGTGGCCTGCCTGTTCCATGTCTAATTTTGGACAGCTTATCTCTAAGATGCACTGCACATGTCGACTGAGTATAGGGATGTGTGGCACAGTCATGGGAACGCCCCCTTTACGTGCGCTGCATACATTGTAGATGCTTGACGGCACATCGGAGATGCACGACACATCTCTCCCCTTTAAATATTGTGGTTCCGCCCATTTTCTGGGATGCGCGGTACATCTCCACTTTGCACTGTGTATCTGCTTTGAATAGCTAGGCCATGATCTTTAATTGCCCCAGTATTTTCTTGGATCTGGGTCTCATTTGCTAGAAGTTGGTCTCCACAGCAATCAGGCATTTGTTGATATCTTTTCCAGTTGCCTGTATTTTTGTGAGCATGGCCAGTATCTGTGCCGATGGCAGCTCGGGAGTAACGATTCCACCAGCCCCACTTGGTTCTGGGCCTTTGGAGGGACCTGCCGAAGAAAGAAAAACATCAATACTTCGGGCTGCTTGTCTTATATCTTTTTTGGACCCCATTTCATGCTGGAATCTCTCCGAAAGGTATCCCTTTTCTTTTGAGCACGAACAGCTTATTAAAAAATATACTTGTAGTACAGTTATATTTTCAGTATTGGAGAACTGCTCTAGAGTCCATCCCTATGATTCTGCTCTTGCAGCGCCCCCACCTTTTGCGCTCCTGATGCCATTCTCCTATTCCTTTAGCTTTTGTGGGTACATCTCCCTGTCTTCCTCCCTTTGAGTCTTTGTATAATTAATGTCACACTTCATTTTGACCCTTACCTTGTCTACCAGCTTTCTTGAGAACTATAGTGGTTTCCTCCTTGTCTTGCCTTTGATTAGCATCATAATACACCGGTTGGACAAGTCTTCTATGACTCACTTCATGCATTCCCACTGATACTCGATCCTTCCCCCTTCTAACTTCATCCTTTCCATGAACTCTTTGAGACCCCTCCCTATTTTATCAAAATCCATTCACTTAAAATCTAAGACACTTACCTGAGTGTTACTTGACTGCAGGGGTTGACCTTAACATTAATTTACTAGCCCAGGTACTAGTGCAGATTGCTGCGGGCTAGTGCAGAATCTCTGTTAGTTGCCCGGCTGGGCTAGTGCAATTCCTCCTGTGGAAAGCTGCAGTTCCATTCTCAACCTGGGTATCAAATAAACAAACAAATAAATACATACATGTAACTTATTTAATTTAAAGCCTGGTCCTTTTCATAGAGGTTTAACTATGTGCTGCCTTAGCGTTAGTGAAATAAAAAAAAATAGATGTCTGTGTGTAATGCATTTACAAACTGTTTCATTTTATACTAACTTCTGCTTTTATATTTTGCTGGTAAAGATCCTGTCTCCTTTTCCTTTCCTTGTTTATTTCAGTACTCGTGGCAGGCAGATGTGTGACTGTGTCCAGGAGCAGTACAATTCTAGGGTTGCCACCTGTCCAGTTGTAGACCGGATAATCCAGTTTTCAGGGTCTTTATCTGGTCATCCAGTTTTGATTAAATGTAGTCCATTGTTTTTGGCCATTTTGAGTGTTCAGATAGTATTAAAACTAATTGTATGAAATAATTCACTGTTGCATGCATGTCTAGGTTACAAAAAAAGTTCTGATGTCACTAGTCATAGGCCTTTGTTTGTAAAACCAGTCTGTCTAGGAGGTGTAAAGTATGGCTATTAAGACCATTAGCAGTAAATCAACCTAATCTTTTCAACTCTGAATTTTAAGTATGGTCATTTACTGCCATGATAGGAAACCGTTTTTACACCTTTATATGCTGTAATGGGTTCCTTTTGGTTTTTCCTATATTCTCATATATTTTAGATCCACTTTTTCAAGTTAGCTTTCACATTTTTATTGGCTTTGTCACTGTGTTGATTATTTCTCTCCTAAATACTCAGCAGCTGCTGCTCTTATTTTTAATACTACCAACCTGAACATTCCATGAGTTTAGCTGTAACTTTATAGGCCGCTGGAATAAATAGCATGGAATGGTGTGTTGAAATTGTGGAATGTGATGTCTTAGACATTTGAAAAGAAACAGCAGTAGCTGATGAGGTAAAGGGAACACAATGTAGTACTGAGGATACCACAAGTCCAGATAGTTCAATTATCAAAAAGGTGGTCAAAGCATATCAGAATACATGGCTGTCATGGAAAGGAAAACTGGAGAGTATTTTACAGAGAGAGCATCAGGTTGTGAAACATAGAAACATAGAATTTGATGGCAGATAAGGACCGCATGGCTCACCTAGTCTGCCCATTTCCCTACCTAACGAATAAGCTGCAAATCCTAGTTAACCAACAGTCTACTTCCTCCTACCCCCCACTAGAACTGCCTTATGTCTGTCCCATGCATTCTTGAATTCCCCCACTGTTTTTGACTCTATGACCTCCTCAGGAAGGCTGTTCCATGCATCTACAACCCTCTCTGTGAAGAAATACTTCCTCACATTACCTCTGAGCTGTACCCCCTCTATCTTCAAATTGTGACACCTTGTTCTTGCACATCTCTTTTTCTGAAAGATGCCACCCTCTTGGACTTTGTTGATTCCCTTGAGGTATTTGAAAGTTTCTATCATGTCCCCCCCTCTCCCTCCTTTCCTCGAGGCTATACATCTTAAGCTCCTTTAGTCTTTCTTCATATGTCTTCTGGTGCAGACTCTGCAACATTTTGATTGCCCTCCAGCCTCCACCCTGTCTATGTTTTTGCGGAGATGGGGTCTCCAGAACTGTACACAGTACTCCAGATGTGGTCTGAGCAACTGTCTGTACAGAGGGCCAACAACTTCCTGTTTTCTACTGGTGATGCCTCTCCCTATACATCCCAGTATCCCCCCAGCCCTCCTTACTGCCTTCTCACATTGCTGGCCCACCTTTTGGTCATCTGATATGACTACCCTCAGGTCCCTTTCCATTTTTGTTGTTGTCAGTATCTCACCCCATTGTGTACTATTCCCCTTGGGTTTTTGATTCCCAGGTGCATTACTTTGCACTTCTTTGCATTGAATCTAAGCTGCCATATATTTGACCATTCCTTCAACCTTGTCAAGTCCCTTTTCATTCTTTCCACCCCACCTTGCGTATCAACCCTGTTGCAGATCTTTGTGTCATCTGCAAAGAGATATACTTTCCCTTCTAGTACCTCTGTAATATCACTTATAAAGACATTAAAAAGGACCGGCCCCAGTACTGAACCCTGCGGTACCCCACTAGTAACCCTCCTTTCTTCACTGTGGACTCCATTTACTATTATCTGATGTGTCCTGTTGTCCAGCCAGTGTTTTACCCAGGCTACCACCCTGGGACCCACTCCCAGGCTGGTTAATTTGTTTATTAATCTTTTGTGTGGGACTGTGTCAAATGCCTTGCTAAAGTCTAGGTAGGTCATGTCCACAGCCCCTCCCAGGTCTACTACTTTGGTCACCCAGTCAAAGAAATCAATTAGATTTGTCTGACATGACCTTCCTGTTGTGAATCCATGCTGACTTGGGTCCTATGCCCCACTGGCCTCTAGGTACTCAGCAATTCTTTCTCTTCAGCAGTGATTCCATCATTTTCCCTACCACTGAGGTCAAACTGACAGGTCTGTAGTTTCCTGCCTCTGTCTTGCTCCTACTTTTGTGAAGAGGAATCACATCCGCCCTCCCCCAGTCCTCAGGTACCACATCATCCTCCCATGATTTATTAAAAAAGGGTAGTCAGTGGTGTTACTAGTTCTTCCCTTAGTTCTTTTAGAATTCTGGGGTGAATTCCATCAGGCCCCATTGCTTTATCCACCTTCAGTTTTAAGAGCTCTTTCAAAATCCTTTCTTCTGTGAAAGGACTAGTATCAACCCCCCTATCCAAAGTGCTTCTATTGACTGTAAATAGGCTTTGTACATCCAACAGATCTGGGTTTAAATTCCCACAGCCTCCACTTGCATACTGTGTGACCCTAAGCAAGTCACTTAACCTCCTTGTGTTCCTGAGCCATTTCTGTAAATGGTCTTGTGCCCAATGGGAGTTATCTGGTTGCCAAAGAATAACATTAAATAACAGTATGGGTTTATGCTGTTGAAGTTATCTTTACTTTTTTTGATGAACATTTTTTTAACAGAACTGGGACAATCGAGCATTTCTGGGATCTGTGGCCAAGGTGGAAAATAGGAAGAAAAAGACAGACCCACACTTTTCACGACACAACTTTATTAACTACAAATCTGAAAATGTGGAATATATATTAAAGAAGTCAGTAACCCAGCTGACATTAATAGAAATCATGCTGATGAAGACAAACAAATAAAAGATCATGAGTAGAAAAGACAAAGTGAAGCTTTCGGTTCCAACAATGTTGGCTAGAAAAATATGACTGGTTGGGGTATGATGGTGCAAAAGATCTGATGTTCTGCCATTTGTGTATCAAACATGAAATACAGTTGGGTAAGGTGGGCAGTAACGATAATTTTCATTTCGGTACAGATAAATTCTGGCTTGACTCTGTCTCTTCCCATTATATCACTGAAGCGCATGCTAGGGCAAAGGAAAAGGAGGATGCCAGCACCACTACTTCAGGGACAAGTAATGAAGAGGGAATGATGAAGAACATGAATGAAGCAATGTTTAACCATCTGGATAAACAGTTTCACACATACCATGCAATTGCTAAGAAAGGACATCCTTTCACAGACTTTGTGTGGATGTACAACCTTGATGATGTGAAAGGGCTAGATAACAGTTCAGTAACTTTATCCACTATGTAGCCGAGGTTGAACGCATGGCTCTATGAGAAAAAATTATGGGAACTAAGTACATTTCAGTCATCAGTGACAAAACCACTGACTCTTCAGCCACAGAAGCTGAGATAGTCTTTGTGGGGTTTGCAGTTAAAGGCACAGTACAAAATCAATTGGTAGGTGTCCAGACTGTTGGCAGGACAAATACAATTTTATTTGCCTTTTGTTTAACAAATCACTGTTAACCATACTGACTACGGGCTACTGCAAACTTCTGTGGGCTAGTGGAATCTCTGGTTCACTATCCCTGCTGGCTAGTGCAAAACAAAATTAAGGCTGACCCCTGCTCGACTGTGTCTCAGTCCCCATGTTAGACCACACTATGTGGTGGTCACTGCATCCCAGATGCACTTCCACCTGGACATCTCCAATTATATCCTTGCTGGTAGGAGAAAAAGGAGGCCACTATGGTTCTCCAAACAGGTTGCAGACAAAGTATGGGCTAAAAGGGTGAGTTTCTTGAAGTATAAGGGGACTCAGAGGGAAGACAACAGGGTGGAGTATATTGAGTGACTAAGGGAAACAAGGAAAGATGTTCAACTGGAAAATGCAATAATGGAATTGAGTTTAGTGCATACAATGAAGAAATGGGACAAGACATTCTACAGGGATTTCATTGATAAAAGAAAAACCAGAGCATGGATTGTAAGGCTCCAGTGAGAAGATGGAGAGTGTAAGGAAGGAGACCAAGATAAGGCAGAAATAGTGAATAGATACATCTATTCAGTGTTCACTGAGGAGGGAGATGGTCAGGGGCCACAGATGGGGATCAGATTCAAAGGGAAGGGGAGGGGGGTGGAGACCAGTACATTCACGGTGGATAGAGATCTGGAAGAGCTCACAGAACTGAAAGGGGACAAACCTATGGGGTAAAATGGCATTCACCAGAGGTGATAAAGGCAGCTTCAATGTGAGCTATCAGCACCACTGGCAGTTTTGTTCTCAGAGTCACTCAATACAGTGGTGGTTCAGAGGACTGGAAGAGGACACATGTAGTGCCTCTACATAAAACTGGCAGCAGTGAATTAAGCAATAAGGCATGACCAGAAATTATATTAACAGTCTGTTAATCACCCCCTAGGGGTGTTATGAGACATGGGGCACATCCGAGTGCCATATTGTCCCTAGGGAGTGATTAACTGACTGTAAATCTAACTCCAGGGAGTGCCTTATTGCTATTATAAAAAATTATTTCAAATGAAAAGTGTTAAAAGTATACTTTTTAGATGTTTTCTTCATTTAAATGGAGATTTTTAATAAACTAGTTCTTCCAAAAACAGTTTAAGAATGCTGGTTCAAAATCAGAATGCAGCATTCCAGTCATTCAGCAGTGCCAGAGGATGGAATGCTGACAGGAAGAATCCCTGTGCCATGGTGATCAGGGTGTACATGACAGTGTAACAGGGATTAATGTAAAGCTGTTGGAATCCTAACAGCCAATCAGATTGCAGAATTTCTGAGACCCTTTTTATAATATGTGGGGATTCGTAGACCAATCAGTCTCACATCATTGGTGGGTAAGATCACAGAGGCACTGCTAAAAGAAAAGATGGTGGCATTCCTGGATTCCAGCGGTGCCCAGGACATGAGGCAACATTGATTCACCACAGGAAGGACATGGCAAACAAATCTATGTGTTGTCAATGTGCATGCAGTTCAAGGGCTTGAATGTCACAATCATATCCCCACTGTCCCTTTTATTCTCCAGGGAACACATATCGAGCTCCCTCAGTGTCTTCTGATAAAGTTTATCTCCCGATCCCATGATCATTTTGTTTGCCCTGTGCTGAAACCCATTCCAGTAGACTGATGTCTTTCAAGTAGGGGCACCAGTACTGTACGCAGTACTCTAAGTGTGTAGAGGTAGAAATACAAGTGACACAGTCTGCAAAACACTGACAGTCATGTAGTAATTAAAACCAAAGAAAAGCAGAAACATATGAACAAGGAAGCAGAAGTAGGCCACTTGGTTTATCTAGTTAGCTCATACTGCAGGGACCACAGCTTGAACTACTGTCCCTACCCACTCGATCCTTACCTTCCTCCTATTCCTATCTCAGACTCACTCTAAGTTGCACACTGTCTTCAATGAGATAACCTCTTCTTCAGCACATTCCAAAAGTCTGCCACCCCCTCCGTGAAGAAGTTCCTCCTGACCTCCTTTCTAAACCTCCTCCCTCCCCTCCAGCTTAATACTGATCACCCTCATGTTATAGTTGCCACTTAGCATAAACAAACCCTCATATTCACCTAATTTATCCTTTCAAGTACTTGAAGGTACCTAGCATGTCCCATCTTTTGTTCCTTTCCTCCCGGGAGTAAATGCTAAGAGACTTCAGCCTCTTCTCTTATGCCTTACCCTGATGACCTGCTATCCTCTTTGTAGCCCTACTCTGGACCTTCTCCTTCTGGTTAATGAACATTTTGAGTTGTGTGCACCAGTATTGAACCCCATATTGTAGATGTGGTTTTACCAATGACATGTACAAAGTCAGTATAACCACCTCTCTCCTGTCTGTTAATCACTCCCTACATGTATAATGTGGCACGAGGTGCATGAGTGGTGGTGTTGTGTGCTGCTGCTACACCTGTTAATAGTAAAACAAATTTCTAAAAGTGTAATTATTAAGAGTAGACTTATAATCATATTAAAAAATGTGTCTGAAATTTTCTGGGTCCTGAGTTGGCAGAGAGGTTCCTTTGACCTTGTCCTTATCAACGCATTACAAGCCAGCTGATGCCTCTTCAGACATTCAGGACTCACCACTCAATATAAATGTTGCTGCCTACCACAAATATATGTGTGACTGAGCTGACTGTCTACTCCCCACTCATGGTTCGTTACTGAACCAACCTTTTTCAATGCACACCAGTAGTACAGCAAGCTATTTTGTATTCCTTACCACCAATCTAAATTAGTTGCCCTCACCTGGCCCACTATCACACTGTATATGTACTACTGGAGATGTGGACTCCAGAACTGTACACAGTACTCCGGAGTGGGTCTTTCCAGTAATATATACAGAGGTAACATCACCTCCATCTTTCTGCTGGTGATCCCTGCACTTGCACCCGTCATCACACTAGCCCTTCCAACCACCTTGCTACACTGCTAGACTATCTTTGTGTCATTAGATATATTTACCCTCATGTCTTTTACCTGTTTGGTGATTGACAGAACCACTACATCAATTATATACTCCGCCCTTGGATTTCTGTACCCACAGGTGCATAATTTTGCACATTGTTACATTGAGACCCAGATTCCATACACTTGACCACTCCTGGAGTGTTCTCAGGTGTATACCCATCTTACCCAATGACCACCCCCCAACATACACTGACCCACCCCTTTCATAGTGTCCACTGTATTGCAGAATTTGGTGTCATCCACAAAGAGATAGACCGACCCTTCAAACTCCTCTGCAGTGGTCCCACTAATGTTATTGTATTTCTAGGATAGGATGCTGTCTGATGTAACATTAAACTGACATTTTTTGGATGTAATGCCATGAAAAAGGTAATTGAAAGTTGACCCACTACCTGCTACAATGGGTTCAGACATGGGAATGGGTCACTTGTGGGCTGATTGGAGAATTAGGGAGGGAGGAGTGATGATATGACAACTACCCTCAATTGTGGGTGGTGGGGAGGGTGGAGATCTATCAATCCCATGCCTTAACAACATCCTAGTATAATCAAAGATGCATTGCTGGCCAGGTGGTACTCCCATCACCTACTGAACCACAGGTATCCATGCACCAGCGGATAACAGTGGGGAGAAGGATGAAGGCAGGCAGTGCTGCAGCTAAGAATTTCAGGGCCAGGACAAGTCATTTGAGATGGGCCCATGTCTCCCAAACCAGCTAATGCAGGGGGCTGGAGCCAGCTCCTAAGTTGGGCCCCTGAGAGGCAGTCCAATGGTCATGGTTACCAGCTTACATCACCCAATCTACATTCCATGCAAATAGATGCCATACATTCATAACAATTTACCGTCTATGACTCGGAACTTCAAGTTACATGTTTGAGTTGATTGATCATGGTGACTATAATGGAAGCAATGAGGCGTGGCAGACTCAGTCCTTCTGGTCTCTCATTTTTTTTTTTGCTTAGAAATTAATTATTATATAAAATTACTCTTATTTCACCATATGTCACTGTACTGTATGATTGATGGCTGTGGAACTTACTCAGTATTTGCTTCTGTCATATTAATTATCGTCATAGGATGTCTGACTGTCCAAAACGGAGAGGTCGAAAAAACTCCCGACACCTGAGAAAAAGAGAAGGAAACTTGAGAGGGACATGCTGTGAAATTGTATGACAATTAACATAGGTTGTGCTGCCTGCCCAGTGGTGCTGAGGGTTGAGGCGTTGAACGCCACACTTTGCTCCACGCCAGTGACACGGGTTTGGGAATGAGCCCAGATTGTCGGGGGGTCGGCAGAGGAGGATTGGGATTGAGCATCTGATGACTGCTCTCCCAGTCCTGGGGAAAGGGTGGGATCCACACCACACTCTGGCAGTCCCTGGAGATGCCTGGCGGTACTGCAGATGTGTGGGTGTCTGGAGGGAGGGAGGGAACACAGTGGATGTCTGCACATTAGTGCTTGTACATCATTGCACATCCATGCTCCCACTGGGGAAAAAATGGAAAAGGCTGGGTGTGAGCGAGCAGTTTGATGGCCGCGCCCTGCCGTGCAGGGAGGACTGTTGTGGAATCATACTGGGGGGATTGGCACCAGTCCAGCTGGCAGGGACAGGGGAGCCCTCCAGTGGATCGGCCGTGGCCATGCCGGATCCCCCCATCATGCGAGTGAGCCTGCTGCTCTCCCCATGGGCAAGGCCGGTGGCTGGATGCCCCCATCAGTAGGCACCACAGCAGGAATGAAAAAAAAAGAAAGATGCAATAAAAAACATAGGTTGTGCTGTTGAATGATGTAGATTAAAAATGGCTCTTGATATCAGAAGTGACCAGGAACTTTCGGAAATTCTGCTTTAAAAATATAGGTATGAGATTATGTTTCTGCAAAGTTATTTGTCAAGTAAGCATTCTGGTACAGCTTTATTGAGCTTGTAAAAAAACATGACTACTTCAGTCATTTTATATGTACACAATAATGATCTACAGGGCATGTGTTGTGTGATTTGCATGTGCATTGTGCTGATTGTCAAGAGAGGAAGCCTCGCGACTACCGTCGTACAAGACGTGTTACTTCCACAATCAGTCATGCTCTGCAGTGTGTTAACTAAGCAATAATGCATGCCCAGGTGTTAGATCAACAGTCTGTTAATCACTCCCTAGATGTGTAATGTGGCATGATGCACAGCCAATTGCCATATTGCTACTAGGGGGTGATTAACTGATTGTTAATCTAACTTTTGGGAGTGCCTTATTTCTATATCAAAAAAGTTATTCCTAAAGAAAAGTGTTAAAAGTATTCTTTTTGAATGTTTTCTTCAATCTGAGTGAGATTTTCAATAAATTAGTTATTCCATCAACAATTTAAGAATGCTTGTTCTGATTCAGAATGCAGTATGCCAGTCATTCAACAGTGCTAGTGGATGGAATGCTGACATGAATAATCCATGTTCAATGGAGGTTAGGCTGTACATGACAGTATAACAAGGATTAACGTAAGGTTGTTAGAATCATAACTGCCAATCAGATTGCAGTATTTCTGAGACCCTTTTATGTAATGTATGATATAGCAATAAGGCATTAATAAGTGTTAGTTCTTTAGTCTATTAATCAACCCCTTGGGGTTGTAATGTAGTATGAGGCACAGCTGAGTGTCAGGCTGCTACAATGGGGTTATTAACTGATTGTTTAACTAACCACTGGTCATGCATTATTGCTATTATAAAAATATTTTGAAAAGAAAATTATTTATAGTAACATTTTTTAGAATGTTAGACTCATTTAAAGAGAGAATTTTAATTATAAAAAGGTTAACATAAAAGCTGATGTCTGGTTGACTGTTAGGATTCCAACAGTCTTACACTAATCCCTGTTACACTGTCATATATAGCTTGATCACCATGTCATGTAAGCAATGATACCCAACAGGGTAGGCGGTATTGTGCTAAATCGGACTGCCCAGATGCACAATGATAATTTTAAGTCTTGTCTCTGATTGACGGTAGTGTGAAGGCTTCATGATGCCCATGTGCATTTTGTTATGTCCCAATGATGCCATTCTGGGGGTGTATGATTGCTTACTTTACAAATAAACTGTTATAAATTGTCAATGACAATTTCAGTGATAAATGTTAAAAGAAATTTTTTTCAGGATTTATAATCGGTGATGTGTAATGATTAGACCAATAGTTTTAAAATGATTTTTTAAAGCTCACTTGAAAAATGGTAAACCTTAAATCTACATATTTACACTTAATTGTAATTGAGTTTAGCATAATCTCATAAAAGTTTACACAGTACACCTTCCAAATTTCAGTTTGATACAGGATGAACTCAATAATTCATCACAATGTTCATCATCACCATCTTCAACCAATACTGACACACCACAAGTTGAACCCTTTTCTCCTAAACCAGCACTTTTGATGCCTACGCTGATATTCAGAGTTGCAGAAATACCACTTAATCCAACCATACCATGCAAGTAAGATCAATCAATATTTTGATTTTTGAATTACTGTTATCTGTCATTGTGCTAAGATGTGGCATTTATTTTTTGTCAATATAAATCATGTCATATATATGCTTTTAATGACATGTGACACATGGTTTGCAAATATTTTAAAATTTTATCTGTTGCAACAGTGAAGATTCAATAACTGATAGAGCATCTTCAGATGTGTATGCGGTAGATGTAGAAAACTCAGATGTGTCCTTTACGTCAACAGAGGAATGGTGAGTTTGCACTTACAGTCATGAAGTGCCTATACATGGCAGAATGAAGATGTGCAACGCTAAGTCAGTATGCTATTTTTTTTTGTGTGGGCACATTGTATATGTGTAGATATTGATGTCCAATAAATTGAATTTTCAGCAGGCTTTCCTACTTATTTGGAACTGTAAATATGTTAGGTACTGGAATGCATTGATAACTGTTTTTGTCGAGCATAATTTGTATTATTGCGACTTGTGCAAAATACCTGGCAGTTGAATTGTGAAGCTGGAAGTGTACCATGTGTATGGAATAATTTTAGTGTACCATGTGTTCAGAATAATCGTAGCTGTAAATCAACCTAGTTAATCTAATGATATGATACATGTTCACTTTTTTGTTTGTGGTCTAACTTGTCCATTTACTTCTTGTTTATTACATTTAGGCCTGCTTTTGCCTCAGCTAGAAATGAAAACTAAATTACGTTACTCAAGAAATACATATACAGACATATTGTTGTAGCATTAAGCAGCCTGTAATTGTTATTATGGTTTCATTTGCAGTTTCCTAAAGAGTGATCCATCAGACACCACAGTGGAGGAGATGATGTTTGATATACCACATAAAGTTAGTGACGATGACATTTATAAATGTTACAACTCGCGTGAACAGTTCGTCTACGACGAATCATTATGTGACAGAGACCAGTGTACATTTATTTGCTTTGAAGATAATTTATTACAGCTAGCAAAACTAGCATTCAAGAAATGTACACACCATAAATGTGATGAGCAAGTTAATATAGATTGTTCATTTGTGGGTACAGCATTAAGACTAACGATGCTTTGTGCATGTAATCATCGAAAGATATGGAAATCACTCCCATAGTTAAGAAAATGTCACTGAGTAGTCTCTTACTAGCTGCCAACATTGTTTTATCAGGAATAAATTATGGGAAGATTGCCCTCCTTTTGAAGTTCATGTAAATGAAACCAGTGGCCAAATCTACATTTTTTGCAGTGCAAAGAAAATATGTTTGTCCAGCAGTCAGCCAGTACTGGGAACATATCAGGCAAGAGAATATTCATTCTCTGGAAGGACCCATAACCGTTATTGGTGATGGACGTAATGACAGCCCTGGCCATTCAGCTAAATACCTGACATACACCATGATGGACAATGTAGCAAAAAAAATTTTAGAAATGCAAACAGCTGATATCCAGGAAGTACACAGGAAATACATGGAGGGATTGGGTTTCAGGCATTGTTTTGACAATTCAATGAAAGACAGAGTCATTGTAGAGGAAATCATCACAGATGCACATGTCCAAATAATCACAGTTATGAGTCAGTATTTAATTATTCTGTTAAGTTTTAATATCAGTAAACCCCCCCAAAACTATGATAATTTTTAATGAAACCACTTCATGACCATTATAATCTGTTTGATACCACAATTAGGATTATCATGTTGTGATATTTATTCTCAGAGAGTATTTGACTGAAATGCAGATCACAGCATTATGCTTCAAAGTGTTACTGTAGTTACTCTATGTATGGCTATAAACACATGTATCAGTGTTTAAGTAGTGTACATATAATGAGAATATTTTCAGATTCAATCTTGACTCCCCCAAAACTTCCAAATAATTTTTTATTTGTCATTTAATTAGCAAATTGGTTGTTATATGAAATAACAAAATAAATGAATATTTTATTTTAAAAACAGAACAGCAGTACCCTAATCTGACTCATCAGATTGACATGTGGCATGCAAGTAAAGAGGTGAACAAGTGGTTATGTAAAGTATGTTAGAAAGACATTTGAATGACATTTTTTTCCTCTGTTATTGTCTGAAACTACCAAATGTATAAAACAAAACTGATCATACAGTGTTGGTTTCATTGTATTGTATGAGGTGAAATGACAAGGAAATGAACGATGATCAAATGTGATACTTTTACTGTATGATATATTGATATGTTTGACTTTCCATTTCATTTCAATACATATTCTCAACAACATGCAAGACTGAAAGCAAACTCAGAATTAAAACCATCGATGTGAGACATAGTGAACCATTTTTGATACTGTGCAGTGCAATGTGAGGGGGGAAGTGCAACTATTTGAGGTAAGTATACCTGTTGCACGATGCATTTATGCAGTGAAATTTTTTATATTTATGTATTATAAGACAATCAATATATTCAGTGTGGGTACTTCAGAATATAATTTTGAATTTTCTGTCATCTGTCCTATGTCATTTTATCTGAAGAGCATGTGGCATAGTGTTTTGCACCATACAGTCAACATACATGAGTAGCAGATAATAAAAAGTGGAGACAGTAATAGGTGTGCACACAAGCCAATAGTTGATATGGATAAAGGGTGGCTTACTCCAGAAACTCCTGCCCACAAAGCCTTGTCAGTTGTGGTACATGATCGCTGGCTGACAAACGAAAGTCTGATTAACATATATTTTATATTGCTCTTTGTTCCTTACATACAGGTGCAGGGGTAGCGTTAAGGATTTAGTGTTGTGTGCTCCTCTGAAACAGATGAGCACACCTGATTGAACTTGTGCCGTAGCTCTATCCCCCAGATGGGAATGAAGTGCAGTTTCTTCCTCCCTTCTTCCACCGGCTAGTTTAATCATTTATCAAAGTAACATTTATACTGTCCACTGAAAACTGTGGATCCCCTCCTGGGTGGATACAGGCCATCACCTCTGTATAGGGCTCTAATATTCCCAGGTGGGTCTCCAGTCCCCAGTGTAACTGTACCCCTCCTATCTGAACCATTCTTCAACCACAAGTTTAAGGCCATGATGTGGAGCTGCTTTCCCTCCCCCATCCAAGTAATAGTTAGTGATAAGGTTGTACATGACAGTGTAACATGGGTTAATGTAAGGCTGATGAAATTGGAACAGCCAATCAGTTAGCTGCATTTATGTTAATATTGTTAGAATTTATTGCATACTGTAGGCATGAGATCATGAGTGTTGTATAAGTAACATTATAATTTATTTACCTAGATCTACCAGCACCATAGAAATCTTTCACAACCATATCTTAATATACGCATCAAAAAGATTTGTATGTATGTAAGTACATAGATTGCTATCATGACATTTGAGATACTAATGTTCTTTAAGAATGTAATTTAATGATAAGATGATACTCATTGACATTTATTTAGGTATAAAAAGGATTCATAGTCAAACAACCAACTACAGCATGATTACCTACAGAAGACAATGTGTGTTACATACTATACTGCCATGAACAGATTTGACTGTGATCTTATTAACTGAGTTCTCACCTCGTCGTAATTATGTTATCTGAATATAGAGCAGAACAGAAGTAAATCTGATAAAGTTTCTCTGTGTAGATAACAGCGTATCACTAATGAGCTATAATAAATACTTGTTTCGTTTTCATTTTTAGGAACAAGACATATGAGGCACGTGTCAAGCTAGCTGCCATCGACTATAATTCCCACTTGGACCATGATATTCCAAAGGACGGAAACAGCGAAGTGATGTAAGTTACCACTTCATTGTTTCATTTAGTCAGAAATGCATAACACAAAGATACATACATGGTTACATACATGTTGTTTGCAGGTAAGTGTCTTGTGACCCATTCAGACCACCCTATCTAACTTTCTAATGCTTCAGATACCCTAAATGCTACAAGTCACCCACCACCTTTCACCCTTTCTCCCTAGACTGATAATTCCCATGTGCTCATCCCATGCATTCTTTAATCCTTGAACCATCTCTGCCCCCCCATCACATAATTGATGGTCTCTATTATGTTCCCACCTCTATCTCCCTTCCTACTCACCCCTCCTGTGAGCTGTCCCCACTTACCACCGTTTGTGTTCTGTTTTTCAAATAATTTCTAAATTCACGTAACCTCCTCTGACCCCACCACCAGATTTTCCCTCATGTTGATTAGTTTCCTGTGTGGGACTGTGTCAAAGACCTTCTTAAAGTCCACATAGACCACATCTACTGCTCTGCCCTGGACTATTTCCTTTGTCATTAAATCAAAACAAGCAAACAAATTGGCCTGTGATGACATCCCTGCATTAAATCTATTTAGCCATGGGTCCAGCAGCCCCCTAATTTCTAGGCAGTCTACTAGCCTTTTCTTAGGCAGTGTTTCCACAATTCTTTAGTCATACTAACTGTTTAATGCACTTCAATAAAGTCAATTATTACACTTCTAAAAGGGGCTGCCTATTCAAAATGTTGTGTCCTGTTTTAGTCATGTGTTAGACACAGCCAACAACACATTGATTTAAACCTTTTGTCAATTTTATAAAATGTAAGTGAAAATGTAAGGCCATCTACACACAGGCAAGTTTGTGATTTATATACTTGTTTTTTTGTATGGCAATGATTTAACTGATTGAAAGTCAGTCTTGACGTTGCATAATGCATTAAGAATCAAAAACGCTTGAGGAGTGCACATGCTTGATGTGTATGGCTGCCCAAAAAATTGATCTATAGGATGAATTTAACATGGTAGAATGTGAATTGATCAAAGAGAAAGGTTCAGACCGGCCCTGTGGCACTAAGGGTTGAGGCGCTGGACACCACACCTCGTGTTACACCGGCAACCCAGGTTCAGGAAATGGACTCTGGTTGTCAGGGGTTGGAAGGGAAGGGGAGGGAGAGGATGGAGTGTCCCATGACTACTCTCCTCTCTCCGAGGTGGGTAAAGGGGATCACATCACTCTGTAGCGGCACCTCACAGAGGTCAGGGGCACTACAGGAGCATCGCACAGAAGAGGAGCTGGAATGTGGCAGACAGCACATAAGTGCACTAATGTCATTACACATCCGACTCCAGCAGGGGAGTAAAATCAGGTGGAAAATTGCAGGGCGATCATGGTAGCAGATGGCTGTGCACCATGACACCAGGACCTAGAGAAGCACACCCCCCATGTATTGGATCCAGGTCCCCCCAATGGGGGGGGCACTGTGTGTGAGTCAACCTGTGTGGGGAGAGCAAGTCAATGACCAGACCCTGGTCCTGGGCTGCGGGTGCAGGCAGCTGGATGACCTTCCTGCCTGCTCCACACAAGAGGAGAAAGAGTGTCGATATAAACAAAAATAAGAGAACGGTTCATATAAGAGTACCATAATGTTAACTGCATGAAGCAAGCAATCTTAAACTGTTTCCTGTCACCAAATCATAATGGGATCAAATTTGATGTGGAATTTTTAATACTTGATTACAGCACATTAACATTTCTTATTAACTCTAGGTACATAAGGCACGTCTCAAAATGTTCTCAGCAGTGGAGTGCAATACGAAGAAAGGAGCAGAAGAAATATACATATATTGGATACCTTACCAAAGACATTGTTAATCGACGTCTTAATCACACACAGCTGTTAATGACACATGTGGCTACTCCTGATGGACATCCAAAAACAATATACTCCTCTATTGCACTGGTACAACCACCCACGGTGTCTCAACTTGCAACAGAACATAAAACAAAGTTCCAAAAGACAGAGCATATATCGTAATCTGCCTGTGCATTACTGTATATAGTGAATCTACAGTTATGATGTACTGATAAATTAACTTTTGCATAACGGAGTCTGTCTGACTTAGCATTGGTGATAATCCAGCTAGATGAGTTATAAGTGTTGTATACAGACTGTGTAGTTTGATACAAACATCTGTCTAGTCTGTTTGTCATTGCTGTCAGTAGTTCTGTTCCTCATCTGCCCTTCCACCCCCACAACCCCCCCACTCCATTTATCCACCCCTCCCCTCTCATCAATGCACAGGTCTTAAAACCATCTGCCTAGTCACTGAGACATAGTAATCTACAAGATTGGTTTGACAGGTCCTGCCAGTGACAACACCATTCTGTATACTGTCACGCAACCAATTTGACTCCAGCAGAGACACCAACCTCTCCTTCACATTCACTTCCATTTGCTTCCCCATGATGGACATGAGGCTTACTGGTGTATATTTCCCAGGTTCATATTTGAGTCACTTCAAGTGAGTTGTTCAGTACCACGTGAGCCAACATTCAATTCTGAGGTACGCATCTGGAGGCAAGCGAGGGCATTACATAGGCCTGCCATAGGCCCCACCACAATCTCAGCTATCTCCTTCAGAACCATGGGGTGTACATCATGAAGGCATTGTTTTTCTTCCATAAACTGTTCATAACTCGCTTACTAAGTTAGATTTTTTTATCCTGTCCTGTACTTGCCACCCCCGGAACCCCACAGTCATATGTAAATGTTATGGGAAGTAAACCCACATTTTATTCCATGCTGTGGCATCTGCAAACCTCCAGTACTCTTGTTACCAACTGCTCCTGGGTTAAATACATTCTTATATATACTCTTTGTTGATTGGTTTAAGTAATATAAATTTATTATTGAAAGTATGAAATGTATAGAACTTTGTTGACAATTAGATGAAGTTATAAAATGTAAATATGTAAATAATTGATACACGTATATTTTTAATACTGCTTAAATGTACAGTGATATTTAATTGTTTTTAAGTATTGTTATTTACCGTTTAAACGAGGATATTTGTTAATGAAATAAAAAAGATATATCAACAATTTCATCAGGAAAAATCACTTTATTCCAACTGTATAAAGATTTATTTTTGAGATGGTGTAAGTGCAGCTTCATAAATGTTCATATATGTATTACCCATAATTTTAAAAATATAATTTGGTATGAAAACCACAATACATATTACTAATAGAGCTATTAGTAGTCTGTATTTTATAACATCCACAAGAACATGCTGGGATTCTGTTCACAAAAAAAATCCAGTTAACATACAACGTAGGTCAAAGGTTGATTGATTAAACACAGAACTTTACATCTACTCTTTTTGTGTTATTTTGTTTTAATTCATGTGTTTCAGTACTTAACTAACAGCTTTGATAAATCAACATAGTTATTTTATGCAAACGTTGACAATCCCCGCTCCCCGAAGATAAGGTGCCCAAAGGTGGCTACGAGACACAATGTTGGGACAGTTGGGATAGGCAGAACAGGGAGGGCAATAGGGAAGCTTGAGTCAGTAAGGCCATATGCACCAATGCCAGGAACATCCATAAAGCATTTGATTTGGTGCCTCACAGGAGACTTTTTCACAAATCTAGTTATCTGGGTATGGGGAAAGTGGTAATACAGTGGGTGCAGAACTGACTGGAGGGCAGATCACAAAGGGTACTAGTCAATGAGATGCCCTCCAGAGAGACTGGGGTCATCAGTGGAGTTCCCCAAGAGTCAGTATTGGAAACAGTGCTATTTAATATATTTGTAGGAGACATAGCGGAGGGCCTGGAATGGAAGGTGTGTATATTTGCAGATGACGCTAAGGTATGCAATAAGGTGGACATGAAGGAAATTGTGGAGATGATGCATACAGATATGAGGAGGTTGAAGAAATAGCCTAGGGAGTGGCAGCTTTTGTTCAGTATGTAAAAGTGTATGATCATGCACTTAGGCAGAGAAAAATGGCAAGGCAGAGTACAGAATGGGGGTAGGCCCTTGGGAGTAATTGATGAGGAAATGGGCCTTGGCATCATCCTTTCTCAGGATCTCAAGGTGGCAAAGCAGTGTGGATGGGTAGTGGCAAGGGCCAGCAGGATGCTGGGTTGAATAGGGATGGGAATCACCAGCAGGATGAGGGAGGTCATAATTCCCTGATATAAGGGAATTATGACCTCCCTTGATCAGAATGAACAAGTGAAATTCACTAATTAATTACTTGTATAAAACATTTTAATGCTGAGAAATCTATATTTTGTCAATTTTGATTCCTTACCAATATATGATTTCTTTTGTTTGTTTGTATTTTTCTGTTAAACAATCATAGTTGATCAGAAAACACTCAAAACCAACATGATTCTCAAATAAAGTGGTGGGAAAGGTTAGAGAGGAAACATATAGCATTCTGTAATTATACAGTAAAACAGATTGAACAGGACAGATATCAGGCATCAGGAGAGGGCATGGTCTCTAGTTGGGTCCCTCAGGGGGTCGGTATTAGGGCCACTACTTTTCAGTCTATTCATAGTGGACATCGTGGAGGGTCTTGAAGAGGGCATGAGTCTGTTTGTAGATGATATTACAGTCTGCAATAGGGTGGACACTCAGGAAGGGGTATAAATAATTTGGAGGGATCTGGGAAGGCCCAAGGCATGGTCAAGGAAGTGGCAATAACATTATCACAGATAGGGTGGTGGATAAGTAGAACAAGCTCCATGAGGAATTGATTGGAGAAACAACAGTGGAAGGATTCAAAAGAGCATGGGACAGACACAAGGGATAGCTGAGGGTGGAGGTGTTGGAAAGGGCATGTCCTAGCATATAGCTAGGCAAGTGGGCAGATTAGGTGGGCATGACGGTCCTTTTCTGCCATCACATTTCTATATATCTATGTAATAATGTAAGGCTGTAGGGATCTCAATAGCCAATCAGAGTGCTAATTTACTTAAAACATTTCTATTAATAATATTAAAATAAGTAAATTTTTGTTAAGCAGTGCTGAACCATATTTAGCATATGATTATGCTGTACGTGTATGTTAACAAATGATAAACATACAGCTGATAGAATGCTCATAGCCATTCAGAAAGCTATATTTACGGAAACCATTTTCTATAATCATTATTCTAAATAATTTATATGACTGAATATTTTATTATATACTGTTACATAACAATTGGTTACAGAACACGATTTATCAACAACAGAAAATCCTTACTATATGAACATATGAACTGACAGCAGAACAGGCCATATGGTCTATCGATTCTGCTCAATTGTATTCTAGACCCTCAGCATGCAGCTGCACACCTTTCCCGCCCTTCCTGTCTGACCTTCCCCCTCACTCTGTCCCATCCCTTCTTGAAGCTGCCCACTGTCCTACACATAACCACCTTCTCAGGTAGAGTGTTACTTTTGTCTACCACCCTCTCCATGAAATAATGTCTCCTGATCTCCCTCCTGAATTTACCCAATACCAATCTCGGTTGATGCCCTCTAGTATCCCTCCCTCTTCTGATCCAGGTTATCTCTCCTGTGTTGGCATTGTTTGTCCCCTTCAGGTACCTATAGATCTCAATCATATCTCCCCTGTCCCTCCTTTCCTCTAGCAAATACATGTTGATCATGTTCAGCATTTATTAGTATGACTTACCCTCCAGTCCCTGGATCAGCCAGTTTGTGATCCATCTGACTATCTTAATACCCACCCCTAACGTCTTCCAGCTTCCCCCAGCCTCCCATGTGGTACGGAATTGAAGGCCTTGATGAAGTCCAAGTACAGGACATCCACTGCACAGCCCTTGTCCAACTTTCTGGTCACCCAATCATAGTACTCAATCAGGTTTGTCTGACAAGACCTTCCAGAGACAATCCCATGTCGCTGCCTGTCCTGGAGACCATCGTCCTCCAAAAATGTCACCAGTCTCTCTTTAAGGTTTGTTTCCATGAGCTTTCCCACAATTGATGTGAGGCTCACCGGTCTGTAGTTACTTGGATCATCCTTCGGGCCACCTTTGTGAATGGGCATCATATGGACCAACTTCAAGTCCTGTGGTATGCATCCTGTGTGCAGAGAGGTTTTGAACAGGTCAGCCAGTGGTCCTGCCAGGCTCCCCACCAGTTCCCTGAGTACCCTAGGCTGAATATCATCTGGTCCTGGTGCATTGTACACCTGCAGTGCCCTCAGTCCCTCTAGCAATCTGCCCTCTGTCACCCCCTTCCCTCCCTTGCCTCCTCCACCACTCCCATGAGGTAACTGTCCACCCCTCTCTACTGTGAATACTGAGCTGAAGTACTCATCCAGAGCCTCTTCCTGCTCCACCCCTTCTCTACCCACCCCACGTAATTCTTGATTCTGACTATCTGGCCCCTTCTCTTCCTTCTTTCCCCAATGTATCTGAAGAAGTCCTTCTCTCCGTCCTTAATGCCCTGTGCCAGCCTCAGCACTCTGGATGCCTTAGCGGCTCCAAATAGTCTTGTAACCTCCATTGAATTCTTTGTATATTTTACCCCATCCTCAGCCTTCCCTGATCACCTGAATCTTTGGAAAGCTATCCTTTTGGCTCCCACCCACTCCCTTTTTTCTTTTGTCAGCCAGCTGGGCTTCTTTGCCATTCCCTTCTTACTCCATTTCCTAGTACATGTCCCGGTAGCCTCTGCCAGACCTTCCCTAATAATGCTACATTTTTGATTGGCATCCATGGTGGGTGGGATTTCCTCCAACATAGAAACATAGAAACATAGACTTTGACGGCAGATAAGGACCGCTTGTCCCATCTAGTCTGCCCATTTCCCTACCTACAGGATAGGCCGCAGACCCTAGTTAACCAACAGCCTATTTCTTCCTACCCCCCACAAGAATTGCCTTATGTCTGTCCCATGCATTCTTGAATTCTCCCACAGTTTTAGACCCCACAACCTCCTCAGGAAGGCTGTTCCATGCATCCACTACCCTCTCTGTGAAATAATACTTCCTCACATTGCCCCTGAACTGCTCCCCTCTATCTTTAAATTGTGTCCCCTTATTCTTGCACGTCTCTTTTTCTGAAAGATGCTACCCTCTTGGACTTTGTTGATTCCACTGAGGTACTTAAAAGTTTCTATCATGTCCCCCCTCTCCCTTCTTTCCTCAAGGGTATGCATATTAAGCTCCTTTAGTCTCTCCTCATACGGCTTCTCTTGCAGACCCTGCACCATATTAGTTGCCCTCCTCTGGACTGCCTCTATCCTGCCTATGTACTTGAGGAGATGGGGTCTCCAGAACTGGACGCAGTACTCCAGATGGGATCTCACCAACTGTCTGTACAGAGGGATAACAACTTCCTGTTTTCTGCTGCTGATGCCTCTCCCTATGCATCCCAGTATACCCCCAGCCCTCCCTACTGCCTTCTCACATTGCTTGCTAACCTTAAGGTCATCTGATATGATTACCCCCAGGTCCCTTTCCTTTTTTGTTGTTGTTACTACCTCCCCCATTGTGTATTCTTCCCCTGGGTTCTTGTTTCCCAGGTGCATTATTTTGCACTTCTTTGCATTGAATCCTAGCTGCCATACTTCTGACCATTCCTCTAACCTTGCCAAGTCCCTTCTCATCCTTTCCACGCCTCCTTGTGTATCAACCCTGTTGCAGATCTTTGTGTCATCTGCAAAGGCATACTTTTCCTTCAGTCCCTCTGCAATGTCACTTATGAAGACATTAAAAGGACTGGACCCAATACTGAACCTTTCGGTACCCCACTAGTAACCCCTCTTTCTTCAGAGTGGACTCCATTTACAATTGCCTTCTGTGTCCTGTTGTCCAGCCAATATTTTACCCAGGCTACCACCCTGGGACCCACTCCCAGGCTGGTTAATTTGACTATTAATCTTTTGTGTGGGACTGTGTCAAATGCCTTGCTAAAGTCTATGTAGGCCATGTCCACAGCCCCTCCCTGGTCTACTACTTAGGTCACCCAGTCAAAGAAATCTATTAGATTCGTCTGACATGACCTTCCCGCTGTGAACCCATGCTGCCTTGGGTCCTGTGCCCCGCTGGCCTCTAGGTACTCAACTATTCTTTCCTTCAGAAGTGACTCCATCACTTTCCCTACCACAGAGGTCAAACTGACAGGTCTGTAGTTTCCTGCCTCTGTCTTGGTCCCACTTTTGTGAAGGGGAATCACATCCGCCTTCCTCCAGTCCTCGGGTACCACACCATCCTCCCATGATTTATTAAAAAGAGTAGCCAGTGGTTTCATTAGTTCCCCCTTAATTCTTTTAGAATTCTGGGGTGAATTCCATCAGGCCCCATTGCTTTGTCCACCTTCAGTTTTAGGAGTTCTTGCAGAACCCTTTCTTCTGTGAAAGGACTGGGATCGACCCCCCTATCAAGAGTGCTTCTGTTAATTGGATTAGGCACTTCCCCCTCCTCTTTTGTGAATACTGAGCAGAAATATTCGTTCAGTATCCCTGCTTTTTCACTGTTCCCCTCTGCCCACCCACCGTTCATTCTATTCAGCCTCACTATCCCTCCCTCTGTCTTTCTACGCTCGCTGATGTACCTATAAAAGGTTTTATCCCCCTTCTTAACCGAGTTGGCTATCTTTTCCTCAGTTTCGGCCTTTGCTATTCTGATTTCCCTCCCTGCTTCCTTCTGCCTTAACTGATACAGCTCTCTGTCCTGCTCCTTCTGTGTTTCCTTATACTTCTGGAATGCTATCTTTTTCTTCCTGACTTTCACAGCCACCTCTTTTGAGAACCATAGTGGCTTTTTCTTTCATTTTGATTTGTTTATTTGCTTCACACAAAGGCTTGTTGCCTCTGTGATGGCAGTTTTGATGATTCCCCATTGTTGCTCCATACCTCCTTCTAGCCTGTTTGCTAGTGCTTTTCTGAGGCACTCTCCCATCTTGCCAAAGTCAGCCCTCCTGAAGTCCAGTACCCTCACTTTTGTATGGCTTGACTCTGTAGCTGAGTTTAACATGAACCACACTGTTTGATGATCACTTGTTCCCAGATGGCAACCCACTTCTAGATCTGAGATCCTCTCACTGCCCCCATTTGAGAGTACGAGGTCTAAGATTGCTCCCTCATGAGTGGATTCCGAAACTAGCTGTCTGAGGCCTGCCACCTGTAGGGCATCAAGAATGGCACTGCTCTTGGATGTGGCTGCAGCAAATGTGCTCCAGTTAACATCTGGCATATTCAGGTCTCCCATCAACAGTATCTCCCCTTTCTCTGCCATTCTAAGAATGCCTTCTATCATATCCTTGTCCATTCCCTCCTCCTGACATGGGGGTCTGTACACAACCCCTGTGCAGATTGTGGTGTCCTTTCCAGTCTCCAAGGTGACCCACAGTGCCTCCTCTCCTCCCTGTTTACTCTTTTGTTCAGTTGCTTTTATCCCTTCCTTTACATAGAGAGCTACTCCTCCCCCTCTTCTCCCCTGTCTGTCTCTCCTGTAGGTTATGTATCCTGGTATGTTAACATCCCAGTCATGGTTCTCTGTGTACCACGTTTCTGTGACTGCTACGATATCCAGGCATCCCTCTTCCATCAAGGCCACCAGCTTAGGGAGCTTGTTGCCCAGATTACAGGCATTGGTACTCATTACCCTCCATTTCCTGATGGCCTTACTCCTTTTTGCCCCATCCCTGTCCTTCTTGCCTTTGTCACTTTCTCCATTTACCCCTGCCCTTCTCCCTATCGACACCTCTATGTTGGTGTTTACCACACTTACTACCATGATTTTTTTGGGGGGTCTAGGATTTCTCTGCTCCTTTACAGTGCCTCCCCCCTTGGCTAGTTTAAATGCTTGCCAATGAAGCATTTAAACCTATCACCTAGGATCCTGGTTCCCCTCCTGGACAGATGCAGCCCATCATGCCAGTATAGGCTTGCATCACTCCAGGTGGACCCCCAGTCCCCAATGAAGCCAAATCCCTGAGCTCCACCCCAGTTTTCAACCACTGATTGAATCCCATGGTGTGGAACACCCTAGTCTCTCCTACGCCATAGATGGTCAGCACCTCCGAGAAGGTTACCGTGCGTGCTACTTGTCTAAGGCTCCTCTCCAGTTCCACAAACTCTTCCTGCACTTCTCTAATCCCTTTCTTAGCCAGGTCATTTGTCCCTAGGTGGAAAATGACATCCAGCTCCCTCCCCTGAGCAGCTGCTCCGGCAATCCTGAGGATTCACTCCCTGTCCCTCCAAGCCATGGCGCCAGGCAGGTACCTAACCTCCCTCTCCCCTTCCTCCCCCAGTTCTACCTTCCTAACAATGGAATTCCCCACCAGGAGTTGTTTTCTTCCCCTGCATGGTCCCCTGCCACCCTCCTGTGGGTCTCCTTTGTGGAGGTTCCCAGCATCCTCCTTGGGCTCCACTGCAGGTGTCTCCATAGAGGAACTACACTTTGCCAGAATGGCATAGGAATTGTGGAGAGGTACAACTGGAGGGATGCACCTCTGTTCCACCACCCTCACTCTCCCTGAGCCCACTGTGGTCCAACCGCTCCTCTTTCTTGGCAACCTCTGAGGCAATGGCAGTGGCACTGGGCCCTGGATGGAAGAGGAGGTCCCACAAATCCTGGCCAACTCAGCCTGGAGATAAGCAACCTCCTCCCTCAGCCCAGAGAGGTGCCTGCAGATGGGACAACACCGCATCCTCCAGAACGTCTCCCGGAAGACTGCTGCTCCACAGCCACTGCACTGCACCACTCCCATCATGTCTTATTTCTGTCCCCTTAACTGTTTGCAATCCTTACTCTTTCCTCTCCAGATTCCTTAACAGGATTTTCCACATATTGTTGAAGTCTGCCCCCTAAAGTCAATCACCCTGGTGCCCGACTCTCCAGCTTGCTTCCCCATTCTGAGTGTGAACCACACTAAGTGATTATCACTACCCGCCAGAGGGTCCTCAACCTCCAATTCCCTAATGACTTTCTCATTTGATAGTACAAGGTCCAGCGTCTTTCCTAAACTAGTTGGCACATGCACCAACTGCACCAGGAAGCTATCCTGGAATGCCCCCAGTATAACCTGCTCCCTAGCACATGAGATGGTTGGTGTGCTCCAGTCCACCCCAGGTAGGTTAAAGTCCCCCACCACCACTGTGTTTCCCTTCCTGCAAACCATCTTAATTTGGTCCACCAGCTCCCTGTCCAGCTTCTCCCTTTAGTTGGTGCCCTGTACACCACCCCTATCCTCATTACCCTGCCTCTTGGATCCTGAAGCTGCATCTAAAGGGCATCAGCCCCACCCTCCTCCACCTCTTTCAGTATACACATTATTTCCTCCCTTACATACATCACCACCCCACCCTCACCTCCACCTTTCCTGTTTGCCCTGTCCTTTCTGAACAGCCTGTAATCAGGAATCATCTCATCCCAGTCTTGGTACTGTGTGGCCCAAGTTTCTGTTATGGCTACGATGTCCACCTGCCCCACTGCCAAGAGAACATGCAACTCTGCTGATTTGTTTCCCAGGCTCCTTGCATTTAGTGGAACTACCCTCCACCCTGAACCTATCCCTTCCCCACCCCATTTTACCCCTCCTTTTTGTCCCACCCTGATGCACTCCATTATGTCTTGGGAGGTAGGCTCTTCTGGCTCCCCTCTGTGGAAACCCTGCATATCAACATTCTTCCTGCCACCCCCCTTTCCTGGTTTAAAGCTATCCTTGTTGCTATGTACCCCTCCATCCCTTGCTTCAATCCTCCCTTCCCCTCCCCTGTCAACTGCAGTCTGTCTGTGTTATTTAAGGGTTTACCATAGGAGGGTTGACTGTATATACAAAAGTACAAGGGTCACCAAAACAATATATACTGTGTTGCTGTCTTGGAAGTATTAAGACATCATTAAGCTCTTGTGTATATGTCTCGAGATACCTGTGATGCCATCACAGGCAACCATATTGAAAACACCATAGATCGAACAATTGAACATTAATGATTTCCATGTGTAATTTATAGAGAATACTGGATGGGCAACTATGCACAGCCAGTGTGTTCTGCCAGAGACAAGTTCGGATTCCATCTGACCTCGAGAGTGAAGCTCAAGAGGTCCGTTGGAATCATAACACCGAGGTAGCAGAACACACTGGTTGTGCATAGAGTTGTCCATCCTGTATTTTTTATAGTGCATAATACTGTGTGAAATATGTGTGAGTGAGTTCTTTTCCTTTCAAAATGAAACTGACTGATGCAATCTCTAGAGGTTCCAGAATGCTGCCCTACCACAGTAGGGTAGAATCACATTCCATGACCTTTGAACTTTGGCACAAAAGCATTTTGAAAGGGATGGACTTCTATGCAGAACAATACTGTACTATACACTATATTTTAATTAAAATGAAGACGGTATGTTGTGAGTGCACCTGTATCTCTACAGCATGGTCACAAATTGAATCTGCCGCAGCTGAGTCTAATGATCGCCTGAAAGTTAGATGTTTTCGAGAGACCCATTAAACCTTGTCCTCTATTACATGACTTGGAAAGTTGAGTTGATTCAATACTATGATGAGACAGTAAAGAACTATTACTTGTAGGAACCAGTTGTGATGCATTGTTCACCACATCACTGTCAGAGCTTGTTCTATACTTAATAAAAAAAATAGCATGATGAATGCTAAAAACATATCTTTTTAGCAAAGATTTTAATGACTTATGATTGTTTTAATGTTGTTTTAATTATTTATTGTTTTATGTATTCTGTACAGGCGCCTTGGTTTTAGAAAGGCACCTTATATAAATAAAGAATGAATGAATAACATTCACATAATTAGAAAACAATGTATAAAAAATGAAAGCCCTATGAGGAGAGGCTGAAGAATTTAAATACTGTTTGTTCTGCTTGCAGGAGAGTAGAGAGTGAGGGGATATGACAGAGAAGTTTAAATTCCTCACAGGGGTAAATAATGTACTGGAGGTGGGCATTTTTCAAAGAAAAGGGTGCTTGGAACAAGGGGGCATGTTATGAAGCTGGATGGGGTAAATTCAGGAGGGATGTGAGGAAGTACTTCTTCACAGATATGGTGGTGGACACCTGGTACAGTCTTCCAGCATTAGGTGGTGGAGCTGAAAACAGTGATGGGATTAAAAATGCCTGAACAGGCACAAGGAAATCATAGGGATAAGGAGTGTGGGGTGGGAGGGTGGGATTGCACTTAGATCAATTAGTGTCTAAAGCAAAGGTTAACAAAATGGGCAGATTGAGTGGCCCAGCGGCCCTCATCTGCCATCACATTCAATGTTTCTATGTATGTGCAGGGCAGCCAAGGTATATATATATATATATATATATATATATATATATATATATTTAGTTATATCTAAAACCCTTGAATTTTCTGTCTCTCTGACTTGGGACTTTTGGCTCGGAGACCAGTTGTCTAACCTCTGTCTGTGTGCTGCTGGATGCTCAGGTTACTCAAGAGTGGACATTCAAGCAGGAGCAGAGGCAGTTGAGTCTGAACTGGACAGACCAGACTATACCATCTGCACAGGGTGATCAAAGGTTCAGGGTCAAAATTAGTACTGGCCTGCTAGCCACATGCTGGAAGATTCTGAATTGGGCCAATAACATTTTCCTTTAGCTGGACCTCCTGACTTGTATTGGTGAAAAGAGTATTTAGGTAAGTGCACCAGCTGGGCCTATGGAAAAGGCTTCCCATACTTTGACAGTGGAAGTCAGCAGAGTAAGTCTGACCAGGTGCAGCTGGTATTACCATATGTAGTGGCTTCCAAGTAGTTTTAAAAATTGTAGAATCACAGTGAAGCAGCATAACAGACAAATAAACAGACTTGGTCTCATCTCTCTAAGTTTCATGGGCTCTTCTTCCTCAGTCAGGAGGTGAAAAAGTTAAATAAAGGTAATTCTGTTTATTTAACCAGCATTACAACATACCAAAACTGACAACAGAACAAGGCTGTACAGTATATCCAGTCCGCTTGAGTTTGCAGACCCCCTAATAACTACTCTGTGGTCCGCTCCCCCTTCCACCTCTTCATGTCCACCTTCCCCACATTCCATGTAATTTTCCCATTTCCCTATCCCAGCCTCTCTTTAAACTGTCTACAGTATTTTCCCACCACACACCACTACCCTGTGCTGTCTACCCCTCAGCCAGTTGGTGATCCAATTGACCACTTCTGGTCCAAAACCATATGTATTACAGTTTTGTCCCCCAAACTCCCATGTGACACAGAATCAAAGGCATTTCTTAAGTCCAACTACAAAACATCCTCAACATTGCTTTTGTCCAACTCCCTTGTCACCCAGATGTATAACCCAACTATGTTCATCTGGCAGGGTCTGCCTGAGGCAAGCCCATATTGATGACCCTCATGGAGAACTTTGACTTCCAAAAAGGGCCAACAGCCTCTCTTTTAGGATTGTCTCCATGAACTTCCCCACACCAGGATCTCTACTGAATCTCTAATCACCCTAGAGTGAATGCTATCTGGACCCAGTGTCTTGTCCAACATACACTGTCATACTGATTTCAGAAAACCCTTCCCCCCTGCACACTCCACCTGTCCCATAAGGTATCTACCCACTTTTTTCTTCCGTGATGATGGAGAAGAATGTAATCATTCAGTGCCTGTGCCTGGTCCCCACCCCCACCCCGTCCTTCTTAATCCTCAAAATCTGATATTTGTTTCTCCTTCTCTCACCAATGAATCTGAATAAGTCCTTTTTCCCTGCCCTTAATTCCATGTGCAATTCTCAGCTCCCAAGATGCCTTGACCGTCCTGACTAGCCTCGTGACCTCCCTGTACTTCTTCATGTAATCATCCTTGTCCCCTTTCCCATCCTGATTTCCTGAGTCTAAGGAATACTTTTTTCTTGGTTCTCACCCCTTCCATGTCATCCAGAGTCTGCCAACTTGGTTTATTTGTCATACATTTCTTGCTCCGTGACCTGGTCCAAGTATCATCACCCTCTGCTATTCGATTTTTAATTATACAATGGGTACCGAAAATCCTTGATGCTGATTGGCTGGCTGCATGATTTACAACATTGTAAATCCTGCTATCACCCCATGGTAGAAGTGCCAGCCAATCAAGGTATCAGACATCAAAGTCGTCGGCCTTTATATTGTTTTTTCTCACTAACCGAGAACCTGCAAAAATAAAATTAAAAAATGAAAACTTCCATCACGTTTATTCCTACACTGTATAATAGCAATATGCCACAATATGGTGTGGGTAATGGCAAGATTCACCCACTTCTGGCTGCACCTCGTGAGCAAACCACACCACCCGTGAGTAAATCCTGCCATCATCCACGCCATATCATGGTATATTGCTTAATTATATCACAATTTTGGTTAGCATCCTTGAATTCCCACCAGATGTCCAAACAAAATGTCCCCCACCCTTTTCATGGCCACCCACTTAAAATATATCAACCTGGTACTCGTACATCCTGTTACTCTGCCCATATTGAGTGTGACCCACACTGAGTACTGGTAACTCCCAATAAGGTGGTTCTCCACTCCCAGATCCCTTACATCCTCCTCAATTTTCAGTACCAGGTCCAGTGTCCATACCGAAAAAAAATATATATATGTCAGACCACACCCTGACTCCCCCCCACCCCAAAAAACAAAATAACAATAATCATATTTTTTACAGCCTGGATTGGCAACTATTTTGATTTCATAATGAGTGAGGATCTCTGAGTATTCACCTCCAGGCCCTGCTGTGAAGTCACCCAGTTACCAACGTTGAGGTAGACCACCCATCAGCTGGGTCCCTACACTAAACTGCATCCGCCTCAAATAGCTTACCTTTGTAAGGTGCAACAGCAAAAAACTAGCTTAATTTAGGTGTGGGCCCAGCCAATGTGCAGGTAACTGATGAAGAGCTAGTTAAATGAGAAACCCATTTACAAACCACTTCCAGTATTAACTGCTCACCCTTGCTCATTCACAAGCAATAAATTGGATTTTAAATGAAGGGTGCTGCTGTGTATGGTATACATCAACAAAAACAAGTCAGAACATACCCTGACTACCCCCCCCCCCAAAAGAAAAGTAACAATAAACATATTTTTTTCAGCCTGGATTGGCAACTTATTATCTGATTTCATAAGGAGTGGGGGTCTCGTATCATTCACCTCACAGCCCTGCTGTGAAGTCACCCAGCTACCAGTGTTGAGGTAGACCAGCCATCAGCTGGGTCCCTACACTAAACTGCATCTGCCTCAAATGTGCATCAGCAAAACATTTGCTTAATTAAGGTGTGGGTCCAGCCAATGTGCAGGTAGCTGATGGAGAGCTATCATACTAATCCCTCCCCTCATCTCTGGGCCCCACCCCTCTGTTCTTCACCTGCTGTCCTTCCCATATGCAGAGCTTCTATCCCCCTCACCCCTGCCCCACATAACCAACCGACTCCTGTCCACTGAGGATTCCACTCCACTTCCCTTCCCATCCTTCCTCAACCAGTGTCACTAGCACAGCAAACGTATTTCCTGCCCTTCCAACCTGACTTTAATTTGGCTCCATTCCCCAGCATCTACCAGTTTATGTAATGGTTGATGCTATATGATCACATATGAGTCAGTTTAAGATGCAGTTTATAGACCATTGTGGACATAATGTATGTTGAAAACAGCAGTAGAAATATCACTTGCTATGCCATTGACCCTTGCTAGGGAGTGAATGCAAACAAGTCTGTGTGTTGGATACAGTAATCTCATACAGGGAGAGTGTTAGCCTTGTGATCTACACTTATCAAAGCAATGACGAGGGATGTGTAACTCAAATATGATAAGAAATACAGTATATCAGATCCAATTTTAATCCTACACCACACCAACATACAATGCATTCGTGTGTCAATGCCTATCTTAACATCTTGTGGTAAAGATATTCCTCAACTTTTCAATTCTGCAGTGTTTGCATTTTATTTTCCAGCTTAAGGTCATTATTATTGGCAATATCCTACCACATAACACTTGTGCAAAGTGGAACCTAGTGTGGCCTATTCCAGACATATATAAACACTGCTGTACCCATCAAGCTATTATTTATTATATTATGCTATGTACTCATTCACAGTCATGACAACATCGGCCCATCCTCTGTCCAGGGCATGGTCGTCCTTCCCTCTGGTACTGCCCCATACCCACATGTTCTCCTTATATTACATGCCCACCAATCCCCCAAGCGCACACACACACACAAACACAAACACACACACACACACACACACACACACACACAGCAGAGCATTTGGTGAGGACCATTTTTACATAAAGCAACTAGTTCAGTGCCAAGTGAGTCCCACGGCGAGACTGAGCAAGACTTGTAGAGCAAGATGGTCGACTGAATGTATGCTCCTGTACTTAGTTGGCTTATGCTCGTTGTCCAGATAACTAGATTTCTCTTTTTTTTTTATTGTTTGCTTCCCCTGCCCCTGGGCCTGACACAACTTTGAGCCTAATATGCCCTCCACTCAACACCCTACTCCCCCACCCCACATTGCAGCAAACACCAGAGGATAACACCGCGCAATCCTTAGACATGCCATCATCTGGTCAACCCAGGAGCTGATTTTCCTCCCTGTTTTGCCACCAGGGATGAAGTGTGCCACAGACATCTAGGTGCACGATGACGTCTGCCACACACCACATTAAACAGACCCCAGTGTGCTGCCATGTTCCCAGCCACCGCAAGGTGTCAGAAGGTGACGACTTGCATCTCCACCAGCCTCCCGTGAAAAGGCAAGCAGTCTCCGACTCTCTTCTCTTCTCCCCCCAAATGGCCTTCCTGTGCCCCCGGGCTCGTTACCAAACTCGGGTCGCCAGTGATGCAAGCGGAAATCCAACCACTGTGCTGATGGGCCAATACAGAACTGTATTTTTCAGAAGGGGCATTCTGCATGCAACTGAGGTGTGAAACTACACACATACACAAACACACATACACACCATAAATAGAACATCAAACTTTACTGTAAGCAGGAACAAACCACATTTTTGGAGCTGTTTTCTTCTTTTATTCAAAGAAAAAAATACATAAAGCACAATTAGCTAGCAACCACAACACCCCCCGACCCCAAATTGACAAATAACTACATTTCAGTGAGGTCTGTCCTTCAATAAAAAAGTTTTCAGACACTATAAAGCTATCATAAATTAATCCCCGGAAAAAGTTGTGGCACTGTCACTGGAACTGAGGCTGCTACTCATTCTGTCAGTAAATTTTATTTCAAGCCCTTCAACTTCCCACTCTATTGATTGTCTCTCACCGACAGCAGGTCAGCATTCAACAGCTGACATAAAAAAACTGAATGCAGCAGAGTGCGCAGCGTGCGCACTGACTCACACAGACACTAGCACACACTACTCCCCTCCCACAGGAAGATGTGCTAGCAGATTGGTGAGTCAAGATCGGCATCCAATATTCATGTATATCTATCACCGCAGCGGTGATTTTAAAGATGGCGGTCCTGATGAATGATCATTAACTCCTCCATGAAAAAAGGGTATCTGACTAAAAGAATGTAACAGATATGTAGAAACCTAAGGTACTATTCTAATTTTAAACAGTCAATATGTAACGCAGCGATAAAAAATGCAGGTACCACTAAGGACTCGCTATTAATACACTGCTGCTTTAACAACAGCAACCATATACAATTACAGTGATGAAAACCTTAAAATTAAACTGTTATTGCACAATTCCCTTTAGAAAATCTTTAGATGGATTTAAAGAATGACAGCAAACATTTAAAACAGTTATACCATTTGAGGTCATTAGTTTTTTCAGTGATTTATCAGCAGACTGATATGTATTGGAAAGGATCAAAGAAACAAATTTCATTTAATTAACTACAGAAGACAGATTAGTACAATATGACATAAATCATCTTTAAGGTTCCGGTCACATATCCAATAAGGGTTTACTACGTTACCCTTTTTATATCTAAACTTCAGGAAGTTGCTGTCATATAATTAAAATCTTTACATTTAAAAAAATTATATCTTCTGGTTTTAGAAAAATGTATGTTTAGGAGTCATAACAATTGTATCTTATTCTGTGCCATCCATTTTGAAGACTTTTTCTTTATCAAAGATCTATCACATTGAATTGCCTGATCTAATATCCTTCTTTCTAGTTCTTAATAGCTGTCTCAGGATCACCAGGAGGGTTAGCATTTTGCTGGGGTTCATGAGCCAAAAAGCACTAGGCTCCCCCCAATTAGTCACCAGCAGCAGCAAGGTTTTGAAAAGCAGCAGGAGCTGCTTTTTGTTGAAACGCTCTCTTTCACCAAGTGGAGTGCTAAGCACTCACTCTGGAGGTGGGTCTTAACCCACGGGACTGCCATACCTGTCTGCTGCCCCCTCAGCCTTCAGTTGTCAGCCAGCCAGCCCAGGATCATGAGGAGGGCCACCATCTTGCCGGAGGTTGAGAATCAGAAAACACTAGGCTTCTCCAACTGCTTGCCAGCAGCAGCAAGGTTTTGATGCAGCAGGAACTGCTTTTTGTCAGGGCTCTTTTTTTCACCAATTGGAGCACCAAGTGCTCACTCCAGAGGTGGGTCTTAACCAGTGAGACTGCCTTTACCCACCTGTTTTATTCTCCAGCCCTTCTAGTGGTCCCATGTAAGTGGTTCCCATGTAAGTGGCACATCATGAGTCCTCAAGGGAAGTCACCAAAGGGAGATGCCAGGGTCACTGCCCATTTCGTTCCTGCATCCATGCATTGCTCTCATTAGTGGTTGCTGGGGTCCTTCCCTATACTTTTTCTAACTCAGGTTTTGTTTTGTTAGATTCCCACTGTTTGTTGGGAAATTCATTGCATTGTGCTGCCTTGTGCTAGTTAATAATTAGCAACATTTGTACTCAAGGGGCTTACTGTACTTTAAATATTATTGTGACTGCTGCCATAGATAAATAGATACATAGATGCTGATGGCTGATAAGGGCCTATGGCCCACCTAGTCTGCCCATTTGCTCACATTACTGTACTTCTTCAGGCTTTCCTAGAACTAGGTTGTCCCCATGCCCCGACTTCCAGGATCCCCTGATGCCTATCCCATACATTCTTAAATCCTGTAATCGCTTCAGCCCCCACTGCCTCTTCTGGCAGAGCATTCCATTTGTCCACCACCCTCTCCATGAAGAAGTACTTCCTCCCATTCCTCCCAAACCTCCCTCTCTCCCGTTTCATCACATGTCCCCTAGTCCTGGAGCATCTTTTTCTGTGAAAAAGTGTCTTTTCTTGCATCTTGTTCCTACCTATGTGGTATTTATATGTCTCAATCATATCCCCCCTCTCCCTCCTCTCTTTCAGGGAGTACATATTTAAGTCTTTCAGCCTGTCCTCATAGGTTTTGTGATGTAATCCTTGCACCATCTTGGTTGCCCTCCTCTGAACAGCCTCCACCCTGTCTATGTCTTTACGTAGGTAAAATCTCCAGAATTGGACACCTTACTTGAGGTGTGGCCTCACTAATGTTTTGTATAGTGGAATTATGACCTCCCTTTTCCTGCTGATGATACCTCAGCCTATGCATCCCAGCATCCTGTTTGCTCTTCTTGCTGCCTTGTCGCACTGACTCCATACCTTGAGGTCATCAGAGATGATAACCCCTAGGTCCCTTTCTTGCTTGGAGCATTCTATAACCCTTCCCCAGCTGATATGCTATTCCTGGATTTTTGTGCCTCATGTGCATTATTTTACATTTTTTGTGTTAAATATCAACTGCCACTCCTTTGACCAGTCCTCAAGCTTCCGCAGATCTCTCCTCATTCTATCAACACCCTCCGGTGTGTCCACCCTGTTACAGTGCTTTGTGTCATCAGCAAACAGACAAATTCTCCCTTCTAGGTCTTCTGTAATGTTACTGATACAGATGTTGAGGAGGACTGAACCCAGCACTGATCCCTGTGGCACCCCACTGGTCACCTTTCCCTCTGTGGAGTCACAGCCAGTTCCACACCCACCACACCACCGTCCTACACACTCCCACATTCCCCAGCTAGTTTAACAGCCTTCTATGCGGCACAGTGTCAAAGGCCTTGCTGAAGTCCAGGTAGACCACGTCCACTGCAAACCCCCCCCACCTCCCTTGTCACCCAGTCGAAGAATTCAATGAGGTTAGTCTGGCACAACCTCCTCCCAGTAAAACCATTTTGCCTTGGGTCATTTAGACCATTGGCAACCAGGCGTTCCACTATTCTTTCCTTCAGTAGTGTTTCCATGATCTTTCCCACTACTGAGGTCAAGCTGACTGGTCTATAGTTTCCTGCTTCCTCTCTGTTCCCACTTTTGTAAAGAAGCACTACATCAGCTGTCCTCCAGTCTTTGGGTACCTGAGTATCTCTCCTGTTTCCAGTGACTAGCGAAACAGAGTTACCAGGGGTTCACCCTCCACCTCTCTTAGCTCTCTCGGCACCTTGGGGTGTCCTCCATTTGCTCTATAGTGTAGCCTTTTGTTGTTGCCCAGGCTTGTACTGCCTCTTGCCTCTCTATCTGGGTCAGAGCTATGCTTCACATACCCTCTGCATACCTGCCCTGTCTGAGTCAGGCCTACGCTCCTCATAGCCTCCCTATCTGGCAGGGGTTGGTAGTATAGCCTAGAGGTTAGAGTAATGAGCTGTGAACAAGTCTGGTACCTCCAGCAGACCTTGGTTTGATTCCCATTACCTTCACTTGCATACTGTGTGACTCTGAGAAAGTCACTTAACCTCCCCAGTGCTCCTGGTTGCCCCTGAAAACAGGCATTTGTGCCTGGTAGGCCTTGCCCGGTGACCAAAGATTAAAAAAAAATCTGGGTCAGGCCGACATGCTCCATAGTCTCCCTATCTGGGTCAGACCTTTGCTCCCCATAGCCTCCCTATCTGGGTCAGCTCTACCCTCCCATTAAGTTTTTTATCTGGGTTATGCCTACACTCCCTCTAGCTTCTCTAGTCTGCTCAAACCAGCCCTCCTCTCTGCCCCACTACATAGAAATTGTTGGCAGATAAGGACCGCTAGGCCCATCCAGCCTGCCCGTAGGCCCTATACAGTGTTTGTGGCCACTGACCCTATGTGATCAATGGCTTTTCCTCACTTCCTCCCTTCTCAGGCTTCCATTGTGCCTGCCCCAAGCATGCTTAAACCCCTCTATGGTGCTTGCCCCCACTACCTCATGTGGCAGACTATTCCAAGTGTCGACTACCCTTTCTGTGTAGAAAAACTTCCTCACATTACCTCTTAATCTACCCCCCCCCTTTCAATTTCATATTGTGTTCACTTGTTCTAGTACTTTTTCTATATTGGAAAAGGTCCCCTGCCTGCACCTTGTTTGTGCCCTTGAGGTACTTGAAAGTTTAAATCATGTCCCCCTGCTGTCTCCTCTCCTCCAGTGAGTTCATATTGATGTCCCTTAGTCTCTCCTCATATGTTTTGTGGTGTAAGCCCTGTACCATCTTTGTTGCCCTTCTCTGGATAGTCTCCACCTTATCTATGTCCTTGCGCAGGTGTGGTCTACAGAACTGCATGCAGTACTCCAGGTGAGGCCTTACCAATGTTTTCTACAATGGCATCACCACCTCCCACCTCCTGCTAGTGATATCCCTGCCTATGCACCCCAGCATGCCACTGGCCCTCCCCGCTGCCTTTGTACAATGCTTTGATACCTTAAGGTCAAGATGATAACCCCTAGGTCCCTTTCCTTTTTGGTGGCAGTCAGCCCACCCCCCCAAACCTGTAGCTCTCCTAAGGGTTCCCTCTTCTATGCACTTCTTTGCATTGAACCTCAGTTACCACATCACCAACCATCTTTCAAGCTTCTCCAGGTCCCTCTTCATTTTCTGTACCCCTTCTGGAGTATCCACCCTGTTGCAGATCTTGGTGCCATCTGCAAACAGGCAGACATTTCCTTCCAGCCCCCCTGCAATGTCACTAATAAAGACATTGAACAGGACTGGTCCTAGTACTGATCCCTGTGGTACCCCACTGGTCACCCCTCTCTCCCCAGATTGTACCTCATTTACCACCACCATCTGTCTCCTGTCTGTTAACCAGTTCCTAACCCAGTTCACCAACTTGTCTCCCATGCCCAGACTACCCATCTTGTTAATCAGCCTTCTATGTGGGACGGTGTCGAAGGCTTTGCTGAAATCTAGGTAGGCTCGTCTACCGCCCCTCCCTGATTAAGTTCCGTAGTCACTCAATCAAAAAAACTATTAGATTCATTTGGCATGACCTTCCTGCTGTGAATCTGTATTGCCTCAGATCCTGAGCACCAGTAGATTCCATATGTGCCACTATCCTTTCTTTCAGCAGTCTCTATGATCTTTCCCACCACTGAGGTGAGGCTGACTGGCTTGTAGTTCCCCATCTCCTCCCTACTGTCAATTTTGTGCAGTGGGACTACATGTGCCCTCCTCCAGTCCTCTGGAATGACACCCATGTTGAGTGACCCTGTGAACAGGGCTGCCAGAGGCACTACTAGTTCCTTTCACAACTCCTTTAATATCCTCAGGTGGATGCCGTCTGGCCCCATGGCCTTATCCACCTTCGGCTTTGTGAGCTCTTCCAGAACTCTGTCACTGTGAATGGTCTGGTGGTCAACCCCCACCCCATTGCCTCTGCAACCCAACTGTGGTTCTTGACCCTCCCCCTCCTTAGTGAATACTGAGTAGAAGTATTTGTTCAGTGTTTCTGCCTTGTCCAGATCCCCTTCCTTACATCCCCCCCTTCTTCCCTTTGAGCCTCCCAATCCCCCACCCCCTACCCCGGTGTTTCTTTTTTCACTGATATACCTATAAAATGCCTTATTTGTTTACAGACTGTGCTAAGCCCTTTTCTGTTTGTGCCTTAGCCCTCCTAACAGCCTTCCCTGCTTTCTTTAGACATTTAAAGTACACCTCCCTTTAGCTCCCCTTATATTTCCAGAAACTCAGCCTTTTAGCCCTGACTTTGTCCCTCACCTCTTTGGAGAACCATAGTGGTTTCCATCTTCTTTTCCCTTTGGCCACTATCCTAATGCATTGGTTTGTTGTATCCACTATGGGTCCTTTCGGTTTCTCCCATTGTTCTTCCACCCCCTCTACTACCTCTCCCTTCCCCCAGGACTGCTTGTATACATCTACCTATTTCAGTGAAATCCACCCTCCTGAAATCTAATACTCTAGCCCTTGTGTGGCATAATTGAGTCCATGTCTCCATGCTGAACCACACCATGTGGTGGTCACTGGACCCCAGCTGCCCTTCTACCTGTATTTCTTCGACTCTGTTCCCATTGGTCCATACCAGGTCCAGAATTGACTTGTCTGTGGTTGGCTCATGCCCCAGCTGCCTGAGTCCAGCCCCCTGCAGGGATTCAAGGATGGCTGAGCTTCTGGCTGAAACGGCCATCTGGGTGGCCCAATCCACTTCCGGCATATTGAAATCCCCTAGTAGCAGGATTTCACCTTTAGCTGCCATGTCATGTATGTTCTCTACTATCAATCAATCAATCAAATCTTTATTTATCCAGGCGATCACCGTTGAGCAAGCTCATTTACAAGGTGGACCTGCTGTTGTCGAGGACAGTTATACATACATAGATTAGAGGTGCAGTATACAAAATGTGCTAAGGTAAAAACAGACTTACAAATAAGTGGTAGGTACAATATATACATTCCAAGTATTCACGTGGGAGCATACATGCATCACGTAACATTATTGTGGCATATACAACCTTCATATACATAGAAGTTAAAGTAACACATTTATCCAGGCCTTTGTAGAAAGGTACAAATTATGAACATTTCAGCCCTCAGAAACCATTTATGTACTTGGAAGGTGACCAAGGCTTCAGAAGGGCCCATGATGAAAACTGTATCAACTATTTGAGTGGCATGAGGGAGTAGATAGAGAAAAAAAGTGCAAAGGGTTCCGAGGGCCAGCATGGCAGCTGACTATTGAACAAGTTAGGTAGGGAAGAGAGGGGTTAGGTTCGTGGCTGCATATGGTAAGGCTATGGAAACCATCAGCAGGACCGCTAGGTACTATGGAAACATTTACAGATTTCGGCAAATGTTTTGTCATAAAGAGTCCTAAACACAGCAATACTGACAGGAGAGGTAAGTTTCAGTGAACTTTGTATCCTTTTCCAGAGTCAGGGCAGAGCGTGGCTTATGGCTGCCCTACCAAAGTGGTTACTGATCCTGGGAATTTTAAGGGAAATTAGCAAGTGGCTTCTTATGGCATAGCTACTTGGTGGACTTAAGGAAGGCAGGCAACAAGGTAGTCAGGGAGTTTGTTGGTGAGTGCTCGAAGTGTCCAGAGAGCTGCATTTCTATGCCGTCTGTAGTGCAGAGAAGGCCACCCTACTGCAGCTTATAAAGAGCAGTGGTGTGTGGAGGATGGGAGGCCAGTTATGAATCTTAAGGCTCTGTGGTACAGTACATCCAGTTTTGCAAGGTGTGAGACAGCGCATTGGCCATAGATAATGTCAGCGTAGTCGATTAATGAAAGGAATGTAGAATGAACAAGCTGTCTTTTTGCGTCTGCAGTCAGGAGATGTTTAATTCTGTAAAAGAGGCCAAGCCTCTGCCTAAGCTTTTTCATCAATTCTTCTGTGTGCTCCATAAAGGAGAGTTTGTTATCCAGCCATATACCCAGGTATTTGAATTTAGGCACGAACTCAAGCTTTTCGCCTAGTAGGGTGGTTATAGGAGGAACTGTACCAGCGGCCGCGGTGTTGGCCCCAGAGCTGGATGGTGAAAACAGCATGGCCTTGTTTTTTTTTGCATTTAGCAATAACTTTTTGTTGATGAGCTGGTTCTGCAGCGTATTGAATTCGGCTTGTAGTTCAGAGCATGCGGCTCCAGGAGAGTCACGACTTAGGTAGAGCACTGTATCATCGGCAAACAAGTGGATACTGGCTTCCTTGATTCCTCAGTCCAAGTTGTTAATATAGATGGTGAACAGTAGGGGGCTCAATATGGATCCCTGTGGGACTCCTCTTTTTATTGGTTTGAGTGGAGAAAGCTCTCCTTCGGCCTTGATTTGTTGCTGCCTATCAGTGAGGTAGTCCTGGAACCAATCCAGTGAGATTGAGTCCATGCCTATGGTATTTAGAGTGGAGAGAAGTAGGCAATGATCGACGGTATCGAAAGCCTTGCTGAGATCTAAAAACACAGCACAAACAAATTTTTTATTGTCGTGGTCCCGTTGCCAGTCATTAGTGACTTTGGCCAGTGCCGTAATAGTTCTGTGCTTAGCTCTAAATTTGGACTGCATGGGGTTAAGCAATGCAGAGCTGTCTAGGAATGATCTCAACTGTGTATCCACAATTTTTTCCAGCATTTTCGAAAGTATAGGTAGTAGAGAGATTGGCCTATAATTGTTCAGGTTGCTTGGGTCCCCTGCTTTAAATAGAGGAATAACATGAGCAGTTTTCCATTCCGTGGGGAGAGAGTCTTGTGCTAGAGACAGGTTGAATAAGTGTGATATAGGTGCGGCTAGTATGTGGTATGCTATTTTCAGAAAGTATGGGTCGAATGAGTCGGCTCCTGCGCTTTTTCTAGTGTCTAGCTGTAGCAGAAGGTCTTCAATTTCTTTTATGGTGATTGAGGAAAAGGTAAAGGTCACACTTTTGTTATTTGGTTCGGGTGGCTGGGCTTTGAGCAGCGGATGAAGACTACTTACTGGTGCATTATCGAAAGCCATGCCTGCTGTGGCAAAATGATTATTGAAGGCTTGGAGAATCTCAGATTTATCAGTGACAGTGACATTGTCAATGGTAATTTTGGATGGAAGCACACTACCTGGTGAGTAGCCAGACAATTCCTTTACAGTGAACCAGAATTTGGTAGGGTTGTTGGATGCAGAGAACAATTCATTTTGATAAAAAGTGGCCTTAGCCTCCCTGATCATTTTCATAGAGGCATTTCTAGCTGACCTAAAAAGACACCAGTCTGCATCGGCATGTGACTTCCGGACCTTTTTCCACAGCTGGTCTCTTTTGAGTAAGGCTTTCTTTGGGTCTGGTGAAAACCAACGGCAGGTCCTGGTTTTTATTCGAGCTTTGATCAAAGGAGCATGGGTGTTTAGGGCACTGGCTATGATTTCGTGCAAAACATCATAGGCGTCACTCACTGATTTAGCTAGGTAGAAACTCTGCCAGAGCAAAGAGTTTTTTAGATCATTGAAATAGGCCAGAGGGTCAAAGTTCCATCTGGATCTTTTGGTAGAGAACTTTGATGTGGATAGTGGTTTAGAGATGGTTCTGATGCCAGCTATGAGGCAGTGGTCACTAACATCAGCTGGGAGAATACCGGCATGTGAAAAGTAGTGGGGTTTGTTGACAAGGAACACATCCAGGAGGGTGCTTCTCGTTGGATTTTTATTGTTGATTGTTGATACTAGTTCCCTGTCTACTTCCTCCCTCTGTGCTGGAGGTCTGTACATCACTCCTGTGCATATTGCTGTTCCATTCTTTGGCTCCAGGGTGACCCACATTACCTCGGTCTCCCCTGTCTTCCCTGAACTTCTGTAGCCTTTATACCATCTCTGATGTACAGGGCCACTCCCCCACACTTTTTACCCTCCCTGTCCCTCCTGAACAATGTATAACCTGGTACATTGACTTCCCAGCCATGATTAGCAGAGTACCATGTCTCTGTTATTGCTGCTATGTCAAGATCTGCATCTTCCAACAAGGCCTCCAGGTCTGGAACCTTGTTTCCCTAGGCTACGGGCATTCGTTAGCATGACCTTCCATGCTTTACAGTCTGCCCTCCCTCTGCTCTTGTTCCCCCTTTCCAGCATCTTCCCCCCACCCCGGTTTCCTTTCCCATGTGCTCTTGCCCCCCGTATCACTCATCATACATTCTTCACCTGCCTGCCCCTCCCTGCTTGCTTTACCTGTTCCTGTAGTCAACTTATGTTCCTTCATGTTCCCATGGGGGGGGTGTTTCTAAGCCTCCTGACCCTCCTGACTCTCCCTCCTTGGCCAGTTTAAATGCTCACAGCTGAAACATTTAAACATCTCACAAAGCACCAAGGTCCCCTTCTTGGACAGATGCAGGCCGCCCTCCTTATATAAGCCTGCATCTGCCCAGGTTAGGCCCCAGTCCCCTATGAAGCCAAAACCCTCCCTTCATCACCAGTCCTTCAACCAGGAGTTGAAGTATGGATGTGGAGTGCCCTAGCTTCCTCTGTGCCCTGGAGAGGTAGCACCTCTGAGAATGAGACGGAGCATGCTATCTGTTTCAGGTTCCCCCCCACTTCCTGAAATCATCCTGGACTCTGGCTAACTAAACCTTCTCCTGGCCAGGTCATTGGTCCCCAGGTGGACAATGACATCCAGCTGCTCCCTCCTAGCTATTGCCATAGCGATCATCTGGATCTGCTTCCCATCCCTCCATGCAGCACTTCCTGGGAGGCACTTGGCCTCCCTCTCTCCCCTGCTAGGTGACCCTAACTTCACTCCCCGGACAATAGAGTCCCCCACTAGGAGAAGCTTCCTTCTCCTCTGGGGTTCCCTGCTTCCCTTCCCTGGGGCTCCCTCCTGGAGGACCCTCCCATCCTCTCTGCTCCCAGCCTCAGGTTCCTGAGTGGGGCTTTCCCATTCCTCCACAACAGTGTAGGAGTTATTAAGTGGGACTGGTTGGGGGATGTGCTTTTGACACCCCCTCCCTCACCCTCCCTGAGCCTACTGTAGTCCAATCACTCCCTCCTCCTCTTCTCTGGCATCCTTTGAGGTAAAGGTTGTGGACTTGGTGGTCTCTGGGTGGGGGTGGATGCCACTTTTAGCTTGGCCAACTCTGCTTGGAGACAGGCAACCTCCTCCCTTAGCCCAGAGAGGTGCCTGCAGATAGGGCAATATCGCAGCCTCCAGAATGTCTCCCTGAAGACAGCTGCTCCACAAACACTGCACTGCACTACTCCCATCATGTCTGATTCCCTCCTCAATCAACTGCCTGCTTGAGATGGCTATTTTATATCTCCCAAGTATATGTTTTAATTCTGCTGTGTTCTGATATGCTTCCTCTCTTTGCTACTTCCTGTGTGGATGCAGGATGTTGCAATGCCCTATGGGATCCACCCAATAAATGTAGGGCAAGCCCTGGGGTGGGTAGGTAGTGGGGTGGGAGGGTGGACTACACCACAGGCTGTGTCCAAAAACAACATCAGCCAAGGAGTCCTCTGGCAGTGACACCTCACTCCACTCACAAACTAGTCAGCTAGAATCCCTCAATCCTGCCCAAACTGAATGGAAAAACACCCAAATGGCAGTTAAGAAAAGACCTCAAATACAGTTACAAACACACAGAAATGGCAGCTAAGAAAATACCTCAAAAACAATTACAAACACAGTTACAAACTCACCAGCTAGAGGCGCCTCTTCCTTCTCCAACTAACTGAAGTCTCAACTGAGATGGCAGTTAAAACCTCACATTCAAACTACACTAATCGCTGTAATATGATGCCTGCACTTAAAAGCCAGACACAGCCACTTTTTAACACACAGTCACAAACTTGTCAGTTAGAATCCCTCAATCCTGTCCAAACTCAATGGAAAAGCACCCAAATGGCAGTTAAGAAAATACCTCAAATACAATTACAAACACACAGAAATGGCAGCTAAGAAAAGACCTCAAATACAATTACAAACACACAGAAATGGCAGCTAAGAAAAGACTTCAAATACAATTACAAACAGTTACAAACTCACCAGCTAGAGTCTCTGTCTCCTCCTTCAACTTAATGAAGTCCTGATCCTCTTATAATATTGGACTAACCCACTACGCTACTTCACATCTGAGCTCATCTTCCTCTCCTCCCTTCCTCCATCCACTGCCCTTCCCTCCCTCTCTCCTACTCCCTCCCTCTTCCTCTCCCACCTGTTCATCCTCATCCCTACCATCCCTTCCCCACTCTCCCTGTCATCCTTGGTGTTGCCTTCTGCCTGCTTCTTGGTTCCACCTTAAAGATCTCTGCTGCCTCCTTCCCCTCCCACCCACTCCCCCATGCCATCCCCACCCCTCTCCTACCAAGCAGCCCTATGGCTCCATTAAACTCCTCAAACCTTGCTACATCTGGTGGCAGACAAAATTGCACTTAATCCTGATCCCACTCCCACTTCACCTATGCAGCTTCCCAAAGAACTGCAGGTTGCCCACCTTAACTTCTGCAGCCTCCTCCTGAAGCTGTATCTTTTGCAACCCTTCATGTTCACCCTCCAGTTGAATGATCTCGTCATCTCTGAGTCTTGGCTGTCCCACAAGTTGCAAGATTCTGCAGTATCTATACCTGGTTATACCATAGCTAGACAGGATTGCCTGAAGAGAGGCAGTGATATTGCAATCCATCTCTCTGCTGGCATCCAATTTGCATCTGTACTATTGGTCTCGTCCCCCTCTGAATATGAGCTACTCCTCCTCAAACTTTCCCTCACCTTTTAAGTCCTTCTTTTCATAGCAGGAGTTGTCCGCTGGCTTGTCCGCTTCTACGGTCACTGAAATCCTCTCCATCACCTGTTACTCCTCCTCTGGTGACTTGCTGATACTTGTGGATTTTAACACTAATTGGCTCTTCCCCTCTGTGCACAGACTTTGTCAAAATGTTAAATCCTACCAATTATCTAACTAACTTCAGACTGCATATGTTTTAATCATAAATCCCCGAACCACACTCTTTTGGACTGGGTACTCTCCTCTCACCCTCACCATATTGTGGATGCAGGTATGCTCCCCACTGTCCTCAGTGACCATCATATGGTCTCCTGTGTGCACAAGATCCATCACCTCAGAGCCCCTCCACCCAAAATCCTCCTCCTCTGGTCCTTCATAGTGCTGGAGTTTTCCTCCCTTCATGCTGACCTGTCAGCTACTGACTGGTCCCAAATCTCTACAGCAAACTAACATCAACTCAGCACTCAAATCTTTCCATTCCAAATTTAAGGCTGTCTGGGATCACCATCCCACCCAAGGAAAACCAGGATCCAGGGTTTCCACGTTTCTCCTCCATCTTACTGTCTCTATTTTGTCCAGCATGGATCAGGACCAGCTTACTTCTGCCATCTTTGTTGAAATGGCCAAAGCCTTAGAAACTGTGCAACACCACCTTCTGCTGGACAAGTTTAAGGTAGAGGGCCTCTCTGCTTCCTCAATCAGCTGGTTCAGCTCCTACCTTGAGGGCAGGTCATAAGCTCTCAGTATTGGAGACACCCTTCCCCTCACTCCCTATCTGCTTAGGCATTTCCCCAAGGTTCTGTTCTGGGGCTCATACTTATTTCAATATTCCTAAATGACCTCCTGACAGCCTTGTTCCTCTGTGTCCATCTACATGTACACAGATGACACTGTGCTGTATACCCCTGGCTCCTCTGCTGCTGACTTTACTGTCCATCTCTAACAGGCTTTTGACAGTATTCAGCATTGGTTGCATTCCAACTGTCCAACCCTGAGTGCCAAAAGAACACTGTCCCAATAGAGGCTCACCAGACTTCCCCCTCCTTCCACACCCTTAAGGTACTGTGCTTGAGAGTGTCTTCTTTAAGCACCTGAGGGTTTGGCTGGACTATATTTATGACTTCTCGGCAGACATTGATGCCATTCACCTAAAGCTCCACCCTCAAACTGTGTGTGCTTTATAGAAACAAAGCCAGCATCTTGCTCCCTGCCTGCTGGGAGTTAGTTATGAAGATGATCCTCCCTATTTTTGATGATGGTTACATTGTCTACAGTGCAGCTCCCAAGATCACCCTAACCAGACTGGACCTCCTCTTCTACTCATTCAGGAATTATGCATTGGACTGCCATACTCATATTCACCACTGCTCTCTTTATTCATGCCACTCCGTCCCTTCCTTTGATATCAGACGCATTGCCCACTATGCCTCCTTCACTTCCAAATTCTGGTTTGACTCCCTCCTTCCCTGCCTTTCCACCCTCCTATCTTCCCCCACTCCCATCTCCTATTCTCTCCGTAACACTGCTGCTTCTCACTCCCTCTCCCTCTTCCCTCCAGAAAAACTTCAACGGGCCTAGCTGCCTTCTCAGATTGTTTTCCTAAGCTCTTCCCCTTGCTTTCTGTTCAACCTCATCCTTCTTCTCCCTCAGCTCACTTCTCTGTGACTTTAGTACTCTCCCTTGCAACTGTACCTGACCTCTGACCCTTGTGTTTCTCTTCTCCCTCTCACTGTTGATCTTCCCTTCACCCCTTCCCCTGCTGTGAGCAGTTTTCTTTGCCCATAGGACCCTGGTCTTTGTGGCTTTGAACTGCCACTTCAGTGAATCTCTTTGATAATGATTGGCTCCTGTAACTACCATAATGCACTGGCACCGAGAACTCCAGCACCTTCACAGGCTGGGTGGTATTATACTGCTCCTTTCTGCATTTGTACCCTGTACTATATTTGAACTTATACTTTAATACATTATTTACATCACTATTTTATGTTCACACTATCTGCCTGTACACTGTGACTGCATAACTGTTTTGTATTTTGCTATTTATCTCACTCTTTTCATTGTAATGTAGTATTTTTTATGTTGTACAGTGGAGCCCAGTTAAGTACACATTGGATAAGTGCACATCCTGGATAAATGTAAATTTTTTCTATGCCCCAATTGTTTTCCTATTTCTGCAATGTCAAATTTTCTGGTTACGTACACACTGGTAAGTGCACACTCCTGTTAAGTGCACATTTTAACAGTTCACCAATGCATCTATTAGCATGTAATTAGCACTTGTTAAGCACATTGCTTATTTTCAGCTGGTGTGAAAACAGTATTTTAATGAGCATCCTGCCTCTAATGCCTTTTTAACACAGTGATGTAAAGTGAAAAATTAAAGAATTTACATTTATCCAGGATGTGCACTTATCCAATGTGTACTTAACTGGGTTCCACTGTACAACATAAAAAATACTACATTACAGAATGATTTTTAATCACATTAATGTATTGTAATATATGGAATATATGGATAAGCCATGTTAATACTATAGTAAAGCATACAAAAAATTGTAATGATACCATTGACCAAGAACTGATAATGCCATTGATGAAAAGTGATAATACTATCATTCAGAGCCTGTAATACTATCGTTCAGTGCTTTGAACAATAGTATTATCACTCAAACAGAGTTATGCAAGTGCAAGACTGTGTCCTGCAGAGCAGAAGCTGACTTTTACTGTAACTATCCCATAAAATAAAAGCTGAGTCACCGCAAACTGAAAACACTTCACCTACAGCCAACAGTCCCTCTGCTGCTCACTCTGGTTCCAAACAGAATCTTTTTTTTTTTGTTATGAAGTTCAACAAAAATGTAACCTACATAAATAAAAAATAAAACCAGCTGCTCGACCACTCCAGGGGCCACACGCCTACAGATGCTGCTATGTTCCCGAGATAATTATTCAAAAAAAACAAGAGGCACCAATAGAAACACATTCTGGGTGATTCACAGCCATCTTGATGTTGTCACGTCCATAGCAACACATGACAAGCTGCTCCACTTAAAGGGACATGCAGACATCTTGCCACCCTCGGAGCTTTACACCAGATTCCTTTTTTTTTTTTTTTTGCTGTTCTAAACAATAGAAACTCCTTGGATCCATATATTACAAAACATAACAGATAGGGGATGGTGACTACTCAGCTATAATACCATCGACCGGCTCAGCTGTTCCGAACTGTTGACAGACTGTGCAACCCAGCCTGCCTGCATGTTCGGAAAGCTTTTTCGCAAATAGAGCGCGATGAGCTCGCTCAATTCTTTGCAGCTAAAGTGGCCGACATCAGGAAGAACCTGGGTCCGGTAAGCTCTATGGGAGAAGCCTCTGGTCAGCATGAGATGACAGTGCCTCATTTCTCCTGGAGTTCCTTTCGACGACCTGAGCTCGTGGACATTATGAGGATCATCCAGTCTATGCGCTCCACAAGTTGTGATTTGGATCCTGGTCCGACTTCCATTATTTTGGGTTGTTTGGATACCATTGGTCTGGTCCTGGCACAAATAGTCTGGTGCTCCTTGGAATCGGGTGAGTTTCCCTGCTCCTTGAAGGAGGCTGTGGTAACTCCTCTTCTGAAAAAAGCTTCCTTGGACCCGGACTCTTATTCTAGCTATCGACCTATCTCTAATCTTCCCGTTATTGGGAAGGTTATTGAGAAGGTCCTAGCGAGTCAATTGGATGACCATTTAACCATCCATAATGTCTATGAATCCTTCCAGTCGGGCTTCCGTAAAAGACATAGCACCGAGACCACGCTGGTTCGGGTGTTAAATGATCTTCTGATGGCGAGGGATCAGAAGAGATGCTCCATTCTCGTTCTTCTTGATCTCTCTGCAGCCTTTGACACAGTGGACCACATGGTGCTGTTAGCTCATCTGGGTCATATTTGTGGAATGTCTGGAACCGTTTTGCAATGGTTCACATCATTCTTACGGGAGATCACAGAGAGTTGTATCGAGGATTTTTTCCTCTGACCCAATCTCTCTGTTATGTGGAGTGCCCAGGGATCTGTGCTATCGCCCATGTTGTTTGCATGTACATGCTGCCCCTCGAGGTATCATCAGACAATATGGGCTGAGGTTTCACTGCTATGCGATGACACCCAGCTCTATCTGTCTTTGCACACGACCAGGATGGAGCTCTCGGTATTTAACAGCTGTCTGAGGAGATCCAAGACTGGATGGATTCTAGTTGGCTAAAGTTGAACTCGGAGAAAACAGAGGTGCTGGTGGTGGATCCTGGTAATGGGTGGTGAGGTCGGATATCAGTGTCTGCCTGGAATTAGTCTTGGCGGAGTACTTTTGCCCTCAGAACAGGTGCGTAGTCTTGGATTTATTCTTGACAATAAGCTGACTCTTAAAGCTCAGGTGTCTGCTGTTGTCAAGACTTCTTTTATCATCTTAGGAACATTGCCAGGTGAAGCATCTTGTTCCGTTTGACTCCCTACCTACTTTGGTTCATGCCTTTGTATCCTCATGCTTAGACTACTGCAACGCCCTGTACTTTGGGCTTTCGGGTTTAATCCATCGCCTGCAGCTAGTGCAGGCAGCTGCGGCCCGGTTCTGACGGTGACAAGTCGTTTTTGTCACATCACTCCCGTGCTGCTGCCGAACTGCACTGGCTGCCTGTCCGGTGGCGGATCACCTTTAAAGTCATTTTGTTGACTTTTAAAGCCCTTCACAACCAGGGTCCAGCCTACCTGAAAGATCTCCTTGTACCTTACTGCCCTGACCGATTGCTCCGCTTGGCCGACATGGGGTTGCTAGAGATCCCGAGAGTGAATCTGAAATCCTCTGGCAGCAGAGCATTTTCATTTACTGCACCCACTCTTTGGAACTCTCTACCATGTCGGCTTCGGCAGTGCACCTCCGTGGAACTCTTTAAAAAAGAGCTGAAAACTTATCTGTGGAGCATGGCTTTTTTAGACAATTAATTATTTATTAATGCTCTGGTTTTTATTACCATATATTTTTTATCTTGTGGCATGTTGATTTTATTTATATGTTTGCGTCTGTAATGATTGAATTGTTTAAATTGTTCAGCACCTTGATATGTTGAAAGGTGCTATATAAATAAAAATTATTATTATTATTATTATTATCTCAAGGTTCTGGGGAGAGGTGAAATTCTCGAGCTTCGCTCTCCAGGTTCACCTGTCCCCAGAACCTATCAATAGTATTATAGCCTTATAATACACAGTCCCCTATTTATTATTCTATTTTTCTTTGATATTAGACTTGTTTTTATGCTATTCTAACTTCAGAAGTAAAGAAAATAAAAAATAGATCTCAGGCTCAGTCATTCCCATTGAAAACGTGTAGGTCTGGCTAAGTGCACAGCCTGCTTAAATGCACATTTTTTCTGTGCAAAAGGGGTATGCATTTAAGAGGATGCACTTTATTATATTTTCTTTCACTGTTGTTCCTTAATTATTGTTACCTTCACTTTGGCATTCCTGTATTGTATGATCCCTATCCACCTTCCCCCCAGGACGCATCTGAAAATGAGCTGTTAATGGCTCAGTATGTCTTTCCTGGTAAAACCTTTGAAATAAATAAATATGTATGTTGCATTTATTTATTTGTCAATAATTTCTAAAGTTGGGAAGTAGTACATGTAACTCAGACCATCCACTATAAACAAACTCCTTGAAAAGTAGGTACACCATTAATTCACAGATTGCATTTTGAATTACAATCTTTTTTTAACTTTTTATTTACTGGTTTTATGAGCTTACAGTAGATGCTGTAAAACTATAATGGAAAAAAGATATAAGGTGTGCAGACCTCCAGACCTCATGTACAAGCTTGTTACATATAATTATAACCTTTGTACATGCAGTAAATTGTTTCACAATGCATAGAAAGGCTGCAAAACAGTTTATACAGGAATAAAATGAATTACAATCTTTTGATGGATACACAGTCTGGTTTCTGTCCTAAACATTCCTCCATCACCACTCTACTAAAAGTAACCAGTAACTTGATGACTACCCGATATAAAGTATATCAAACAGGCACAGTCTTCATTGACTTAAAGGAGAACAGTCAGTACTAAGAGTCCCAGACCAAAGTGTGGGCTAGTCCCAATTTTCACTTTGTGGACAAAAATGTTTTTTTTTGTTTGTTTGTTTGTTTTCACTGTAGTATAGTAGACTATATTAGATTGATTCTGTTGACTTGCAAACTAACATTTTCTGAAACCACAAATCCAAGAATCCCCTACAGCTGACATTGGAGGAGGGCTGCAGTAGTGGAGGATCAGTAGCCTATAGAGCATGTTAGAGCTTTTATAAGCTTTCGTTGGATATTTGCTAGTTTTGCTGTTCTCTGGGGCTAAGTACAGTCCTCTCTGATTGTACTTAGCCATGGAAACACAGTGGGAGCAACAAAGAAAAAAGAACTGAGTTTATAAAACCAAAACTTATCACCCTTCCCCTCGTAGAGCCACCCAACCCTTCTCTCTGCCATCCAACCACACCATTATACAAACCACCACCTTCATCCAAATCATATTGATCCCCATCCTGCACTTCTCACCCCCACCTCCACCCCCTAGCTGCACATAGAGGGATGTTGTTTTTTTTTAAATAGAGCACATCCTAAGAAAGGGGATATCGATGAGCAGAAACCCTCCTCACACAACTTCAACTAGCTGCCATCTAACTCCAATTATACTGATGTAGCAGTTGTGAGATATCTTACTGAAATCACACAGACTGGCATTTTATTATGCTAACCGGAGAGCATCATAGTTTGTGTGATTTCAGTAAGACACCTTTAACTATAGTATTTATATACCCTCTAGTATAGCACTACAGTAGTTTGCGTTAGTAAGATTGTGGCCAGCCATGGAGGTATGAGGAGGGTTTCAGCCAGCCACCATCTTCTTTCTTAGCATGTGTTCTATTTTTTTTAAACAAGCTTCAGTGTGGAGCAATATGGTGGAGGCTGAGGAGGCTGGAATGGGTGCTATGTTGGTTTGGGGAAAGGGTGTTTCTTATTTTGGTTAAAAAAAATATTCTAAGTGCCACATCATGAAAGAAGTGTCACTGCGTGTGTTTTTAGTATCAGTATGTTATGTTGTAATAAACGTACAGTATATCAATAAGCATTTGTAAGTTTTTAGAGGTAGAATCAATGTAGTTATCTTTACATTAATAGTGAGTAATTTAATACATTTTTCTATATCAATAAGTAAGCATAAGACACATCAAGGTGTGAGTTCAGTTGAGATAGCCAGACACCCAGAGGCATAGTTAGGGCTGACACCACAAGCGGAGGGCCTTACAGCCTTCGGAAGTATAGTTATCTCAGCATAATGTACACCCTGGAGTGCCTTACTACATCTATAAAATGGGTTTTATTGTAAACAAATGTCCACTAGTATCCATGGACCAGCACCCCTGATTGTGCCCCCACCTCACAGACTACAACACATATGTAGGTATATGTATTAACCTTAGGGCAGAGACACTTATCGTATAAACATAAGTGTCAGGATCTGTGTTCTACTGTATTTTACCAATGCATATTATGCATCACTATATTTTTATGATGTATCTTGCTACTGGGAGAGGTTATCCATTATATTTTATTGTATAATCATAAGTTAGACAACAGTGCCATCTTTAGTGCTTGTGCACAACTGTAACTGCAAGTGACCTTGAACACTCATAACAGACCCTATTGTTCAGTTATCTTCTGCAAGCTAAGCAACTTCTCATGTTAGGATGGTTACTCACACCATCTGCTACTGCCCAATTATATACTTTTTATGTGTCTTTTTTAGTAGTAACCATGACAATTATCGAGGTATAAGATCCTTTGAAGCACATAGTTTCTCTGAGACTAGAGACTACGCCCACATAGGTAAGGAAGCTGGATACTCTCCCAGTGATTACACTGCTGGTTGTAAGCCTGTATCATTATTATTTTTTGCTAGTAATAAATTACATTTATTATCTGGATACCACTTGTCTGTCGTCTCTTCCTTTTGTGCAGTTCCAACAAGAACCTGAGAAAGGTAATTGAATTACCCAGTTACAACACATACTAACAGAATAACAGTTATTTCAATGTTTTATTTAGGCATAATGTTATTTTTAAGGGTAGAAATCATCTCAGAACTTGCAAAGTGAAAGTAAAACTGCACAGATGTGACCACTAATGTGCAGCAGACAGGTAGGCAAGTTGACACTGGTACTTTCTCTACTGCTCCACATTGTCAATGGGGAAGTTATCCCATATTGGTAATATGCACCTCTATCAGGGGATAAGTAATACAGTTAAGACGTTTACTTCCATAGTATCACTAGAACCCCAATTAATAAACATTCTGAGACAGTTAATCATAGAGGAAGCAGTACTCTGATGAGCTCCGCCACTGAAACATCTTCACTTTTACTGTTTTTTCAGTTTTGTAACTTAATTGTAGGTTTGTGCTCCTTGGTGACTGACAGCATTCAAAATTCAGAGCAGTCTGGCTAAATTTTGTTTTTTTTACAGCAAATTAATGGCCTGTTGATTTTCCTGATCCCAGCTTCAAGGAAGTCTAAATAAGGACCACTTGCCAATTATAGTGTGCATTATTTTGTGTAAGTGCAAGGTTTGTTTGCTCTCTTAGACTGCTGCCTCCAGTAAGCTGGGCATTTCTTTCTTTGTTAAAATTTGACAAGACAGTTCCCCACCCCTGCATCATGCTGTAGCTACAGAGACATGGGCAAAGAGTAGCCTTAGTAGTCTAGTTTTGCTTTTGGGGCTTGAATTCTGCAGCACTTGTGTACTGATAGGTACTTCAGTGCTAATCAGTGTGATTATTGGCTGCCAGACCATTTCAGACCTTTTTATGTTTGCTTGCATATGCATGTGCAAAGCAAACATCTTTTGAAAGTAGAAGTAGAGTAGCGGGCTTCAGAGGCATGTCACTGCAGTATCCAATGCAGCTCAATCTGCAGCAGGCTCTACAGTGACAAGCCAATGATCAGTGAGGTTGATCATGTTGCTGTTCTGCTGGCTGATGGGTGGAAACTTTGTGTAGTTGAAAGGAGGCTGCTTTACCTATCAGACAGCGGCTGCATCCTTTCATCTACATGACACTGCCCTGCAACCAGCTGAGTGGCATCATAATCAGCCTGCCTATTGCTGCCAATGTCCCCACCCATCCTAATATTAGTGGCCAATGCCCATCTTGGGCTTAGCCCCACTTGGAGTGAGGAAATCACATAATGAAAAACACTTCTGGGTTGAGACCTGCTTTGAGCAGGGATGTTAATAAATAACAAAAAAAGCCTCTCCTGAGTTGAATGAGCTTTCTGAGAGATCCCCCCAGTCTCGAACTCATCACCCTCCCCGCCATTGTGACACTGGGGTGCCCAATCCCCAGTGTCATCCTTGTGTCACAATGTATTTTTTTTACTTTAAACCTGAAAAGCAGAAAACCATCCAATGATGTTTTTTTGCAGCTGAGCACCTTTCTGAGACCCCCCAAGTCCAATATTCATCACCCCCCATCACTGTGACAAAAGGGTGGCCAAGCCCCAATATCACCCTGTGTCATCACCATGTCTTTTATTATTTTAAACCTGAAAAACAGAAAATGATCCATTGATGTGTTTTGCAGCATTCCAAACCAAGCACATCTCCCACCTATCCCACCCTGACCCCCCACTCATTACCCACCCCACACCATCACTCACCTAACCTCACTTACCTAAAAAAAAGTCCAGTGCTGAAAATCCACTCTACAAGGAAAACACATTCTCCTTCTTCAAAGCTGACTAGGAAGTGAAGAAACAAGGTGAGTTCAGGCAATGTATTTTCAATGCATTTTGAACTTTTAATCATAACTTTAGTATTTATTAATTTCACCACATTTTTAGTATAGCCTTTTGTGGACCCCACCTCATGAACAAGGCAGCTGAAATTTTTCAAATCTGTTCTGAAAGGTGATTTAGCAGTCACTACATGAAATCACCTTCTGGGTGGGTTTTGAAAATTGCATCTACCAGGTTCATGAGGTTGGGTCATAAGAAGACTATGGATAAACCCTAGAATATCAAAAGAGTTAAGGGAGGCACTGGCAGCACCACTGGCATCCCTGTTCAACAGGTCACTGGATATGGGAGTGGTTCCAGAGGACTGGAGAAGAACTGATGTGGTCCCTCTCCACAAAAATGGGAGCAAGATGGAGGCTGGAAACTATAGATCTGTCAACCTGACCTCAGTGGTGGGGAAACTTATGGAATCACTGCTAAAAGAAAGGGTAGTTGAGCACCCTTGAATCCAACAGAGCACAAGATCAGAGGCAGCACAGATTCACATCAGGAAAGTCATGTCAGACAAATTGGATAGATTTCTTTGACTAGGTGACCAGGGAAGTGGATTGGGGGAGCAGTGGATGTGGCCTACCTTGACTTCAGCAAGACGTTGGACAACGTTCCACATTTGTGGCTTGTAAACAAGCTGGGCAGCCCAGGATTGGGTAACAAGGTGGTGATCAGAGTTGGGAATTGATTGAGGGATAGAACACAGAGGGTGGTGGTAAATGGAGCTAAATCTGAGGAAGGGAGGGTGACCAGCAGGGTGCCACAGGATCAGTCCTTGGGCCAGTACTGTTTAATAACTTCATTAGTGACATTGCAGAGGGTCTAGAGGGGGAGGTATGCTTCTTTGAAGATGATATTAAGATCTGCAATAGGGTAGATACTCCAGGAGGGGTTGAAAAAATGAGGAAAGACCTAGCTAAACTGAAGGAATGGTCCAGAGTGTGGTAGCTATGATTAAATGTGAAGAATTGCAAAATCATGCACTTGGGGCACAGGAACCCAGGGGAGGACTACATAATGGGTGAGGATTTATTAACGACCACCAATCAGGAAAGATATCTGGGAATGATCATATCTAATAACCTAAAGGTGGCCAAACAATTAGCCAAGGCAGTAGGGCGAGCCAGTTGGATGTTGGGGTGCATAGGGAGAGGTATCACCAGCAGAAGAAAAGAGGTGGTGATGCCACTGTACAAATCATTGATGAGACCTCATTTGGAGTACTGTGTCCAGTTCTAGAGGCCACATCTCTGAAAGGACATAGACAGGATAGAGGCAGTTCAAAGAAGGACAACAACAATGTTGCAGGGCCTGCACCAATGGTCATACGAGGAAAGACTGGAGGAGCTCAATACGTGTACCCTGGAGGAGAGGAGGGAGAGGGAAGACATAATAGAGATCCTCAAGTACCTAAAGGGAATAAATGAGGAACAGGAGGGCAGCATCTTTCAGAAAAGAAGATGCTCTAGAACAAGAGGGCATGACATGAGACTGGAGGGGGATAGACTAAGGGGCAATGTGTGAATGTACTTCTTCATGGAAAGGGTGGTGGAGGCATGGAACAGCCTCTCAGCAGAGGTAGTGGGAGCAAAGTCGGTAAGGGAATTCAAAACTGCATGGGCTAGACTTAAGGGGACCCTAGCGATTCAAAAGAGGAGGTAAAACCAGAGATAGAGTAGGATCTCTGTTATTTTTAGTAGATAGGGAAAAAGGGCACACTGGATGGGCCTCTTGGTCCTTATCTGCTGTCAAATTGTATGTTTCTATGTAATATGTGGTGGAGAATATGGTTAAAAGACTAAGTTATGAGTGGACATTGGAATATTTCAACTTTACTCATAACCTCATTGTTTTTCAACATTTTTCTGCCAGAATTTCATCATGGCTTCTTTGGGACCCAGCCTCATGAACAAGGTAGATGAAAGTTTTCAAATCTGGCCCAAAAGGCAATTTTGCAGTTGTTCCACGAAATCACTTTTCGGGAGGATCTGAAAAATTTTACCTGCGAGGTTCCTGAAGTGGGGTCATAAATAGACTACTATAGGTTGAAAATGTGGGGTTAAAGTCTTAAAAAACACAAAACCTATGAAGGTTCATTGAAATTTGTCAAGGTTAAGTCAAAACATTAGTCATTTTTAATATTTTGACCACACATTTTCAACATATCCATTTTTTTGCACCACCTCATGAACATGACTGGTGTCATTTTTCAAATCCTCCTAAAAATATCTCTACACTTGTGGTGCAAAATTATGTTTCAGTCAGTATTTTATAAACGACACCTGTCTTTTTCAGAAGGGGGGTCATGAAAAGACTATATTAAAAATTTGGGATCAAAATGTAAAAAAGAAGCTATGAAGAAACTTTGTGTGCAGGGCCAGTCATTAGAACAGTGAGTAGCATATTGTGTTCCCGTACCATTGACATGAGTTGTCACGAGTTCAGGGATGAGCTCAGAAAGCCAGCTGAGTAGAGTGAGCATGGGGACCAGCACTGTTGCATGCCACCACTCTGAACCCGGGAAGGTATTGCATGATGGGCAGGGAGCCTTCCCTCACAAGGGGTTGCCATGCCTGTCATGGCCTGATGGGGCCACACACTGCAACAACAGAAGTGGGCTGGCATGAAAAATGACACTTGAAATATCTTCACTATTCTGTTTACTGCATTTCTTCAGAGACCTGGACAAGTGAGGATACAATTTCATGATCACAAAAAAGGAAATTCATTAAAAAAACTAACTACGTTAATGTAGACCGAATATATATATATATATATATATACATACAGTATTTATTTATAAAATGGGTCTGGAGTTTTCTGAGTCCTGATCGGCTGAGAGGTACTGTTGGCCGTGTCCTTATTTGGGCATATTATGCCAACTGGCTCCTCTTCAACCAGTCAAGACTCACCACAAAAGATATCACTGTGCAAACATTGTGTAGCTGCCAACCTCTGAGCTCCCATGGCCGAGCTGGACACCCCCACCCCAAAAGTATTGAAGTGCTGTGAATTACTGGATTTGGTTAGAAGTACAATTTTTATTATTAAAAGTCTGACCTCACTGATATATCATCCTGTGACGTGTGTGTGTCTTATCAAATAAAAAAAATTGTTAAACTAAAAAGTCTGACCTCTGCTGCCTGCAGCTCAGAAAGAGCTGCCAATGATCTTACATACAGGCTCTGTCCACACTACACCGCTCCGGCTCAGTAATGGATGCAATCTGTTACAGCCAGGGAGTGGTGCAGTGCGTCCACACTGCAGCGGTGTCCGTTACAGGACCGGCACCGCCGGTCCACACTTCGGGAGCTGGGTGACCATTACGGTGGTGCCCAATCCCACAATGCAGCTCGCACTGCGCTTTGGGACCTGCAGGGGACCATTTCTACACTACCGCTGGTAATGTTACCAAGGCGGGACCGGTTTCATAAGCAACCGTTGTTGAAACCACCTCATATGTGGTTTCAACAACGGTTACGAAAATGCCTTCTATTACATAGAAACATAGACTTTGATGGCAGATAAGGACCACTTGGCCCACCCAGTCTGCCCATTTCCCTACCTGCTGGATAAGCTGCAGATTCTAGTTAACCAACAGCCTACTTTCTGCCACCCCCCACTACAATTGCCTTGTGTCTGTCCCATGCATGTTTGAATTCCCCCACTGTTTTAGCCCCAACAACCTCCTCAGGAAGGCAGTTCCACGCATCCACCATTCTCTCCATGAAAAAAGATTTCCTCACATTACCCCTGAGCCATCCCCCTCTATCTTTAAATTGTGTCCCCTTGTTCTTACACATCTCTTTTTCTGAAAGATGCTACCCTCCTGGACTTTGCTGATTCCCTTGAGGTACTTGAACGCTTCTATCATGTCCCCCCGTCCCTCTTTTCATCAAGGGTATACATATTAAGCTCTCTCAGTCTCTCTTCATGTGATTTCTGATGCAGACCCTGCACCATTTTAGTTGCACTTCTCTGGACTGCTTCCATCCTGTCTATGTCCTTGTGTAGATGAGGTCTCCAAAACTGCACACAGTACTTCAGATGGGGTCTCACCAACTGTATGTACAGAGGGATAACCACTTCCCTTTTTCTACTTGTGATGCCCCTTCCTATGCATCCCAGAATCCCCCTGGCTCTCCTTACTGACTTCTCACATTGCTTACCCACCTTTAGATCATCTGATATGACTACCCCCAAGTCCCGTTCAATTTTTCTTGTTGTTAGTATCTCCCCTGCTATTGTGTACTCTTCTCCTGGGTTTTTTGTTTCCCAGGTGCATTACTTTGCACTTCTTTGCATTGAATCTAAGTTGCCATATGTCTGACCATTCCTCCAACCTTGCCAAGTCCCTTCTCATCCTTTCTACCCCCCCTTGTGTATCAACTCTGTTACAGATCTTTGTATCATCTGCAAAGAGGCATACCTTTCCCTCCAGACCCTCTGCAATGTCACTTATAAAGATGTTAAAGAGGACTGGACCCAGTACTGAGCCCTGAGGTACTCCACTAGTGACCCCCCCTTTCTTCAGAATGTGTTCCACTCACTATTACCTTCTGTGTCCTGTAGTGCAGCCAGTTTGCAACCCAGGCTACCACCCTGGGACTCACTCCCAGGCTGGCTAACTTGATTATTAATCTTTTGTGCGGGACTGTGTCAAATGCCTTGCTAAAGTCTAGGTAGGCCATATCCACAGCCCCTCCCTGGTCTATTACTTTGGTCACCCAGTCAAAGAAATCTATTAGATTCATCTGACATGATCTTCCTGCTGTAAATCCATGCTACTTTTGGTCCTGTGCCCCGCTGGCCTCTAGGTACTCAACAATTCTTTCTTTCAGAAGTGATTATATCATTTTCCCTGCCACTGAGGTCAAACTTACAGGTCTGTAGTTTCCTGCTTCTGCCTTTCTCCCACTTTTGTGAAGGGGAGTCACATCTGCCCTCCTCCAGTCCTCAGGTATCACCCCATCCTCCCATGATTTGTTAAAAAGTGTGGTCAGTGGTGTCACTAGGTTACGTTACAGGTGTAAACGCAAACCGTTGCGGTAACGGTTTGGGCACTCTGTAACGTTACAGAGGCGTAGTGTGGACAGGGCCTTACAAACACCCACTCACAATCCACCAAGTGTTAGTGTGCTTGCTGACAGGAAACAGCTTTCATATGAAAGCCAACAACCATGTCTTCACCTGCTCTTCGTAACGGCTTTCAAATCAAAGCCGACATATGCGCCTCCACTAGTTTTTAGAAACAAAAAAAAAATAATAATTGTACAATCCTGTAACTACCTTATAGCCGACCGCAGTGATTGGGAAGCTGCTTCTTCAGTGCAGCTCACTTGCCCAGCTACAGAACACTCCTGTCCCCCACCCAGTAACCATAGCAGCTAACGATTGCTCCCACTCCTCTATGTAGACCTCTCAAGCTAAGCATTTACTCCTGTTTCCACTGGATCACTAGACCTGCTCCCCAACTGGCTCTTTCAGACAACTGTGTCTTTTTTTCTCTTTTTTCAAACTTACTCCAGTATCCCAGAGAGAGCAGTAGAAAACTGGATTGGGGAAGTACTACTATCACAAAAGTGCTAAATATGGGCTGGTGAGAGACAGGCTCACTCTGCCTCCTGCAAGTAAAACTTCTGCCTCCTGCAAGTAAAACTCTGTTTCCAAAAAATCATATTCTAAAGAATTGTGTGTGGGGGGGGGGGGTATCAGGAACAGACACCACAGCCCCTACTTAATATTAAACAAAGAGATCCTGTAATAATACAGTGAATGGTAAAGACTACTTTTTTGGTTTTTACCTAGAATATCATATTTTTTTCACTCTTTTTATGTTCACTTTTATGAGAATTTTTTAATTAGTTTTTTTTACTGGGGGGCCCATTTTATAAGCACAGTAACACACTCTGAGTGCCTCATGCCTCATAACACACCTGGGCGTGCTCTTATCAGGAGATAACCCACACCTTGTGATGTGTTATTGCTTGCATATATATGTGTGTGTGTGTGTGTGTGTATATATATATATATATATATATATATATATATATATATAATAAACGATGGAGAAGTGTGAGTTACAAGGTGATAATTCAATCAAGGGGTTTATGAAACATTATTATCCATGATTCAGCCAAGTGGATTGTGATGTTCCATAAATCCCAAGATTGAATTGCCACCTTGACACCTTGCAATACATACTTCATCATCATTTATTTGTTTGTATTATAGGGATAATCTATTAGTATTAGAGGATGCATTTTCTGTTCTTAGGGGGAGGTGCTTGGAAAGAGTTTTGGGAACCTCATTACTGGGTACCAAGTGTTTTTTTCTTTTCTTTACTTTTTGTTTGCTATTAGAAGTAGGCATCTTCTCTGGGACAAAGGGAGGAGACACTAGCTTCTGAATTCCTCAGAAAGTTGCTTTCTGCCAGCAGCAGGGTCAGAAAAGATGACCACCTGTTTGGCCAAGGCCTCAGTACAGTACAACTTTCTTGATTTGCCATGTGAATTGGGACAAAACATACCTGACTCGCAGGTGGTTGAAAATTAGCTTCTTGCAATCCCATGAAAATCCCCATACCTTAGGCAGCCTCAGAATTGCCTGAACTAACTTGTGGTCCCATGGAGCAGGACAGACTTCCCTTATAGCAGCTCACACAAATATAGGCTACCAAAACCTTATTTGCTTTGAGAGGGATTTTCTTGCTGCAGTGTATCAGCAATGCCTGAAACTGATCAAGTCAAGCTTATGCAGAAATCATGAGGAAAATGAATAGTCTGGCACTTGAAAGCGCAGCGCAAGAGCACTTGACTGTTGACTTTTGATAATCCACTGTCTGTGATTGACGTCCAGTGGTAATCCACACATAGAAATGGATTATCACTACCTGTCAGTTGTAAACCATAGATTACTCTGAATGTGGGTGTGTGTGTGTATATATATATATATATATACACATATCAATCAAATAAGATTATTACTGTTTTAGGTAGCAGCTAGTATAATGCTATTTCCTGCATTGTGTCTGTAAGTCTAGCATAGCAAACTTGCTAACACCAGTTTATCTGTGTCTCCCTAGAGTACCATGCTAGTGTAATGGATACAACTGCTTTCTGACCTGATGTGCACACAGCTTTCTGAACATAGAGAGAATCAACCTAATAACTTTCTACTGCTGTTTTAGGTAGTAGTCAATATACTGCTGTTCCCTGCATTGTGCCTGTAAGTCTAGCCTAGCATACCTGTTATTTGCCATCACCAGTGCTACTGTGTCCTCCCTAGTTGTACGATGCTATTGTATTTGAAACTACTGCTTCTGATCAGATATGTTTTAATTTATCTGCATATAGGGAGAGCCAACCTGGCATGCTGTATTGCTGTTTTAACCACCTTAGTTTGCTTCGATACAATGTGGTTGCTAACAGTGCTAACTCTCCTCAGCTGCCTATCAATACCACCACTCCCTCACTGCACCAACTATACACCTACTACATTATCTCACCAGACCCTCACAGAAGGCTGTGGTTGTCTCTGAAGCCATAGTATCGCAGACATGACTGCTAAGTTAACGTATAGACATCCAACTATGGTGAGGGCATTCCTCATAGCACTCTGCACTTACGCTAGGAAGTCACCCTACATTGCCCCTATAATTTTATCCAGTTGTAAGGTCAAGATAAAATCCTACCATAAGAGTTCTACATACACCATTATCCATATATCTAAATGTATTATTCTTATCCTGTTATTATGTTCAAGTAACACAGAAGTAAACCCAGGTCCCTCCCCCAGGTACTCTTCCCCCACAGAATTTGCCTCTCTTAAAGGGTTCAAAATAATGGCACTAAAAGTTCATAGTCTGCTAAACAAACTGGATGTGATAAAAGTTTGGGCCATGCACACCAAGCCAGATATTTTTCTACTCACAGAAACCTGGTTAAATAGCTCTGTGTCTTTGCAGATGGTAGCCCTGTCCTCCTACAACCTCTATAGACTAAACAGACCTACCAGGCACGGGGGTCTAGCTTTAAATATCAACAAAAAGTTTCAGGCAGACACAGTCAGCTTCCACTCAGTGTCAAAATGAGTTTGAATGTATGTTGGTAAAAATAGCTCTGTATGAAATGAATCTTTAAATTAAATCAAGTGCTACAGACCCCCCAAGGGTGCCAACAAACTCCTTCAACACATAAGCAATTTGGTAAGCCCCAGCCCTAATGAACGCCTTATACTGGGTGACTCAAATTTAGACTAGCTCACAGGTAAGTCTAACAACCTAAAAAACTGTGAGGACCAAAGATTTGCCCAGTTAGTATCAGAACCAACCAGACCAAATCCAAATAATCCACCAAAAACCTGCCTAATCGACCTAATCCTAACCAATAGGCCCCATAAACTCACCCACTCTTTAGCCTTTCATAATGACATAAGTGATCATAATGTAGTCGCAATTTCTAGAGTGACAAAAACTCCACAAACCCAGCCCAAATTTATACTCAAAAGATGCCGTGCAACTTTTAATGTCCCAAACTACCTGAATGAAGTGGCATAATTAAACTGGCAAACATTTTACATTGCCCCTACTGTACATGAAGCGACTGATGTATTCAACAGGTTGATATTGGGAGCTATCAATAAACATGATCCTATAATCAAGCACCAAGTAAAAAAGGTGTCCTGTCTGTGGTTTACCAAGGAGTTGAAAGAGGCCCTCGCAACTTGGGCCAGCGCTGGAAAAATGCCTGGTACAAAAAACTAGATACTGATTGAGTCAACTATAAAAGTGCAACAAAATCCTGTACCACACAAGTCAGGGTAGCTAAGGCCAACTATTATCTAAACTCCCTGAATAATAATGCACATGATGCTGTGAAATTTTGGAAATTAATCAAATATATTGAAGGTTCCTCGCCAGACCCCACCTTTCCACAGAAAATCTCAGTCAATAAGAACCTCATAATAGACAAATAAATCATTTTGGAAGAAACAAACTCCCATTTCTCTTGAGCTAGATTTGGTATTTAATAGGTCCCCTACAGCATCACACCATATCAGTTCCACCATGTCTTATTTACAGAAAATTTGTCGAAGTCCATTACCGTGATTGCACAATGCCGACACTTGACATTGTGCGTCAGAAGAATGATGTGTTTTTTTCCAGGGGGCTGTGCCCCTGCACCCCCCCATATGGGGGAGCTGTTCCCTCCCCCACATACTCCTGCATTTTAATATAATAAACTCAAGGTCAGTGTTGTTTCAGGGAGGGGCGCAACACTGGGAGAAGCGGTGTTAATTTACCACAAGATCATTACAGCAAACTGCTGATTTTGTCACTGTAATGGTCTTTCACAGTTTTAGTGTCTCTGTTCTGTGGGTCACCATACCATATCCTCCACAGGAGCCTGATAGATCAGGTAGCCCCACTACCAGCCCATTCATCTTCCAACCCATTACATATAAACAAGTAGAACAACTCCTGCTAGGGCTAAACACCAATAAAGTACAGGCATTGATGGTCTGGACCCCTTGTTCCTTAAAAATGGTTTCATCCACCTCTGTGCACCTGTAACCCATCTTTTCAACTCATCACTCTCTAGTAATGATATACCACTAATCTGGAAAACAGTGCACATCATTCCTGTCCTAAAATCTGGTGACACTAGTACACTCAGCAACTACAGACCCATATCCATTCTTCCAGTACTGGCCAACCGCTTAGAAAAACTTGTCAGTGCTCAGATAGGAGACTTTCTGGAGCATTCTAATACTATAACTCCCCTACAATCTGGTTTCCAACCTAAACATAGTACCATCTCAGCTCTGTCCAAGGTTACTAATGACTGGATACAAACCATTGGCCATAAACAAATCACTGGAGCTATCTTTCTTGACCTCAGTAAGGCATTCAACACCATTGACCACAACATACTGATCCAAAAACTGTCAAAAATAGGATTAGGTGCTGCCTCACTGCAGTGATTCTCTAACTACCTAACTGGCTTGGTTCAGCAGATAAAAGCAGATGGTCTCTACTCTACCTGTAACCCCATCCTTAGGGGTGTCCCCCAGGGATCTGGATTAGGCCTACTACTCTTTATGTTATACATAAACAACTTAGGTGAGACTTTCAGTGATGCCAAACTACACTTTTACACAGATGACACCACCCTGTGTGTCTCCAAGCCCAATATCTGACCTTCAGCTGGCATTCACTAAGTTACAACTCTGCCTCTTCCATTCTAAGTTGCTATTAAATGTCTTTAAAACTCGCCGGCCTGGTGGCGCTGAGGGTTGAGGCACTGGACACCACACTTCGCACCATGCCGGCGCCCCAGGTTCTGGAACTGACTCAGGTCGCTGGGGGTTGGAGGGGGGAAGGAGGATTGAGCATCCCAATGGATGATCTCCTTCTCTGGGGTGGGATCCTGGGGTGTCTTGCATACCCAATGCACCTGTGCCAGTGGAAGCATGGGCACCAGTGCAACAGGCAGCTCTTTGAGAGTTGGGGAGGGGAGGACAATGTGGGCATTTGTCGGCGACGTGTGACAGCATGCCATAAGACTGGACATCAGTCCTATGTGCCAACATCCTCAGAGGGTAGGAGGGACTAAGGGGAGAAAAACAGACCCCCTCCTCGGGCCAAGATGACAAGCGATCCACCTCAGGATCGCTGACCCACAGGACAGACCCTGTTGTGCAGGCACTGCAAGGAGTAAGAGAAGGTAGGAGGGATAAAGGAGCATGTCTGGCACTCTAGGGGCAGATTCTGTGGGAGGGATCTGTAGGATTTATTAGAGGTCTGAAGGAGGGGATCGAGGAGGCAGTAAGGTGGGATAAAAAGGAAAGAAAAAAATGTCTCTAAAACTGAGGTAATTTTCATTGCCTCACATAACACAGCTTCGCAATGTGTATCTGCCCCACCATCATTACTTTATTAGGTGACACCCTTGAAGTAGTAGAAAATTACAAATATCTTGGAGTTTTGATTGACAACAGTCTGTCTTTTGCCACCCATATAGAGGCATTATATAAGAAACTACAAGTCAGACTTGGATTTTACTTTAGAAATAGGTGCTGCTTCCCACAAGCAGCTGGTCCAGGCCACCTTCCTACTGACTGCAGACTATGCAGACTTAATTTACTGTCACAGTTTGGCTACATACCTCACCAAGTTAGAGGTACTTTACTACAGAGCAATCAGGTTCATCATGTAATTAGGGCCCAGGACCCACCACTGTACCTTGTATACTGCAGTTGGCTAACTCTCATTAGCTACCAGGAGACTACTGAATTTGTATACCTGGACATACAAAATCTTCCGAAAAAATCTCTCAGGATGCATTACCAGACTATTCCATAGATCACGCAGCAGCTACTCCCTCAGAAAAAGCAACTATATATTGCTGGATATTCCAGAATACACTATGAAGACAGGAAAATCTGCAATCAGTTTTTTTCATCCCTTCAAAATGGAACTCGCTGCAAGCCTGCCTAAAAATCACCTTGCTAGTTAGACCCAGCACCTTTAAAATGTTCACCGAAAAACTATACACTGAAACCTCTTTGCATGGCTAACATACTTCTGTTGTCACTGATTGGCTATTAATTGCCTCTGGGACAACAACAGTTTTGGTCCTGGGGTTGACGCTATTGATGGCGTCCTCTAGGGTGAGAAATCTGGGCACTGTCCTCAACGACAAGCTGACATTTGAAGCTCAGGTGTTGGCTGTCATCAAAAGTGGGTTTTACCATCTGAGGAACATCACCTGGATTACACCTCTAATTCTGCCTGAAGACCTGCCAACACTGGTACATGCCTTTGTAACATCCAGACTTGACTACTGTAATGGTCTTTACCTTGGGGTCAGTGGAGGGAACCTCCTCCAGATACAGCTAGTGCAGAATGCCACGGCCAGGCTGCTGACAAGGCTGCCTAGGTCCTGTCATATGACCTCAGTCCTATGGGGTCTGCACTAGCTGCTGGTCAGGTGGTGGGTTCTCTTCAAGGTGGGCTTGCTTACCTATAAAGCCCTATACAGATCGAGCCCTGGCTACCTGCCAGACCTCCTTACCCTGGTCATCCCAGCTCACTCCCTTTGTTCCTTCACCCAGGGCCTCCTGGCAGTTCCAAGGACTGGACTGAAAACCTTGGGTGATCACTCATTTGCAGTGGTCAGCCTGGTCCTCCGGAACTCATAGCCTAAACCTTTGAGGGAGACCTCTATGGTGGAGGCATTCGGAAGGGGCCTAAAGACTCATCTATTTAGCCTAGCTTTTCCTGAAAAGATTTGTTAATTTATGCAAAAATGTTTAATAATTTTATCTGTAGCTGGTTGTTCTTATAATTTTGACTATTTTATTACCCTGTTAAACTGTTCTGCTGTACGGCACCCAGAGCCCCTGGGATTGGGTGCCTAACAAATAAAATGTTACTTACTTACTTGTGTGGTATAGTCCTATACTGTGATATTGACAACTGCTGTTCTAATTGCACTTACTTCTGGTTTAGATATCTTGCTATATCCTGTATACCTATACTTCTATATAGAATTCTAGAGATATCAACCCAGTGAACTTACTTTTGTGAATAATTTTCTGTTTCATATATCTGTGTACCCTCTACCATTGTCTCTAAACATTGCATGCTATCCTATCCAGGACCTCCTTGCTTGCTCAATGGAAACTTTTCCAGATGAAATATATACAAATACATGTATTTTTATAAAATGGGTGAGAAAAAAATCAGTAAAAATGCTGTCATCTGATTGGATGAAACCCACCACATGACTGTACATTATCCCACAATGAGCGCATGCGTCAAAGTACTTTCTATTTGTCATTCCCTTCCAAAACACTTTTGGCCATTTTATAAGACAGATAATCTACAACAGGGGGTGCAGTCATGCTCTGATATATGCACTCCTTGGGTGGTTGAACACATTCAGCCTGTGGCCTCATGCCTCACAACATGCATCATGCTAATGCAGTGGGGACCTGCGTGATAAATTATTTACAGTATCTATACAAGTGCTGCTTGACCTGGGTAACCTCATGAGTGGTGTAAACAGCACAAGTATAGATAAATCATTTATTACACAAGTCCCCTTTGCATATTTCATTTATGCAGTAGGATAGGACCTTCAGTGATAGATTTTTCTTTAGATTTAAAAAAATATTAATAAACATTTGTGAGTTCATTTTGTGAACCAGTGGTTTTGCATGTTCCCTCATCCTGGTTCAATCAATAAATCAATCAGCCTTTATTTTTTAAAAGGTGCTATTCCTAAGATCATAGCACCCATTACAATAAACAAGTAAAACATAAAACTAACATTATCAAATAAACAGTTCAGAGATCCACACCAAAGGTGAGCTCAAACAGATGTTTTTAAGGCAGTTTTGCAGCTCTCCACTGTCAGGTACTCTCTTATCCGATGAGGTAGAGAGTTCCACAGGGTAGGGGCCGCAAACATAAATGCCCGTGGTTGCCATTGTTGTTGCCATGGATGTTGTGTCAGGATGACAAGCTAATGCTGTGAAGTGGCAGTTCATTGGTGCCACAGAACTTCCTCAGAAATTACAAACCACTGCCGCAGTAGTTCTGTGGCAAATGGTAACCCTGCCACAGAACTTGGTCCCAAAGTGTTGTAGAAAAATTGGAGCCTTGCTCACAGCATCACCCTACTTCCTTCATTCCCTCGGTAATTACACACTTCACACATTGACTATCTCCTGTCTGCAATGGGCTTATGAATCAGTATCATTCAAGGTGTTTGCAATTATTACTTGTATCACCACCCTTGCTGTATGGTACATTATACTTCAAATACAGTAGTGATTGCATGTAAATACAAATAAGTTATGTCTTTCACCCGAGTACGCTACTCTATAGATTAAAGAATTACATTACTCAAGAACCCCCATTTAAAGAACTATTAAGATGTAGATGTACAGAATAAGTCTATAATTGCAGGGACAACAATCTTCCAAATCTAGAGATCTGTCCAAATTACATTGTTGCTGTCTCATCTGAGAGCACTCCAAGTATGCACCTCCTTATTCATAAAAGATGTGCAGAAAAGCTGGAGTCAAGTGTTGGGAGAGTTCTTTCCCAACATAATATCCAAACTCAGGACATTCAATTAAAGACATTTCCTAATCCTTGTTGTTCAAATTCCAGGTGAAATCCAGAAAAGGGATTCAATCTATTTAAAAAAACAGCCTCAATGCATATAGCATGGATATTGTCTAGCAGTGAGTATTCTCTCTGCCCCACTGAATCGACTATGACATAACAGAGTGTTTAAACACTGTACCTTTATTAGGTATTAGACTCAGATTCATACAACAGTGAAAGGCTAAATATGAGATGAACATAAGACAGTATTAGTAAAGAGTTGAATCCAAACAAGTGGTATATACTGTACACACACTTCCACACAAGAGCCTCCTCACTCAACCACTGTCCACATCTAGGGCTCTTAAAGACACAGTGCCCAAAATACCCGCCAGTCAACATGTGCCATCCAAAGTGGAAGACAAGTGGTCAGTCTAGCATCTAACAAATAAATAATAAAAATAAAAATAAAAATGGGAAGCAGATATGCCCAATATTAGGTCAATATCACTACTTGCTGTACTCTGACCTAAATTGGCCTTCTCCTATTGCACAACGTCTCCTCTCTCCTGGAAACCTACTGGACAGTGTACTTCGATCTAGTATGCCCACCTACCTAGCCTCCCTGCTGATCCCTCAACCCATCTCCTACGGTCTCCGATCAACTGACCTTTCCTTAATTTGCATTCCGAGATGTAGAACTACCAAAGGGAAATCAGGTTTCTCGCATGTAGGTCCCTCCTACTGGAACTCGCTGCCCCTAGATGTCCGCCTTGCACCTAATCATGCCACTTTTAAGAAAAGGCACCACTCCCTCCTTACTACTTGTGCCCAATGTACCTGCTTCAACCCTCCATAGATCTAGATTTACTCTGCCCTGGCTGCCCTTGGAAACATCTTCTATGGTGTGAGATGGCACCCTAAGCCTTCAGCCTCCTTTAAATCTATCCCCTCTCCCTGCCCCCTTCCAAATCAACACCCTCTCACTTTCAGTATGTCATAATGATGCCTTCGCTGGTATATTTCTTCTTTCTGTACCTCATATCTTGTGTTATTACTATGATAATCTACACTTGGGCACTTATCACTAATTGTATAATTTTTACACCATTCGTGCCTTGTACCTTTATTTGTCCTAACTTTACCTCACCTTATGTTTGCGATGTATTGCACATCTCCTTACACTGTATTCTATGTAACTGTTATCTCTCTATGTTGGTGACCTCCCAGGTCGTGCCTGAAAATAGTCACTTTCGTGTCTAGCGCACCTACCCGGTTATCAAAAAAATAAATAAATATGCATATCAGAGTTATAAAGGAACAAATACTGTATCTGTGCATGGCGAATGCATAGAAACACAAGTATGATAACGTAGAGGTGACAACAACTTTCAGCCATATAAAATTGGTTATTGTAGCATGCTAATTGTTCTGTAATTTGGTTGTATCGGGATGGTTCCATTTGGTATAGTTCATTTACTGAAGATGGGTTTCTCCTAACTCCCATACATCTGGTTTGCTGATGCTACAAAAAACACTTAAATATGTTCTATATTCAGTAATTCATTAAGTTTGACTTTCCATCTGTTATTTTGTCTGTACTTGAAAAATGAAAATTGCAATCAGATTTTTCATCTTGTGGCTGAATGTTAGAAGATCATGTTAGCATAGAACAAACATCTACCTTAATCCCAGCTGAGCAGTATTTTTCAAACTGTAGTGGCAATCATCTTGATTTAGTTGTGGGGATTTAAGGGCAGTTTTGGTCTGGGAGGACATTGCATCTTCTCAAAAGGCACTTCTGTGTGGAGTACTTATAAAAGGCTGAACAAACTTACCCTTCTTCCTTGATTTTGTTATCCAGAAAAAAAGTGCTAAAAGAAAATTCACAAATTCCAATCCGATGCAAAATTAAAAAGCCACATCTCGCACTGACAATGCCATGGCTAGTGTTGGCTTGAATGAGAAATGAGTGAAATCCAATTTAGCAATATGTATGTCCAATAAATAATTAATAAATTTGGCAATTTGACCTTAGCAATTGGACAGACAAATGGACAGACAGAAAGACATATAGAAATAAATGTCAGATTATGTCTCTTCTACTAATGTTCAGATCCTGTATTTATTAGAAATACCACACTTAAAAAATATTACACAGGAGGATGCCTCAGAGAAAAATGGAAAACATCATGAAGATGATAGAGATGGAGAGAATGTACCAAGGTAAAACAGTGCCAGATTAATGAATGAAACAGTACAAAGTGAGAGAAGTAACTGGCACCTGCAACGCCACAGACTGAATGTTCCAATGAACATTCAAGTTAAGACATTCAGCCTGTGGTGTTGTAGGTGCTGGTACTCTCTCTCTCTCTCTCTCTCTCTCTCTCTCGCTCTCACATCATGAAGATACATACTGGGCTGTAGTCCATAAAGTATGTTCAGGTATTTAGTTTACTGTGGATAACTGAATGAAAACAAGATTTGTCTCAAGACATCATCTGCTGCTACTTCCGATGTCGAAGTCCTCTTATGGTGTCATACCACCATGGTGTCAAACTGCTATCAAGGGGAAGGTAGTGAAAATGTGGAGCAGTAGTATGATGAGAAACATCCTGCTTTCATGAAATATGACTTGATGGTTGTTCTACTTTTAATATTATAGTTTGTTTAGTTGTTTTTCAGAACTATTGCTTATTAAACTGTTTAGCTTTTGTATTACAGTATTTGCAAGGCAAATTTTGTTGTGCCAAATGGTACAAGCATAGAAATAATTCCAGTCAGAAAAGTTGTAGGATTTCTTCCATGGAGGCAAATTGCTCTTAGGGTCCTGCACAGTATTCTAATGGAATGCAGTAAGATAGACGAAGAGAGAGAGAGAGAGAGAGAGATGACAGATAGACAGAGAGACAGACAGACAGACAGAGAGAACTTTGGGGCAGGTATTGAAAACAATAGCAACAAGAAACTTTAAAATGTATATACCGCATCATATCTGTTCCAAGTTGTGCCTGAAATTTTGCCTCCATATATCTAATACCTTTAACCAGTTAACAAAAACTAAATAAATGAACATCAGTGGATACCTACAGATGGCTTTTCATAGCCATTGAAATCTAGCCTTGCTACACAGTGACAGATTTTGGAAAAGGGTTGTGGACTACTGAAACAAATAGAACACACCTATCCCATTTTATACCAAACAAGTCTCTGTGGATTGGAGATGTGTTTTGTACAGAACTTGGATATTTACCATTTTTCTGTATCAACACAAAGCCCTCCAGTGCCAATCACTTTTATTTTGTCAAATAAGCGTCAGAAGAAAAAAACTGTCAATGAGATCTGATGTTTGCTCATTTTACTTGTGACTGTGTTGTTCTTAGGTGACAACTTTGGTTAGCACCTCCTGATTAGTCAGTGTTAGTAAACAGAGGGCACAGACTTGGCAGCTACATAAGCACTGGTGCTACTAGTGGTGATAGGAAAGGCCCAGGAAGACATGACGGATCCTTGTGGGGTTTGTGGGTGGGATGGGGTGGGGGTGGAAGGGCATTTTAGATTTTGCATTCCTTTCAACAAAGAGTAAAAGTCAGAGATGATGAAATGACAGAGAACAAATGAATGAACTAATATAATTACACTTTTTTTTGTATTTTTTTGGGGGGGCCATAATATCCTGGTAGTAACTATGGCACACACACACACACACACACACACACACACACAAAATCAGATGGCAGAGAGGATGATGTGTGGGATGGAGTGGTAATGAAAGCTGATTCACCTAGTCTCCCACAACCTGATTCACCTAGTCTCCTACCCTGGCTTCAGGAGCCCAGTTCTTTTATGTGCACTGCAGAGGCTGCAAGCACAAACACCTAGTTCCCAAGGTCAGATCATTAAACTAGATAAGATGTTGTTGACATCCTTACATGTCTCCCCAGTGGATTTTTACTTTTATCAAATACTGTTAAGATAGCTTCTATATGTAATTTTGCAATTAATTGCTCATTTTATGTCACTGAGGCACGGTTACACAGGGGTCGGAGGGGCTCACTTGATTGTTTCCAGCCCTTCCCCTGCACCATTTTGGACTCATTTTAAACAAAGCAAACTTCAGGAGACCTGCTCCTGCTCTCTATACCTGCCGGGCACATCTTGCAGCCTTAGCTGCCCTCCAGACACGGACCTGCCCACCCAAAAATGGCTGCTTGATTTTTATGTTCCCCGGGAGCCAATTACTGAGTGCTACAAAAAGGTGCCAGTTATGAATCTTTGAAAGGGCTGCTTAAATTCTGCAAGGAGTCCACACTGGCTATCAAATGCCACTGGCGCATGCTTACCCAGTGGTCAGAGAGGCTTAACCGTTTGTCTCCAGCCATCCCCCTGCACTGTTTTATAACTAATTTTAAACAAAAAGAACTTCATGAGACCTGCTCCTGCTCTCTATACCTGCCGGACACGTCTTGCAGACAGACCCACCTTCCAGACATGAACCCACTCGCTCGACAATGGCTGCTTGATTTTTGGGCCTTCCCACCCATGCAGTTGATATAAAGTCTACTTAAGCGCTTTGATATTTGAATTGTGCTATATAAATAAAAATATTATTATTATTATTATTATTAATGGCTCCATTGGGGGACTCCATCTGGGGAGCTCAGAGTGATGAATCAGAGCACTTGATCTGCCATAGGAGGGACACCTTCTGTCCCTACCCAGTTCAAATCCATCTGCTCTAACATCTTTCTGAGTTGCTTTCTGCCCCCTTCCCCCCACCTTTCATTAGGAAGACGCAAATGGAATAATCGGTGTCTGAAAAAGTGCGAGCTACTGACACTTGTGACAGGTCACTTGAGCTCCTGGACTACTAAGTCATCTGAACTTTTGTGATTGGTTGAACTTATATAGAGGTGTCAAAAGTGAGTATGCGCACCAGTAGTTTAAAGTGTTACGTTGCATGAATTTCAACATTATCGCAGAAGTCCTAGCAATAGTACTGGTTTAGTGAATTAGGCTCATTGCCACCACTTCTAGTACAAACCTTTTGACATTGTTAGTTGCTGCCTTGCATTATGGTTCTCCTACTCCTAGCTATTGTTAACTACCTTGGCGTACTGTATATAAGCTATACCTTTGATACTGTCTCACTCAGTTTCTGCTACAATTCATGACAGTGCAAGACTATCCCTGGCTTTTAGTACTGCAACAATCATTTAGCATAATAGCTGTTTTGGTCTCCTGCTGCATTGGTACTGCTAGTCCTACTAAGTAAAAGTTGATACATGATGTTTCGGCTCCTAATTTAGACAGTGTAAGAATATTCTCTCTCTATTTTTGTGCTGCTATGGTCTTTTGTTAATACCTCTGTACTTGGGCTCTGATACACTTGGGTTACTGATAACAATTAGCCAGTGTTTATTACTCCTCCCCCCCCCCCCCCAATTCCTTCCTCACTCTGGTAGGGAGTTACTGGCCTCACTCCTCATTTTTGTCTACCAGTCCCCTGGTCTCCAGAACGATGTTCCATTCCATTCAACTACAATGGTCTCTGGCCTAACACTTCTGTTTCTACTTACTGTTATAGACCTCTGCATCCCTGCTCCTGACTGCACAACACAGTCTGTTGACAGGGCTCTCTTTGACTTTCTTTTCTCCAATACCCTGGTTCTTTCTATCCCGAATAAGAACCATTCTTGGAACATCAAACCTAAATACATTTACTACATCATGCGGTATCTGACTAAACACTTCATCCACAGACACCACTCTGGAACCCCCTTATGCTATCTTAGCACCCTAAGGCTCCACTCCCTCTCTATTACTCTGTCTGGGTACATTGAAACCAACCCTGGTCCCCCTTCTTTCCACACTCCTTTCCATGGTTCAATTACAAGGGGCTCAGGATTCCACACCTCAATATCAGAAGCATCATGGCAAATTTTACTGAAATGGAAGCCTGTCATTTGCCACAATCCTGACATACTTGGCATTACTGAATCTTGGCTAAAACCATCCGTCTCTGACTCAGTGTGTCACCTCATAGGGTGCAGCTGACTCTCCTTCCACCAAATGAGGAGGAAATATCATTATCTACTATGAAAGTCATCTCCAACTAACTAACATTCCAGGTACTAAGCCTTCCTCCTGTGAAGTTCTTCACTCCCATCTTACCTTGGGTGGCTCCAAAAAACTATGCATAATACATGTCTGTAATCCTCTAAGAGTCACATATCTGGCCTCTCTGACATGATCAACTAGCTCTCCACCACCACTGGGAAAAATGAGATTATTATTCTGGGGGACCTTAATCATAATTGGTTTGGACAGCATTCATATGACTCTCCCTTAAACAAACTACACCTCTCCCAGCTGATCAGTGACCCAACTAAACTATCCACTTCTGGGGGAAATCACTCTCTCATCGACTTGGCCCTCTCACACAGGAAGGATAGGATAACAACTGCTGGTCCTCTTGCTGTTGCAATAAGTGACCATACTCCAGTTTACTGTATCTGGAATGTCTGTGCTCCCCCCAAGGAGCTTGAATTTTGAGATTTCTCTAGACTTGATTCAGTGGCCTTCCTGCGTGAACTCGAACAAGTGGACTGTTCCCCACTTTACAATACTGCTGATGTTGATGCTGCCCTTGATTACTTTTCCATCCACTTCCTCGTTCTGCAGAACAGATGTGTCCCTACAGTCAGACTCAGGGTAAAGGGAAAATCTACTAGATGGCTACACAGCAGACTACTAACACTTCTAAAAACAAGAGACACTTGCTGGCATAAATATAAAGCCTCCTCATAGCACAAAGACTGGTTAGACAACCAGGTATTGAGAAACACCTGTAAGAAGAAAATATGGGCTGCTAAAGGAGCTTACCATAGGGAGTTGCTACAAGCCTCTGCTAAGGACTCAAAACATTTCTGGAGCCACACTAAAGGTCTCATGGGTTCTGGGGAAGACTCTTAACAAATGCTGTCAGTCATGACAATCAACGGGATAAACTGCAATAACATGGCAACCATAGTCAACACTTTCAACAACCACATTGCTAACTTACCCTGTACTACTGAGCAACCCCTGACATCTGAAGAAATTAATTTTATACAATCCTGTGCTCCCTAACCACCTTTCTGCATCTGCGCTGTCTCTCGAAGGGAAGTATTAAAACTCCTTAACGCCATCTTTTCTGGCGGGAGTGTTGGCCCTGATGGGATCGAAAACAGACTATTCAAGATAACAGTCACAACTCTTGCAGCCCAAGTAACCAGGATATTTAACTTGTCACTAATTTCAGGTACTGTTCCTGAGAACTGGAAAATAGCCAAAATAGGTCATGTCCTTAAACAAATTCTGGCCAGAGCCGACAGAGCTGCAGCTGAAGAATTTGGGGTAAAATATTATAAATTACCAAAGTTACAAGCATGCATTTGCAAAATGTAACATAAGCTCATAAATGTGTTGGTTTGTAATATTTTCACACCAAATTTTCAACATAGCCTTGTTATGGCCCTGCCTCATGCAGACGGGTAGACAAAATGTTCAACTCTTGGAATAAAGGTGTTTTTGCACAGGGAATGCAAAATCAATTTTTAAGATGCAAATACACATTTGGGGCAGGAATTGAAAATGACAGCTATCACATTCATGAGGTGCTGTAAAGAAATGGCTATGTGGAAAATTTGGGGTAAAAATATTGAAAATTACCAAAATTACGAGCCTGTGCTTACAAAATTCTATGTGGGCTCATAACTTGGTCATTTTTTAAATATTTATGTACCAAATTTTCAACATAGCCTTCTTATGACTCCACCTCATGAACAAGGGCAGAGAAAATTATCAACTGGTGTCCAAAAGTGATTTCGTGGAGGGACCACAAAATCACCTTTTGGGGTGTAAAAAAAAAAACATTTTGGACAGGATTTAAAAAATGACAGCTATCACAGTCATGAGGTACTGTAATATGGCTATGTTGTAAATCTGGGGCAACGATATTGAAAAGTACCAAAGTTATTATCCTGCGTTCGCAAAATTCAATGTAGGCTCATAACTTTGTTGTTTTTCAGTATTTGTACACAGGGGCCCGGATATTCAAACTGCGCCAGGCTGTGGCGCAAGCTTGGGCGCAGCTCAACATGGCTGCGCAGGGGTGTGGCCTGGGTGATATTCAAAGGAGCTGCGCTATGGCCCAGTAGCTTTGAATATCGCACCCTGGCCACCCCCACTGTACATGGCGCAGTGGCACTGCGCCAGTGCAAGTGGCCAGAGGGAGCATGGAGATACGCTAGTGCGCCATTTCGCCATTCACAGCACCCGCAATATTCAAAAGGTGACATGCAAATGGGGCCATAATTTATGCAAGGCACACATGGGGCCATTTGCATGTCATTATGGCCCCATTTGCATCCCATTTGCATGCAGGTGCGTCGATCTCCGACGACTTGCACCTGGTGCCCTGCCAGGCAGCAGCTGTTGGGAACCGACGCCCTCTGCAGCCCGATCACGGTCATTTGTTTACAAAGAAAGTCCCTGTCTATATCCCTGGTGGTCCAGTGGACTGCTTTCTGCCCGATCGCGGGCATCTGTCTCAATATAGGTCCTCGTCTGATATCCCTGGTGGTCCAGTGGACTGCATGCTGCCCGATCACAGGCATCTGTTGAAATATAAACCCCCCTGTCCAATATCCTGGGTGGTCCAGTGGACCGAATGCTGCCCGAACGCGGGCATCTGTTGAAATATAAACCCCCCCGTCCAACATCCTTGGTGATCCAGTGGACTGAATGCTGCCCAATCACGGGCATCTGTTGAAATATAAAACCCCCCTGTTCAATACCTCTGGTGGTCAGTGGACGAATGCTGCTGATCGCGGGCATCTGTTTTACAGAAACGTTCTATTACCCTGGTGGTTCAGGGTTTCTCCTCCACCGCCCACTGAGCCCCACCATTCCATTCTCGCGATCAGTCGGCATGGAGCACCGCCTGCCTGTTACCGCTGCCGCCGATTGACACTCGGGGTTGTCCATTCGATGGTTTTGCCGTGAGCCAATGGGTGCAGCCCCTACGCATTATTATTTTCAGATATGTGAATGATTCATCTGCCATATCTGAATGTGTAGTATGGTAGGGTTGCACACCCATTGGCTCACGCCTGTGAACCAATGGGTGCAGCCCTACCGAGGTGTCAGTCGGCGTGGCGGGTGGCAGGCAGGCGGGTGCTCCCGCCCGCCGCTGATCGGGGAACGGGCGGTGGGGCTCAGTGGGCGGTGGGGAGGGGTACCCTAGACCACCAGGGTAATAGAACGCTTTCAAACAGATGCCCGCGATCGGCAGCATTCGGTCCACTGGACCACCAGGGATATTGGATGGGGGGGTTTATATTTCAACAGATGCCCGCGATCAGGCAGCATTCAGTCCATTGGACCACCAGGGATATTGGACGGGGGAATTTATATTTCAACAGTTGCCCGCGATTGGGCAGCATTCGGTCCACTGGACCACCAGGGATATAGGACAAGCACATTCTTTTTAAACATTTGCCCGCGATCAGGCAGAGAGCGGTCCACTGGACCACCAGAGATATAGGACGGGGACTTTATTTTTAAACACATGCCCACGATCGGGCATGGGGGGGCACTGCCAGGTGCAGACGGAACTCGAGTGGCCACCCACAGGTGGCAGCTGCTGTGTTGCGCCCTCCAATGCAGCAGCTCACCTGTGGGTGGCCATCAGTTGTTCCCTTTTTTTTTTGGCTTAACTTTGTGCTGTCGAAAGTAGGGGTTGCGCGTGCATGGCTCTGCACATCCTGGGCTGAATATCGGGCTGTGCAGGTTATGCATGGGAACGCCCCCCCCCACCTGTGCCTGCATACATTACTGATGCGCATCGGGATTTGTGCGGTGCACTTCTCCCTTTTGAATATCGTGCCGGGGCGCATCAGTGGGTTGCACATGGTGCAACACTGTTGCACCATGTGCAACCCTTTTGAATATCTGGGCCCAAATTTCTACATAGCCTTCTTATGACCCCACATCATGAATAAGGGCAGAGAAAATTTTTAACTCCTCCCAGAAAGGTGATTTCACACAGGGACCGAAAATCACCTTTCGGACAATTGTTCATGAGCTGAGGTCCCAAAGAAGGCATGTTGAAAATTTGGGCCAAAAATATGTAAAAATGCACAAGTTATGGCTTTAAGTTCAAACCCCCCCTTGAAATACATTGAACTGCATACCTGTGTCTTCAGTTCATGGTCTGGCTTTGAAGAGTGAAGACATGTCTGTATTCCAAAGAGGATTATGGCGTTGGACCCCCGATAGGTAAGTAAGGGCTTGGGGAGTACAGGGTGGTGGATGCTCAGTGGGAGGGTCAGGTGGGAGTAAGGAACGGCTGCAAAAGACATCGATGATGTGTTTTTTTTGCAGGTGAAAAAAAAATAGACTGATCGCCGATCTTGACATTAGGATATTGGGCACCCCCAGTGTCACAGTTATGTGGGGGAAGACATCGCTGGACCATTTTTATTTACAAGTAAAAAAAAAAGATCGACAATCCCTGATCATGACACTGGGGGATCGGGCTCCCCCAGTGTCAGAAAAAACAGACCAATGATCTCCGATCGTGACACTGGGGGATTGGCACCCCAATCTCATTTCTATGCTTCTGGGGGAATATGGGGTGGTGGGTGCTGATAATGAGGGTAGGGTGGGGAGAATTTCTATAATATAACAAAAAATAATATACAGTAAATAAATAAGTGCCAGCGGTCACGGCAGAACACAGCCCACTCTGCCATGACCAAGATGGCTGCCGCATGCTACTGCACATGTACAACTGCTAGCGTATGGGCAGTACTGTGGGGTGGCCATCTTGGACATGACAGAGTGTGCCATGTTCTGCTGTGACTGCTGGCAATGTGAAATATTGCAGTGCGGCATTTGGTAGGGACAACATGGGTGGACAGCTTCACAGACACGGAGGCAACAGTGATGCAATCCAACATGTTTGTTCAGAAGAAATGTAGTCCTTTTACTCAGTGATCATAAAAGGACTGCAGGGCTCCACCCACTGAAACCGTAGAAAGGTGACCCAGGGAATCTTGCAAACTATCGCCCTATTGCCATCCTGCCTGTTTTTAGCAAACTACTAGAGAAAGTCGTCGCCCTCCAGGTCACTGAACACCGAAATAAGTATAATCTACAATCCCCAGCTCAACATGGTTTCAGACCTGCCCACTGCACTACTATGGCTCTAACCCAGCTTTTGAATGATATGAAACTGGGAATGGACAATGGGAAACTTCCTGGTTCCATTTTTATTGATTTAACAAAGGTGCTCGATCTCATGAGTTTACTCAAAATTAGAATCCAAACTCTCCACCATGACATCTTTAGCACAACTCTAAACTGATTCTGCAGCTACCTAAGTCAAGGGCAACAATTTGTTAAAGTAAACCAGGAAATCTCCACACTTTCTGCTATCAACTTTGGAGTACCCCAGGGTTCAATCCTTGGTCCGCTGCTGTTCTCCATATTCATAAATGATGCTCCCAAGACCCCACTACACTGCAGCACCCTTCTCTACACTGATTATATGATACTCTATTCCAGCTGTCACAGTATATCTGAGATCAACTCATAACTGGATGCTGATTTTGGAAAGCTGCAGACCTGGCTAACACAAAATAGCCTCATCCTAAATCCTAATGAGACCCAGGCTATGTTATATGAGTCCTCGCCTAGGCTCAGATTCTGCAACACTGGTTTTAACATTCAATGCTCTTATGGCTCTCTCCTCTCTCCTCTCTACCATCAGCTCTTCAAATACCTTGACGTCACTCTGGGCTCTGCTCTTGATTTCAATCTGTGCATCACTAATATCTGCAAAGTTGTCAATGCCAAACTAGGACTGACCTACAAAATTAAATATTCTCTGACTCCTGCTGCAAGACTTTCCATAGCTAGAGGTATCCTACTTCCCAGCCTCCTGTATGGTCTTACCCCATACTATATGACCAGCTCTTCCAACCTAGACAAATGGAATGTGTCATAAAAAAGTATGCCAGTTTGCTTTCTCCACCCCCAGAATGACTCACCACTGCTCACTATCTACTAATCTATGTCAGCTACCCCCTTGCTATGGCCACCTATTAGCACTTGGATGCATGATTGACAACATTCTTAAGTCCTCCAAACCAGTGGCCCTCGCAGCCTGATGACTCCTCAGGAACAATCTTACCCACTTTGCTCCTGCACCCAATCTCTCCTGGTGGTCCCAAGATGTTCACCCAAGATAGGTGAACAGGTCTTTGCCACCTCACTCTCTGTGTGGGATATTCAGAAATGCACCTGGCAGGGGCACAAGCAGGGCGCAGTACAACTGGGATGCACCAGGGCATGGACTGGGCGATATTCAATGGAGCTGTGCCATGGCTCAGCACCATTGAATATTGTAACCTGGCCTCCCGCTTTGTGCAAGGTGCAGTGGCACTGCACCAGTGCAAGTAGAAGGAGTGGAGCAGGGGGGTGCGCCAGCGCTAGTGTGGTTGCACTAGGTGCAGAAGCTGCGATATTCAGCGGTGGATATGCAAATGGGGCCATAATGCATGCAAGGCACAACTGGGGCCATTTGCGCGCTGGTGCGCCAATCCCCTGCAACTTTCACCTGGCGTTCTGCCAAGCTGCAGCCGACGGGGACCGACATCCCCTGCACATCGTGGCAAAGTGTCCCAATGCCCAATCGCGGGCATGTGTACATGTAAACACAAGTCCAAATTCCCTGGTGGTCCAGTGGACCACTTGCAGCCCGATCACAGGCATAAGTACATTTAAAAGCATCTATCCTTATTCCTGATGGTCTAGTGGCCCGCTTGCAGCCTGATTGAGGGCATAAGTGCATTTAAAACATTTAACCATATCCCTGGTGGGCCAGTGGCACCCCCTCCCACCCGCCCACTGAGCCCCACCACCCCGGCTCCCCCCCAGTCAGTGATGGGCAGTAGCTCCCCACCCACAAGCCGCCCGACTGCCCACCAACTGACTGCATACAATATGGCTGTACGCCCATTGGTCCACAACAGGGGCCAATGGGCATGCAGACCATACCATACTATACAGTCCAGATATGTGAATGGCTCCATTCTTAAGCAGCTCCAACATCTGCACCTGTAACTGACATCCAATTTCTCTCTTTAGATAGTTAATAGATGTCTTTCTCACCCTACATGTTGTCTAAATCCTTCCTACCAAGTGCCTCCCCTCCATCTTCTACTGATTGGGAACTTTTGCTCACTTTCCCCTGCACTTAAGTTTTCTTTGCTTATTCTCATTGTCTACAATCAAAATTTCATGTATTGTACCTACTGAATTACTCTGAGAAGTAATGTTATGTATACTGCTTTGTTCACTACTGTCTGATTGTTCTGCTGTTGTACCATCGCTCTGAAACCTCCTGGGTCGTGCCTGGAAAGAGGCAATGTTTGTCTAGTGCACTTATCCAGCCAACAAAAACTAAATAAAATGTTCTTAAACATGACCACCACTTGCACTTTGTAAAAATCTCTTCCCTTGAGCTTACTTGTCCAATGTACATGCAAGATTCATACTCCAGATGCAGTAGTATGATGTTATTGCATATTTTTCATGGTAAATACCACAGCACTGTACAAATACATTTCATTTTTGCAAAGCATCCATTGTACAAGATTGGAACTTTTAAACCTTCACAATCTTGTATCATGCTTCAGAAATGAAAATACACAAGACAACATTACTGCTCACTGACTCCACTGAAAACTCTATTTTATTACAGTACTACTCTTCATTCATCATTCTCTACAACACAACCAAAACCTACCTAACACAGCATGCAAGCAAACATTCAGCATTGACAAATGCTTGTTTCTTTAGTCCCGAGTGCAGGCTTTGATTGCTGACTCGAATTCCCAGCCCCCACAGCATCTCTTCATTTCTTTGTGCATTTTGAGTGCCTTGGAGAATGTGCACACTTAGACTGCAGTGTAGGAGGCACGTACTGTATGTATCTCAGATGTCATTTGCTAATATCATTACGATGCACACAGTTTGCAGTTTGGGAGAAACAGCAACAATCTCCTGAGTGGTGAATCCTCTTTTAAGGGGTAGGAAGCACTTTTTAGTGTAATTGGCATCTCAAATCTCACAACAGTAGTCATTGCAGGGACAGAGTGTGCTTATAGCTGCAGAAGTCTGTACTTTGTATTGCTTCAATGTGTTTGGCACCACAGGAAACACAGCAGCAATAATTGCAGTATTTAGATTTTATTTTTTAGTAATAACCTATAGGCACCCAGTGCCTATTTTCAAAGGTAACCCAGTCGTTCAAACAATATACAACATTAAATACATCAATGTGCAATATACAGTATAGTAATACTTTGTCAAACTGTGCAATAAACTGTCAGTCGCTAAGTAATTATCTAAAACAGTTACATGTAGCAAGGTCATTCAACTACATTTTTAAAACACTTCTGAGATACCTTAGTTGATGACTGTTCAACACATTCAAAGGCTATAAATTCCATGCTTTAATTGTGCTATTTTTAAAAAATGTTTGTCCTACTTTTGTTCTACTCCTAGGCATTACTAATTGTGAATTCATTGAAGATCTTGTATTCTATAAATTCTAATATTTTGACATCACCATGTTCAGTCTTATTGTACTTTGTGTATAAGTTTCCAGCACCAGATGCTATCAAAGTATTTAATACAAAAATCAGAATGCAGGCACCCTACCCATTCATAAAGTTCACAGTGGTGAGCATCCCTTTTAACTTCCAAAGCAAGTCTACATGCTTGATTACACACCATCCTCAGTCTGGATAGCACACTGACCACTGCTGATGCATAGATAGGTAGCCCATAGTGAATAATTGAGAACATTAATTATACTCTGGGCAATGAATCTTTGTGCTCCCTAATCAAAATTCCTCTTGTTTCTATACAACACGCCTGATTTCATATTAATTTTCTTAACAATATAATCTACAAGTTTGGCATAGGATAGTTTGGTATCCAGAAAGACACTTAAATATTTAAAACAATTCCATGTACTCCAAAATCTCTCCTGCTTTAGTTTTAATTTCAGTTGTTTGCAGTGTCCAATATTTTTTAACTACTGAAAATCACTTTTTTAACATTCATTATTTAATTTATTTGCAATAAACCAATTTTGGACTCTTACAAAATTATCCTGGAGTCCCCCCCCCCCCAGAATAGGAACACTTTTAGCTTTTGTTGCCAGGACCGCATTGTCTGCAGAAATAGTAACTGTCATCCTGGCAATCAGAAGAAAGCTCATTGAGAAAAATGCTAAAAAGTAACTGTCCCTATATATGCCCCTGTGGGACCCCATGCTAACAGATCTAGATGTGAATACGCTATAACCCTGTTTTGCCTTCTGTTTTCTACTATTTAAAAATAGTCATGGAACCAGCAACATACATTTTATGATAAACCAAGTTCAAACAATTTATTTACCAACATCTCATAATTTAAGAAATCAAATGCTTTCGATAGAGCAACATAGGTGGCCCCAGCCATGCCCCCACTGTCCAAATAATCACCAAAAAGTGTGTATATTCCAATAGAATACAGTACAAGAGTCTGACTGCAACCAGGGAAATAAACATAATGTCTTGGTCAAGAAAAGCACATAGAAAAACAGTCACTGGGACCGTCACCTACAAAGGGTTGTATTGTAACGCTGCTCCTCACAAAAGGAAACTGTGGAACAAAACTTTTTAAAGTGCAGAAATCTTCTTTATTCATGGAAAAATTCTCCCAAGTGCCATTGCAATTGTACACACACCATCAGAGTAGCACAAAATGATGCCTATTCTGAAACAGTTCCAACATGCTGGTTGGCGTACAAGCTCTGATCCCACCTCAGTAATGACATCACCTAATGTGTTACATGCAATAGGGGCCTGTTGCGTGAAATGCATTAGGTGACATCATTCCTGAAGTGAGGTTGGATCCTGTACACCAACATCATTACAGTACAAACTCTCAGTAGGTGCTGGTCCCAGTGACTGTTTTTCTGTATTCCAATAGAACAGTTGTAGTACTACACCTATTCCTAGTGCTGCGTCTCTGTCAGGATAGTAAATTCCTCAATAAAACTCATTAATAGACAATAAAACTATTCTTTCCAATTGTGACAGGGTTGAATAAGCCCCAGGCCCATTTGTTATGCAGAAAGAGTTTAAACACAATGGTCTGTTTTTATCCTTTCCTTTTCTGTCTCTTCTCTGTCTAGTTGTACAACCAGATTTTCTTGTGAGACATAGGAACTGATCACTCCAACAGTTTTGCAATTCTCCCACCTCTCGCTATTTCTCTCTGCCTTCCTTTGCTATTTCTGTCTTTTCTTCCCCCTTGCATATCTGCAGGTATAAAAAATTATGTGAATCTTTATGTGGAAATATCACTGATATTGGGATCCCTTTGTTTAAAACTGTATATAGTTAGATTGTTGAAATGATTGCAAAGCTATTTGAAACTCAAGCGGTTAACCTGAGAATGCTGGATGCAAAATATTTGCAGAGCTGGCTACAAGAGGTCAGTTCTGGGTCATTATGTTCTATTTGCTGCACCTGCAAGAACATTAGAAACTGACAAGAACATTCTGTGAAAAAAATGCTGTCACCTTAACAAGCTCCCTGCAAAGACTTGTTATGAAAAGAGCAACAATATTTTGCTAGAGAGAGAGAGAGAGACTGAGATATGAAACTGAGAAGAAATACTCAGATGGAGGACTGTTTTCTCTGTTTGAACTGCCCTTGTAAATAGTAATTTTGAACAACTTTTATTTTTTATTTTGCTGTTATTGAGAAAAATAAAAACACTATTTGCGAATTTTGAAATTGCTCCTGGTTTTCCTATGCTTTCTGACCTGTGCCTTGATGACACCAGTACCTTGGACAGTGGGGTTGTGGGGACAGGACTGAGATCAGCCTATATTTACTTGTGGTTGTAACATCACTTTCTTTGTGCACTGGAACAGCCACTGCTTGTTTCCAAAGTTCAGGTACTATTTGTGTAAGCAAGGAAAGATTAAATATTGTTATAATCAGATGACATTTCATTAAAACCAGTTTCAACAATTTGATATCCATTCCATTACTACCCATTATAGTTTTGGTAGTCATTTTATTTAAGTACCTGATAACTACTTTTAGTAACCTTTTTAAATAAAACTCTTTATTTGCTTTCCTAACCACATCAGCAATTATTGTCATTCTCACTTTTGTGTTAGATACCTGTGCTGACACAGAACTAAAAAACATTATTAAACTTATTAGCTACCCATAAGGAATTAGTCACTAGACAATCATCCTTCTGCAGAGCTTTTGACATCATTTTCTTGTCCATCCCCAAAATCTGATTTATGCTTTTCCAAAATTTCTCAGGGTTTTCTGCCTCCTCCCTTTTATTTTTTAATAATCAGCTTTAGTGGACTGAATCAGTTCATTACATATATTCTGCAATTGTTTATAGGCTATTTTATTCATAAGTGAAACTCTTTCTTAAAATAAGCCACATTTTATCCCTTTCTGTCATGTTCCCAACTTCTCCAGTTATCCAATTTAGTAACCTACCCTATTTGTAATCTTCCTCATTGATGCAAAAGTATTGCAAATCTGATTAACTTCATTAATAAAAAAGTCAAGCACCTTGTCTACTGATGGAATACATTCTATGTATGACCAATTAGTATAGAAACATAGACAATGATGGCAGAAAAAGACCATACGTCCATCCAGTCTGCCCAAGTTCCCTATAATTCCTGGAACCTACTGTTCCTCCAGGGTACTAACCCTCCCCATCATCTCTCTATTCTCCTCCTTGGTCCTGTTGCCCCCCAGTAACCACTATGCCCTTCATTATGTCCCAGCCCTGCTTGAATCCCCTGACTGTTTCCTCTCCCACCACTTCAGCTGAAAGACTGTTCCAAGTTTCCACCACCCTTTCCGTAAAGTAGTACTTCCTCACATCTCTCCTGAACCTACCTCCTGTTAATTTCCATTCACGTCCACATGACTGTGAATTGGTTTTCAGGCTAAATAGTTTCCTGCAGTTCACTTTGTTAATTCCTTTAAGGAACTTGAAGGTCTCTGTCATATCTACCCTCTCCCTTCTGGTCTCCAGTAAGTACACAATTAGTGCCTTGAGGTGCTCCTCATAGGATCTTCCCTGCTGGCCCTGAATCATTTTTGTTACTCTGTGCTGCACTGTCTCCAACCTATCCTTATCTTTCTGAGGTGAGGATTTCAGAACTGGGCACAGTACTCTAGTTGACTCCTCACCAGGGAATGGAGCTATACAGGGGAAGAATTATCTCTTTTCTTCTGCTATCAATATCCTTCCTGATGCATCCCAGCATCCTGTTAGCCTTGCTATAGGCCTTGTTGCACTGGCTCAATTGCTTATGTGAGTTGCTAATTCCTCAGCTGTAGTGCTAAGTCTTTCTCCTCCCATCCAGTACTCTGTCTTAGGGTTCTTTTTCCCTAGGTGCATTACCTTGCACTTTCTAGCACTGAATTTTAACTACCAAACCTTTGACCACCCCTTTAGCTTTTGTAGGTCTCTCTCTGCATTTCCCTTATGCCCTCATCACTATCCACCCTCCCACATAGTTTTGTATCATTTGTGAAGAGACACAACCTGCTCTGGATTCCTTCTCCAAGGTCACTAATGAACATGCTGAAGAGGACCGGACCCAGGAGAGATTCCTGTGGAACCCCGCTCATAACTTCCCTCTCCTCTGATTTAACCCCATTGACCACCACCCTCTGCTGCCTCCCCTCTAGCCAGTTACCCACCCAGTTCACTATGGGTTTAGCTGTAGCCAGGTCTTCCATCTTCTTGAACAATCATTTGTGAGGTACTGAATTAAAAGCCTGTTAAAGTCAATGTAGAGCAGATCGACAGCATGGCTCTTGTCTAATTCCTTTGTCACCCAGTCAAAGAAAACTATCAGGTTAGTCTGAAAAGATCTTCCTGCCATGAAACCATGCTGTTTATTATACTGGAGTCTGTTGCACTCCAGGTAGTCTACAAGGTCCTCTTTTATCAGAGACTCTATCATCTTCCCTGCTAAAGAGGTCAGACTGACAGACCTATCATTATATCATATTATACAGTATAATTTAGCATTCATTTGAAAGTTGCAATTTTAGTCTCTGGAACTTTTCTAGTATTAATAATTTCTAGTTTAGGTCTCACAGCCAAACGACACAACATGGGAGAATGATCGCCTACAACATCTGGAAGCACTTCAACCACTTTCACATGTGTGCAATTTGATGCCAATCCCCTGCCCAGTAATGTGCCAATATTTGTTTACAATTCATCCTGGTTACCTCAGTCACCATCTATATCAAATTTAGTGATGTTATTTTATTTTTTTTACTTTTTACTATATTTTCCATTTTTTGCAGTCAATCGTTATTAAAGTCACATGAAAAATTCACTGTTAATGTTTAATTGTGCAACATAATCAGAGAAACAGTTTATCTCTAGTTTGTTATATTTTGGGGGAATGTACAGCCCCCAGTATTAGTTTTTTTTTTCCTCCAGTAGTTAAGAAAATGGCCATAAATTCACATTCTGGGCTACACCCTGTGACACCAGTTTTTGCTCCAACCAGATAATTTTTAACATAAATCATACCACGTCCACTTCTCTTCCCACTCCTATCTGTATGAAATAAACAGTAATAATCCAGAGCTGCTGTAACATCTTTGATTGTAGATGTTAACCAAATTTCAATTAAAATAATAATATCTGGATGTAGTATATCAGCCCAAACACAAAGTCTCATATATATTGATAATAAACTTCCTATATTTAAGTATACAATATTTAGTCCATTTTCCTATCATTACCATTACACCGTTGTACTCCTGATCCCAGGTTGACATGAATATTTCCAGATATCAACAAGAGCAAATTAATCAGTATTCTGGTTCTAAATTTCTGCAGCAATTTCTTTGTTTTTTTGCCCCAAACCTTTACCATTAGGTTGATTAAACTCCATATTCTTTAGTATGAGACTAGGCAGTTCTCCATAGTTTAACCAAGGCAACATGATATTAGCAGTAAAATAGAGCAAATCCACCCCCAACACTCCCAGAATAAATCCCATTACTATACCCTCTCCATCCAAAATTGTTAAAGTACCACCAAATACTTTATAGCCTAGGAAAAGTATTCCATTTAATTGTTTGTGTTCATGTGTCTTTTCCATGTTTAATTTAACATACCCATCAGAAGAAACATCATTAAATCAAAATACAACCAAGCAAAACCCATTATTAATCTAATAATTTAACCAAAAGTAAATTATAAGTTATATTGTGCTCCTATAAAATGGGCAGTATAACTTGCTCCATGCCCCATCTGATTCGGCTTACTCTGGCAGACTCCATCCTCTGTGATTGCACTCAGCCCCTGGAGTCAGCTGCTGCATCAAAAGATGCTGTCATGTCTCTTTGGTATTAACTATATATCCTGAAGCCCTACCTACAGTGGTCCTGCAACTGAAGTTCATTGGTGGGGTTGGACTAGGTGGGTACTCGGGGAGCAGAGTAGTCCAGTATCACTGAAGATAGGTAGACATGCAGATGCACCTTCTACTACACCATCAGATCTCCTGACATCTTAGTCATTTAACAAGGGCCTCTTCTTTCATCTCCACCCTGTCTCTACCAAAACTAACCTGATCCTACCACCTGTTTAACTGGTGTATTGTAACTTAAATAGATTACATTTTCCGCTACCTCTCTGCCCCTCTCTGCTACCTCTTCTCTCTGTCACATTTAATACCCTCCCTTTTCTTTTTCCTCCTACAATGCGGCTTGAACTCTGGCCTGACTTGCCCTATACTTCTCTTGAGTCATCTACACCTTCCCCTAGACCATCCTATCCTCCTGACTCTATTCTTATGAACATATGAGCATATCAAATTTGCCAGCAGATAAAGGCCTAGAGGTCTATCAAGTCTGCTCGAATGTGCAGCTAGCACCCCTTATTCTGCAGCTGCCCTTCCCTTCCACCCTTCCCCTCCATGGACCCGCCCTCTTGTCCTGTCCCATCCCATCCCATCCCTTTTTGAAGCAGTCCACTGTTCTACTGAATACCACTTCTGCAGGTAATGCATTCTACTCACCTACCACCCTCTCTGTAAAAAAGTGTCTCCTCATCTCCCTCCTGAATCTTCCTCCCTCCAGTCTCATATCATGGCCCCTGGTGTCCCTCCCCTCCCTTACTTTGAACAGCCCCTCAGTACCTGTCTTATTTATTCCTTTTGTGTACTTAAAGGTTTCAATCATGTCCCCACCATCCCTCCTCTCCTCCAGCGAGTACATGTTCAACTCCCTCAGCCTTCTCTCGTATGATAAGTCCCCCAGCCCCTTGATCATCTTTGTCACCCTGCGCTGCACCCCCTCCAGTAACTTAATGTCCCTCCTCAGATATGGGTGCCAGTACTGCACGCAGTACTCCAGGTGTGGGCTAGAGCACCCCCAGCTCCTTCTCCTATTTTGTCTGGGCTAGCTGCACTCCCCCCAGCTGGTAAATTCTCCTTGGGTTCTTCACCCCAAAATGCAGAACATTGCACTTTTTGGCATTAAACCCCAGTTGCCAGGTGTCTGACCAGCTCTGAAGCTTTGCCAGATCATCCTGCAACCCCTGCCATCCTCCAGGTCATCCACCAACACCACTCCCATCTTGGTATCATCAGCAAACAGACTGATCTTGCTCTTGATGTCCAGTGATATGTCTGCAGTGAATATCCCAAACAACACTGGTCCCAACACCAAGCCCTGTGGAACACCACTCGTTACTACCCTTGGGTGTGAGAGCTCTCCCCACCCACCACCACCACCCTCTGTCGCCTTCCCTGAAGCCAGTTTCCTACCCATCTCACCAGCTTTGCACCCACCCCTGTGCCTTCTAACTTTACTTCCCAACCTCCCATGTGGCACCAAGTCGAATGCATTACTGAAGTCCAGATACAGGACATCCACTGCATGGCCCCTGTCCAGTTGCCTAGTTACCCAGTCATAGAACTCCACCAGGTTGGTTTGCCAGGATCTGCCATGTATGAAGCCATGCTGTCTACTGTCCTGTAGCCCTTTGGACTCTAGGAGGGCCACCAACTTCTCCTTCAAGATAGTCTCCATCAGCTTACCCACGATGAACGTGAGGCTCACCTGTCTGTAGTTCCCCAGTTCATCCTTGGGGCCACTCTTGTGGAGGGGCACCACATGAGCCACCCTCCAATCCTGAGGTACATACCCTGAGTGTATTAAGGCATTAAATAGGTCTGTCAAAGGTCCTGCAAGGACCTCTGCCAGCTCCTTCAGTGCCCTGGGGTGGATGCCATCTGGGCCTGGTGCCTTGTCCACCCTCAGTGACTTCAAACCCTCCCAAACTCTGCCCTCCATGATTTCCCCATCTGTCACCCCTCCCCCCCTGTTTCAGCCATTCCTCCCCCCTTGGGTATCACCCCCTCTCTTCTCCTTAGTAAATACAGAGCAGAAGTAATCATTTAGCGCTTCTGCCTTATTGCACCCAGCTTCCACCAACCCCCTCCTTCCTAACCCTTACTATGTGGTCCTTACAGCTCCTTTTCTCCCTGATGTACCTAAAGAAGTCCTTCTCCTCTTTCTTAGTGCCTTGTGCCAGCCTAAGCTCTGTAGATGCCTTGGCTCCCCTTACTGCCTGTGTCACCACCTTCGATTCTGTCAGGTACTCCTCCCTGTCCTCCCCACTCCCTGTTTTCTTGTACCTCCTAAAGGCAGCTCTTTTCCTCTTACCTTTTCCATGACCACCTTACTCAACCAGCTCAGTTTCTTAGCCCTAGCCTTCTTGCTCTGGGCCTTGCAGCAGGTTTTGGTTGCCTCCACTATACCCAGCTTTATGAGCAGCCACCTCTGGTTTGTGCCCATACTAGGTTGAATTCTGGCTAGGTACTCTTTTACCACTTCTCCCATCCTCCCAAAGTCGTCCCTCCTGAAATCTAGCACTCCTGTGCCAGATTCCACTCCATCCTTGCCCATATCCAGTGTGAGCCATACTGACTGGTGGTCACTCACTGACAGCAGTTCTTCCACTGTAAGTTCTCTCACAAACTCCCCATTTGCCAGTACAAGGTCAAGGGTATTCTCTAACCTGGTTGGTTCACTGACAATTTGCTGCAGGAAGCTGTCCTGGAAGGCATCCAGCAGTACCTGCTCCCTTCTATTCCTGGTTGTTGGGGTACTCCAGTCCACTCCTGGCATGTTGAAGCCCCCCACAATCATCACACTACCCTTCTCACAAGTCCTCCTGATCTGTCCTACTAGTTCCCTGTCTAACTCTTCCATCTGAGAGGGCAGCCTGTACACCACTCCCATTCTGAGAATCCTATTCTTGGAATCCTGGATTTGCATCCAAAGTGACTCCGTACTACCCTCCTCCCCTTCCTCCCTTACACACTTCAGTCCTTCATTCACATATAGTACCAGCCCCCTCCTTTCCCAATCACCCTGTCCCTATGAAGTAACCTGTAGCCTGGTACAGACAGGTCCCAGTCACTGTATTGGGTGGCCCATGTTTCTGTGATGGCTGCAATGTCCACCTCTCCCTCTGCCATGAGCACCTGTAACTCTGCAGTTTTCCTCCCAGGGCTCCTAGCATTAAGGGTAACCACCTTCCACCCTTTCCACCCCCTCCCATCCTGCCCTCCTTTACTAGCATCTTCTTTCCCTAAGAATGCCTTTACTGAGTTGGTGGAATGCCTGTGCTTTCCACCCTGCCTGTCCTGGCCTGGAACAATATGAAACACCTGTGAATTTCCCATATGTATATCCAGAGCCTTAGACCTAAACTTCCCAAGATTGAAGTCTGGGCATGCCATTACAACCCAGATATACTTGCTATATCTGAGACCTGGCTGAAGCTAGCCATCCTTCCACATGAGGTCTCCATCCCTGGCTATACTACCTTCTGGAAAGACTGGCCAAATAAACATGACAGTGATGTGCTTATCTAAAATCGATCCTGTCTATCCGCATCCGAGTTTGCACCCCCCCCCCCGTGAAACCCCTCTTGCTGAATCCATCTTCCTTATCATAGTACTTGGGAAAGTGAAGAAATTGATAGTTGGTTGTACCTACCTCCCCTCAAGCACGTCCGCCTCTTCCCTCACCTCCCTAATTTCTTCCTGGGCTGGCCTCCCACCAACAGATTGGATGTTATGTGGGGATTTCAACTATAACTGGCTTGACCCTGGATTAAGTCATGTTCATAGTGCCCTTACTGACATCCACCTTTCCCAGCTTATTAGCAACCCCACAAGACTCAACAACAAATCTGGTCACCATACCCTCCTTGACTGCATTCTCACCAATGCCACCCCCCGTCATATCAAATCTTCCAGTGTTCTTCCTGACACCTTAAGTGTTCACTCCCCCACCTTCTGTGTGTGGAGGAACAATTCTCCTAACCGTCTCCCCATTATCGTGTCATCTAGGGACATGACCTTTTTCTCTCCCCAAGCCTTTCAAGCCTCCCTATCTCAGACTGATTGGTCACTGGTTGACATTTTACTGGATATTAATTCTGCATTGGAATTCTTTACAAATACATTTAACTCAGTAGTCAACCTCCATGCCCCTTTTTCCAAGCGAAGAGCCAAGGGGACTCGCACCCCTTGGCTCTCTAAAAAGCTCAGAAACCTCTTGGCTTCTCATGATGCTGCCTGGAGGCTTTATAAGAGTTCTGGCCTGCCTACCAACTGGCAGGCTTATAGACAGCTAAGTAATCGATGCAACAGCATGCTGCATTCAACCAAATGTTCCTTCCTCCAGTCCCTCCACATTAGTAACCTCTCCAACCCCAAAGACTTTTGGGGTCAAATTAACTCTCTACTAAAGAGTAAATCCTGATCCCTTCTCAGCACTATGCTGCATGATGGCGCTGAGGTTACTGACCCCACCGCCATTGCCTCTGAATTTAACATGGCCTCCTCCAACCTCTCTAAGCATAAGACCTCCATCCTGGCCCTTGTTCCATCTCCTCCCTCCTCTCCGCCCATCTCTACTAGCTCCACCTTCCACCTTAAACTGGCTACCTGAAATGAAGTGATGCACCACCTCAAGAGTATCAAGGAAACCTCCTCAGCAGGGTTTGACACCCTTGAACCCTGATTCCTAAAATTTGGAGCCATCGCCATTGCCTTCCGTGTGCATGACCTAATCAACAAATCCCTCTGCTTCAGCACTGTGCCTTCCAAGTGGAAGGCCTCTATTGTTGTCCCTATTCACAAGAGTGGCCCTAACTCTGCATTCAAGAACTACTGGCCAATCTCCATACTCTGCCCTCTCACTAAAATACAGGAAAAAATTATACATGCACAATTTCAGCAACACCTAGAGCTAAATACTTCACTCTCCATTAACCAGCATGGATTCCATAAATCCCACAGTACCCACACTGCCCTTATTAAGGGAACATTTGACATCCTTTCTTCTATGGACAAAGGCCTTGTAAATGGTGCTATGTTTGTCAACCTTACCAAGGCCTTTCACCTTGTCAACCAAAACCACCTGCTTTACACGCTCTTCTCTTTTAGTCTCGATGACTCCTCATTAAACTGGTTTTTGAGCTATCTCTCCGGCTGTACCCAATGTGTGATGTAGGCTGGAGATACCTCCACTTTCAGTGCCATAAGAGATGGTGTCCCCCAGAGGTCCATCCTTGTCCCTCTCTTATTCTTTTCATTTATCAATGAACTCACGCAGCACTGTGGCAGTGCATCAGTTAAGTTGTATGCAGACAATACTATCTTGTACAGGTCCTCTTCTGACCCTACCCTGCTGAATCTACACTTGCATCAGGACTTCTGTCTTCTTGAAGCTTGGTTCCTGAATAAGCTCTTTGTGCTCAACACTAAGAAAATGAAATCGATACTCTTCTACCACTTGACCCCTAAGTCTACTCCCTGCCTCCCTTGGTGATCAGTTCCTCTCGAGGGGACCCCCTAGATCAGGTTCAATCTTTTAAATATCTTGGCATCACACTGGACTCCCACCAGTCCTTCCACTCGCATATTTCAGCCGTGGTCAAGACCATCCACCAAAAGCTTGGGCTGCTGTACCTTCTCTTACCCTATCTTACATTCCCCTCCTGACTTGCCATAGCGTCCTCTTCATAGCTCTCACTCATCACCTATGGTACCCCTATTCACCACTCTGCTCAAGCCTCACATCTTGCCATACTTGAGCAAGCTTATCACAGGGTTGCTTGCTTCCCCCTGGGTGTTAATGCCAGTATGCACCACTGTTCTGTCCTTGATTCCCTTGGCTGGCCATCCTTTGAAGCCAGACTTTGATACTCTACCCTTTGCCTAACCTACATGCTTGTCCATACCGTCACTCCTCCCTGCCTCTTACACATCATCCAATGTAAAACCTCTACTTCGTCCATAAGGTCAACTGAACTACCTCTACTCTCCATCCTGAAATCCCACCCAGCAGTGAGCCGGTGTGTCTTCACCTTTTCTGGGCCCTTCCTCTGGAATGCACTACCCTCTACTGTTCTGACCTGTACCTCTCTTTATTCCTTCAAGAATTCTCTTAAATTCCACCTATCATCCCCTCAAGTCTGCACCTGTAACTAAAAGTTTCCCACCCCTACCATCCAACTCACTTCTTCCTCCTCCATTGCCTTGTCCTGCTCCCTTCTTTACTTGGCCTTGCAACCCCTCCCATGAGTTGTTCATGGGGTTACTCTGGTTATATTGTGTCCTACTCTGTTAACTGTCTACTTCCTTGCCCTAGTCACCTGTTCTGCTTGAATCACTTGCTGACAATTTTGCACTGTCTGAACTACTTTCTGCATTTATGTAATTATGTATATTTGTATAAACTTGCCTAAGCAACTTGTATTTATCTGCATCACTTGTTTTGCAACATCTGTACTCACTGTATTATTTGTATATAAAGTATATTTCTTGTACTATATATATATATATATGCCTTTTTGTACATATATTGTGCTCCATGTTCTATTGTACAAGTGTCTTTGTACATTTATCTTGCTTAATTTTGTATTCTCTGTACCTCCCCTTGTACCTTCCCCCCCACCGAGTTGCCCCTGAAAAAGGAACTTTTTGTCTCAGTGGGCTTACCCAGTTGCCAAAATTCAAATAAATAAATAAATAGGTAGGGGAGGGGACCATGCTGGAATCAACGAGCAAATGATTATAGCTCTGCACAGTTACACACATGGAGCAAATAGAGCTCCAGTAACACATGCCAATTAAGAAAGCAGTCTGAGCAGCATAGGATCAAACAGGTAAACAGTTAGACAAGTTCTGAATGTTGTGAAAGTATTAAAAACAATGCAGATACTGGGCAATAGTCAAAATATGTATTCAGTATAAAAGTCAGTGAATTTTAAAGCAGAAGATTTTAAACCCTTGTGGTCTGTAGTCTTACTTGGGTCAGCAAATGTGGAACAGCTAATGCAAACAGAGACCCTCAGAATGTTCAGGCACATATGCAGGGGTTAGCAGCTTATGCAGTCACTAGTCATAGTTCCTTCTAGGACCTCCCAGATATTAAGACACACAGGCAGAAATACATCCATGGGGTCAACGGGAGCAGATCTATAGTGATGGAACCTCCAGGGAGTCAGGCAGCTTAAACTGGGAGGACACCTGGCTCAATGTTGTGACTGTAGAGCTATGAACAGACAGCAGTACAGGTGGGGACTGACACTTGCCCACTGTACTATGCCATTGTACTTAGCCATTGGAGTCAGCTGCTGCTTCAAAATTCAATAATAGATTCCCTCTTCAATGAATATCAATAAGTTTTCAGCCCTAGAAGGCTGTATTGAGCTAGAATTTCAGGAGAATCTGCTGGGGGGGTGATCAAACTAGCATTAAGTCCTATAATTGGGTATGTTCACTGATTGCGGGGAGGGAGGTCAGCAGGAATCACACATTCTTCCAATTGAAACTGAAGCATTGTAAGGCAAGAATAAAAAGAGAATTTACCGTTCTTAATCAGGCACCATGGCTTTTTTGCAGGCTATTTGTATTGAAGAGATGCAAGAACTGTTGCAGGATGATGGGACGATCACCCATGGGATCATAATGTCCTCTTTGCATGACAAAGGCTAATAAGTCAATCTCGTTGCACCAACCGGAGCTCCCATATGGAGTGGGGTGGTACACCTGGTGTTTCTGTTGGCAGTGGCGAAGCAGAGTTTCTCAAGTCCATTCTGTTACTTCTGAATGAGATGCTATATTCTGATCTGTACCATATGTCTATGAAGACACCCAATTCTCAGGAAGGCCTTCCAAGCCAAGGTGGTTCCCAACAGGCATGTCCGGTGTACTGGATCATGCAAATCTGGCTCACTCCAATTTTCAGCTTCTCTATAGCTCTCTAGGTTGAGTAACCCTCCTAAGGACAATCAGGATGATAATGAAGACAATATGGACCCAGTGGTCCATGTGCTACCATCAGATGAGTGCAAATATTCCTCTGAGGAGGAAGGGGAATGGACAGAAGTGAATAAAATGATTTTGGTCCCACCGCTATTGGACACAAACATAATGCTTCAGCTCACTGAGGCATATACTGCAGGTCCTTACAGCTGGAAGAGGTTCAATCCATACCCCCCTGAATGTGAACCCCATCCTAGTCATCTCTGGGTCTTCACCAAGGTGCTTTCCAAACTTCCAATGTTGTGATCAGATTATTGAGCAGAAATGAACAGATATGGCTAAGAGGAGACCACTTCCCAAGACAAGAATGAAATGTTATCCCTTTAAAGAGGAACACTCCAAAAAATGAGAGATACCCCCTGTGGCTGACAAGTCAGTTTCCAATGCAGTAAAGAACATGACTATCCCTCCTGAAGGGTTGTCAGCACTTTCTGATGCACATGGCAAAGAAGTTGGCTCATCCTGTTGATGTGCATTTGCAGCTAATGGGTCAAACCTTAGAATAATGAAGGCCTTGTTCCTAATTTCCAGATCACTTTGCACTTGGGTAGCAGCTCTGCTAGAACATTTAAGGGAGGATCTTCCAGGAGAAGCTTTGTGCCTCTCATATCCATTGCCTCCACAGTCAAGGGAGATGCAGTTTTGCTTACACATTCAGTATACGAAGGACTAGTTGCTGGTGTCCTGACTACAGCAGAAAGCAAATCAGTCTCAGTGGGGCATAGTTCCATTTGTTCTCGCCCAGTGAGGGGCAGGTTTTGGCTCTTTCACAACTTTTGTAACCAGAGGGGAAAAGGTTCCTACTCTGCATACAAGCTTATTGTGAACAGAGGATCCTTTTCACTCGGACACAATGGAGGTGCAGGCAGGAGAGGTGGATCTTTGCAATGAAGATACACAGGTCCATCTCTCCCCCATCTGCTTGGTGGATGAGTTCAAAAATGTTGCCAGAGATGGGTCCAAACTACAACAGATTTCTGGCTCTGGAGATCTTTTTGTTAGGTTATACTAGACTGTTTTCTGATGTACCATCAAGAGACTGCCTTGACTATTTTCTTCTGTTTTTTGCATTAATGGAGGTAGCCATGGTGTACAGAATAAGGATTTGCACCATATTAGACCACACACCGGTAACTTTAATAGTAGCCCTGCAGACAATATCACAGATATAACCTACAGTAAATTGGGATTTAATTCCTCCCTTATGGAGAATGACGCTTATAGAAATTTCATACTGTAGATACTTAAAGCAGCAGTAGTTGTTAGTCACCATATAGTTTTTTTTCCAGCAATAATGTTTTTTCTGACAAAACAATCAATATATCCATTTTCTCATTTTCTGTCTTTTCTGAACTTAGATAAAAGTTGTTAAAATGTCCTGCTCTCATGTCATGCCACTCATTAAAAAAAAAATATCTTGGTATAGTGCTGTGCTGCTTACCATCAGAAACATGTGATAACATGATCCTAATGCATCCACAGTATGAATCTAGTGTGTACATTCAGCAGGTAACCTCAAGAGATCTTGAAAAAGTGCAAGTAGTGGCCATCTTTAATGATGTGTCATTAATTATAACATTAGCTGTAAAAGCTGTTTTAAAAATATATCAGAAAACTAAAAATGCACTCAGGGATGAATCTAAGGATGTCAAAAATACATTTTTGGTAGCAAACTATATGATAACATTTTTTGCTAACTACCAAATGCTGCTGCTGTAATCTGGGGTCTGTCTGGTCATCGATGATACCCCAGAGATTGGGATGGGCTGAAGGTGTACCTATGGCAGAAACTTATTAGCCACATTGCACACAGAAAGAAAACCAGGCAAGAATGCATTAATGAACTGGAAGCAGAAGTAAAATGACATTTATTTATGTATTGGGGTTTTTTTTGTGACTGAGTAGGCCCTGTCGTCGAGGCACAGGTCAGAAAGCATAGAAAAACCAGGAGCAGCTGTAGAATTCACCAAAAATATTTATTTACACTTGCAGTAACATAAATAAACTTGTTCAGTATAACTATTTACAAAGGCAAAATAAAATAGAGAACTTCCATCAAAGTTTTCCTTTAATCTCTGTGTCACTTTTCTCTTTTCAATAGCTTTTTGCAGTCATCTCAAACTATAATTATATACATTTCAACAGTAATGCTATATATTTTCTAAACAAAGGGATCCCAATATCAGTTACATTTCCACATGTTGATTTGCATATATTTTTATACCAGCAGATATGCAAGGGAGAAAAAGATAGAACAGCAAGGGAGGACTGAGAGACAGTGAGAGTCAAATAATTGTGAGGCTGTCGGGGTGATCATGTCCGAGATCTCACAGGAAAATTTGGTTGTGCAATCAGACAGAGAAGAGACAGAAAAGAACAAAACAGATCCCTGCATTCAAACTCTCTATAACAACTGGGACAGGGTCCTATTTTACCCTGTCACATACACCCCCCCTTAAGAGGAACCTGTTTTATTAAACAGGTTTCCAAAACTTTCTATTAATTGTTTACTAATATTTGCAGCTTTCAGAAATTAAGCAGATGTGCAAAATCCATTTTTTCTATAACAGTGCAGTAAGCAGCAAAATTCAAACCCATCATTTGTTTTTCAACCTTCAGAACCCTCAATTCCTGTTTCACCCTGTTTTGGTTTCACCCCCAGCTGCTTTAAATAACCCTTGAGAGAAACATCATTAGCTTGCTCTGAAACAAAATCACAATCAGTTATCAATTTAGTTTCAGCGTTTTCATATCTGTCCATCAGTCATTTGTTGCCACAGTTTTTTCAGGCATCGTCTTTCTTTCCTGGATTTCTGGATCTTGGAGCTGTGCACAAACAAGTCTGAATCAAAATTTTCTTTGCCTGAGCTCTTGTCACCACAGTTGCTGAAACATCAGGATTTACTCCTTCTTTGATTAACTCAGTAAATCCTGGAAAGTAATTTCTAATAATCACAGGTACAGGTATCTTAGCTACTACCCCCACTTTCGCTTGGTGTGACACACCTTTAATGGTCACAGTCACTTGGGTGGTGGGATAGTATCGCGTGTCCTCATGGATGCAGATGACACCAGTACCTGGTCCTTTTGCATAGTGTTTTCCCAGCACTTCAACATGCACTAGGGTCTGTCTACTTCTCAAATCAATGAGTCCCTTTACAGTCTTATCCCCCATCTTCACATCTGTTAAGTACTTGCCCAAATTTGCTAAGGAAAAATCTTCTCCAGTGTAACTCTTCTTACGTCAATTTCTTGCAATATGACCTGGCTTATTGCAGTTATAGCAAATAATGTTCCAACAAATGAACCGTGCACAAGGATTTAGCGGTGCATCTAGCCAAATGAACAAACTTGTTTAAAACAAGCTAAAGCACACGCTTCACCCACTAGAATTCAGACATGGAGAAACTTTTAAAATCCATTTATTGAACACCAAGATGCACTTGACGCGTTTCGGACAAAATCCTTTCTCAAAAGCTGCATCCCAGAAAACACACAGAACTTAAATACAAAAGCCAAATGACATCACAATTACTAAAACAATTCCATTGGTGAACCAATAAAATAGAAAAATTAACCCTTTTTAAACATGCAGTGCTACAAAACACATATAAAAACTTTCATTATAAATATCGCATTATTATTGCACTACAAAATATTTATCTATATTCCAAATAAGGTTTTAATTCCAAATGAGCATTTAAACCTGGTTTCTGATATGCTTTTAACCTTAAAATCCATTCATTTTCCTTTTTTTAAAATTTTATTACAAAAATTACCACCTCTAGGTCCATTATATATTTTCTCTATGCCCAAAAACTTAAACTCATGGTTCTCCTCATCATTTCTATTTTCATTAATTTGTACCGAAGTTGCATATGTTAAGTCATTTTTATTTATTGCTCTTATGTGTTCTAACACCCTTATCTTAAAAGCTCTCTCCGTTTTACCTATATAGAAAGCCCCACAGTTACATATAGCTAAGTATATCACACCTTGCGTATTGCAAGTGATAAGATGTCTAATTTCAAATTTCTTATCACATCTGTTAACAACACTAAATTCTTTACTTTTCTTTATGTGTTGACAAGCATTACAATTTTTGCATTGGTTACAGCCAGCAGGTTCTCCTAGCCAATTGTTGGTGTGTCTCACTGGAGTAGTAAAATGGCTGTGAACCAATGAATCCTTTAAAGTTGGGGCATGTCTATAGGTCATAATAGGTGTTTTTTTCATTATATCCTGCAGGCCTATCTCACATGATAATACATGCCAATGTTTCTTAATAATTCTACTAACTTCATAACTTTGGGCACTGTAAGTAGTAACAAAATAAAAACCATTCTCTTTATTATTGATCTCATTTTTATCAGCCATTAAATCACCTCTGTCAATACTGGCAGCAAATTGATAACCTTCCTCTATCACTTTTTCAGAGTAACCCCTATTTTCTAAATGATTTTTTAATGCCATAGCCCCTTTTTTAAAATCTTCTACTTTACTGCAGTTACGTTTAATTCTGCAAAATTGACCCATAGGGATATTAGCTATTATATGTGGGGATGACAGCTCTGGGCTAATAACAATGTATTGCCATCAGTATCTTTTCTAAATAAATTAGTGCTGATCTCAGCCCCAGTTGACCTGTAAGTCTAAATAATTCACAGACTCACGGTTAGCATTAAATGTAAATCTAAGATTTTGATTTGTCCCATGTAACCATTTAACAAATTCTTGCAGCATGACATTATCTCCCTTCCAAATTAATAACACATTGTCAATAAATCTTTTCCACAATAAAATATTATAGAAAAACGGGTTCCTGTCCATATTAAATACTGTTTCATTTTCCCATTGTCCAACATACAGACTAGCCACTGTAGGTGCACATGTAGCCCCCATAGCAATCCCTACCTTCTGTCTATAAATGTCACCATCAAAAAGGAATATATTTTTCCCTAAAACATGCTCCAATAATTTTAAAATTACAGCAGTCTCTTCATCATTTCTTTCCCCATTACTATTCAAAAATTCAGCAGCTGCATCTAACACTCCTTCATGGGGAACGTTGGTATAGAGAGACTCAATATCTAATGTCACTAACAAACAATTTTCTCCTACTGTTAAACCATCTAAAATTCTCAGAACATCCTTTGTGTCATGAATATATGATTTCAATTTCTTGACATAGTTACACAAGGTGGAATCTACAAAACGAGACAAAGGTTCTATTAAACTACCCAACCCACTTACTATTGGGCGGCCAAGTGGATTTTCCAAATTCTTATGTACTTTTGGTAACATATAAAATGTTGGTTGTACTCGGTACTCTGTTTTTAAAAATTTTTTTGTTTGTCCTGAAATAACTCCATTCTCAAATGCTAAATCTATAGTATAGTCAATGCATGACTTAAAGTCCCAAGTGGGGTCCATATTTAATTTTTCATAATATAAATCATCATTTAACTGTCGCATCACCTCTGTTTTATATTTTGCCACATCCCATAAAACAACGCAGCCATCCTTGTCAGCAGGTTTTATCACAAATTCAGGGTTAGACTGTAAACTTCTCAAAGCCTGTCTTTCATAGCTGCTTAAATTATTATAATATGGACGTGGCAAATTCTCAAACAACCTTTCTAAATCCCTTTCACACAAATCACTGAAATACACTGACAGCGCGACATAATGGAGGGTTAAATATAGAATTAGGTTTCAATACATTATCAACATGAATACCTATACCCATTACATTATTTTCATGCTCATATTCATTCTTTTTATTAAAAAAAGCTTTCAAATTAAGTTTACGACACATTAAATGTAAATCTATTATTGTCTGTACTGGATTCAAAAAGTTCGTAGGTGAAAAAGTTAATCCTTTTTTTAAAAGAGATTCCTCAGAAACAGTTAGTGTGTAACTAGACAAGTTTATAATTTGGATGTCCCGATTTACCTCCTCATTCTGCTGTTCCACCTGTTGCCATTGCGCCTCCAATTCAGTCGCCCTCTCTGTTCTCGATTTAGTGTGTTTCTTCTGTCCTCTCCTCGTTCATCTTCTGTGGCATAGTTTGTTAATCTGGGGCTCCTTCGGGTGTTTGTTGTAATGGTTGTTCGAATCCCGTTTCTTCCTTGTGAAAAAAATGACCAGATGTGCTTGCATTCTCTTCACCTTCAGATCCACTCCCTTCTGTACTATAACTAAAGGAGACTTTGGTGGGTCATTTCAAAATTCCTCTAATAGTATCTTTCTTCCATGAATAAACTCGATTATTTTCATAGTCCCCTTTGTCACGGATAAATTTAACTTGTTTGGCTCCCTTCAATTCTTTATCCAGTCTAACAATGAACTCCTGTAGGCGTTGATTACAATTTGTGAAGCCCTCTGACTCACGAAATTTCAATACTTCCTTCTCTTTGCTTTTTAAATCTTCTTTTAGCACACTTTCCCGTTCCTTGCTATATTTTATTATAAGTTCCATCAGAAGGGAGTGGATCTGAAGGTGAAGAGAATGCAAGCACATCTGGTCATTTTTTTCACAGGGAAGAAACGGGATTCGAACAACCATTACAACAAACACCACGAAGGAGCCCCAGATTAACAAACTATGCCACAGAAGACGAACGAGGAGAGGACAGAAGAAACACACTAAATCGAGAACAGAGAGGGTGACTGAATTGGAGGCGCAATGGCAACAGGTGGAACAGCAGAATGAGGAGGTAAATCGGGACATCCAAATTATAAACTTGTCTAGTTACACACTAACTGTTTCTGAGGAATCTCTTTTAAAAAAAGGATTAACTTTTTCACCTACGAACTTTTTGAATCCAGTACAGACAATAATAGATTTATATTTGATGTGTCGTAAACTTAATTTGAAAGCTTTTTAATAAAAAGAATGAATATGAGCATGAAAATAATGTAATGGGTATAGGTATTCATGTTGATAATGTATTGAAACCTAATTCTATATTTAACCCTCCATTATGTCGCGCTGTCAGTGTATTTCATGATTTGTGTGAAAGGGATTTAGAAAGGTTGTTTGATAATTTGCCACGTCCATATTATAATAATTTAAGCAGCTATGAAAGACAGGCTTTGAGAAGTTTACAGTCTAACCCTGAATTTGTGATAAAACCTGCTGACAAGGGTGGCTGTGTTGTTTTATGGGACATGGCAAAATATAAAACAGAGGTGATGCGACAGTTAAATGATGATTTATATTATGAAAAATTAAATATGGACCCCACTTGGGACTTTAAGTCATGCATTGACTATACTATAGATTTAGCATTTGAGAATAGAGTTATTTCAGGACAAACAAAAAATGTTTTAAAAACAGAGTACCCAGTAAAACCAACATTTTATGTGTTACCAAAAGTACGTAAGAATTTTGAAAATCCACTTGGACGCCAATAGTAAGTGGGTTGGGTAGTTTAATAGAACCTTTGTCTCGCTTTTGTAGATTCCACCTTGTGTAACTATGTCAAGAAATTGAAATCATATATTCGTGACACAAAGGATGTTCTGAGAATTTTAGATGGTTTAACAGTAGGAGAAAATTGTTTGTTAGTGACATTAGATATTGAGTCTCTCTATACCAACGTTCCCCATGAAGGAGCGTTAGATGCAGCTGCTGAATTTTTGAATAGTAATGGGAAAGAAATGATGAAGAGACTGCTGTAATTTTAAAATTATTGGAGCATGTTTTAGGGAAAATATATTCCTTTTGATGGTGACATTTATAGACAGAAGGTAGGGATTGCTATGAAGGCTACATGTCACCTACAGTGGCTAGTCTGTATGTTGGACAATGGGAAAATGAAACAGTATTTAATATGGACAGGAACCGTTTTTCATAATATTTTATTGTGGAAAGATTTATTGACAATGTGTTATTAATTTGGAAGGAGATAATGTCATGCTGCAAGAATTTGTTAAATGGTTACATGGGACAAATCAAAATCTTAGATTTACATTTAATGCTAACCGTGAGTCTGTGAATTATTTAGACTTACAGGTCAACTGGGGTGAGATCAGCACTAATTTATTTAGAAAAGATACTGATGGCAATATATTGTTATTAGCCCAGAGCTGTCATCCCCCACATATAATAGCCAATATCCCTAAGGGTCAATTTTGCAGAATTAAACGTAACTGCAGTAAAGTAGAAGATTTTAAAAAAGGGGCTATGGCATTAAAAAATCGTTTAGAAAATAGGGGTTACTCTGAAAAAGTAATAGAGGAAGGTTATCAATTTGCTGCCAGTATTGACAGAGGTGATTTAATGGCTGATAAAAATGAGATCAATAATAAAGAGAATGGTTTTTATTTTGTTACTACTTACAGTGCCCAAAGTTATGAAGTTAGTAGAATTATTAAGAAACATTGGCATGTATTATCATGTGAGATAGGCCTGCAGGATATAATGAAAAACACCTATTATGACCTATAGACATGCCCCAACTTTAAAGGATTCGTTGGTTCACAGCCATTTTACTACTCCAGTGAGACACACCAACAATTGGCTATAGAGAACCTGTTGGCTGTAACCAATGCAAAAATTGTAATGCTTGTCAACACATAAAGAAAAGTAAAGAATTTAGTGTTGTTAACAGATGTGATAAGAAATTTGAAATTAGACATCTTATCACTTGCAATACGCAAGGTGTGATATACTTAGCTATATGCAACTGTGGGGCTTTCTATATAGGTAAAACGGAGAGAGCTTTTAAGATAAGGGTGTTAGAACACATAAGAGCAATAAATAAAAATGACTTAACATATGCAACTTTGGTACATATTAATGAAAATAGAAATGATGAGGAGAACCATGAGTTTAAGTTTTTGGGCATAGAGAAAATATATAATGGACCTAGAGGTGGTAATTTTTGTAATAAAATATTTAAAAAGGAAAATGAATGGATTTTAAGGTTAAAAGCATATCAGAAACCAGGTTTAAATGCTCATTTGGAATTAAAACCTTATTTGAATATAGATAAATATTTTGTAAGTAATAATAATGCGATATTTATAATGAAAGTTTTTATATGTGTTTTGTAGCACTGCATGTTTAAAAAGGGTTAATTTTTCTATTTTTCTATCTTATTGGTTCACCAATGGAATTGTTTTAGTAATTGTGATGTCATTTGGCTTTTGTATTTAAGTTCTGTGTGTTTTCTGGGATGCAGCTTTTGAGAAAGGATTTTATAGCAAATAATGTCTTTGGGCCCAGATTTGTTACCCCCACCAGAGTTCTTACCAGGCTTGAAGTTTAAATAGGAAAAAGAGTGACTGACCAGTGCTTGGCTGTTACCTCACTGCTGTGGCATCTGTCTGGCCATTTGGTAGTTCTTGGCCAAAGAAACAGCTTTTTCCCCACTCTCTGGTTGGTGTTCCTTTACCCAAAGCTGCACATCTGTAGGCAGGATGTTGATGAATTGCTCCATGGCAAATGTGTTGATGATCTGTGGGACTGTCTTGCTTTGTGGTTGGAGCCAGTTTATCTGGAGTTCTCTGAATCGGGTGAAGGCTTCTCAATGACTGTCGATCACGTTGTACCTCAGAGATTCAAATCTCTGCCTGTAGGCCTCTCTGGAGATGTCATACCTTTTCAGGATTTCACTATTCACCAGGTCATAGTTTTCTGACTGTTCAGTGTCCATATTGCTGTCAGGTAGGGTACCAGTCTGACTGTCCATTGCTGCTTTGGCCATTGGCAGGCTGTGGCAACTCTTTCAAAAGTTATCAGGTATGCCTCTATATCATCTGAGGGACACAACTTTGTAAGTTTAATGGCTTTTAAGTTGCTTGCATTTTGTTGCTCATCTGGATGTGTGCCAGATCCTCTGCCTTTGATAGCTTGCAAGGCAACCAGCCATTGCTGCTCCCATCGCTGCATCTCTTCTCTCCTCTCCTCTCCTCTGTGCTTCTAAACATCGAATCTCTTTTTCTCTCTACTTCTCAGTCTCTTTTTGTTGTATAGCCTATGATTTTAAAAAGTTCATCAGGCTTTTAGGTTGTGTCACTGCCTGTTCTTTTTCCATAACTTGTGTTGGCTGTACAATCTCATCTTGGACTTCTGTCTCTGCTAATTTGGCTGCCATTTTCCTGGTAACCACTCCCAGACTTGCTGCTGCAGAATCCAGACCTTTCTTCATGCTTCCCTGGTACTAGGTCCAGTACCCATGCACAAAACTCCTGCCTTAGGGTATGCACAGTGTAAATCCCACTTAGGCTGACACCGTCTGTCATTGAGGCACAGGTCAGGAAGCATAGGAAAACCAGGAGCAGTTGTAGAATTCACCAGAAAGATTTATTTACGCTAGCAGTAACAAAAACAAAATAAACTTGTTCAGTATAACTATTTACAATGGCAAAATAAAATAGAGAACAGCCATCAAAGTTTTCCTTCAATCTCTGTGTCCATTTTCTCTTTTTAAGCAATTGCAGCTCAGCTCTCTCATAAGTCCTTCCAATCCCCATTCTTAACAAGCATCCTGTTCTTGTAAGTATCAGACATGTGCAGCTAGAACATAGTGTGCCTGAGCTGAGGCCCCTTTTCCACAGCTCTTCTGTAAAAGGCTTAAAAATTGCACTAAAGTAACCTTTTGAATTTCCAATAGCTTTTTGCAATCATCTCAAACATCAACAGTAACGCTATATATTTTCTAAACAAAGGGATCCCAATATCAGTTACATTTCCACATATTGATTTGCATATATTTTTATACCAGCAGATATGCAAGGGAGAAAAAAGACAGAACAGCAAGGGAGGGCTGAGAGACAGTGAGAGTCAAATAATTTCGAGATTGTCAGGGTGATCAAGTCTGAGGTCTCAGAGGAACATTTGGTTGTGCAACCAGACAGAGAAGAGACAGAAAAGAACAGAACAGATCCCTGCATTCAAACACTTTATAACAACTGGGACAGTGTCCTATTTTATCCTGTCACGGGCCCACTAGAGCACAAGTCCCATTTTTAGGGACAACCCCGGTTTACTTACAGATAACAGTACATATTGGATTTAAACATACAAAAATTAGTTACATAGGTTGGTAAATAACTAAGTGCAATGTTATGGTATTTTGAGCAAAAACAAGCTGTACCAGAAACAATTAGTGCAAAGTATTACAGTATCACAATAAGAGATCTAAAGTTTCAAAAAGCTCTGCAAAAACAGTGCAAATTGGCAGAAGAGAACTCCAGTTTCAAAAGATGTACAGTAACTAGACAGTCTAGCACTGGACATGTAGTGACAGGAAGCAAGAGTACAGTATATAGGTAGGCTACACAGGGCCATTGACCCATTATATAAGCAGGGTTTCAGCAGATGCATTTGGCTGAGGTTAAGATGTGCTCCTTGAGTGTTAGCTTAAAGGGTACCTAAACAAACAGTTTTTTGAAACTACAAACTCCAAAATCTGGCTTTATATCGAGGTAAAGTAAAGGCTGCTGTTTACATTCATCCTAAAACTGCATTTGCGTAAATGATATAAATGCAGTTTCATAGCTTTTGAAAAATGTAAACATCAGCCTTTCACTTTCTAAAAACAGCCTTAGTTTCTCCCTAAGATGTCTGCCAAGTGTGTTAAGTGATGAGTCATGACGACATCATAGGAGCCAGAGCCAGAGATCCACATATATATATATATATATATATATATATATATATATATATATATAAATGCTAACTAGTTCTTCTTTCCCTCTTTATTTTGAATTGTTGTACCAGAATGATCAACACCATGTATTAACTTGTGGATTATTTTGGTCAGTACACGTTAGGCTATGATTTTGTTCATTTTGTTTACTTTAACTTGTGGAAAATGTTTTGCAATCCAGCTGACTTTTTCTTTGATAAACTGCATTACAGTACAACACTTCAAATACCTGATGATCTAGTAGTTATATGATGCACTGAATTTTGTGTTTTGTTAACCAGGAGAGATGCAGTAAGCTGAAAGCTTGTTTACAGGTGTGGCCTTGGAGCACAAGGAAGTTTAGTGACTTGCTCAGGGTCACACAGCATAGTACTGGTCTTGTTCAGTTCCAAAGCTCATACTCTCTTGTTAATCCACAAATAAGGCTTTCTTTTTCCATGTGAACCCCCTGCACCTAGCCTGCCTTCTGTTGCACACCCCACCATCCATACCCTGTCCTTAGTACTGCCTGGGGCCACATATGAGCTTGCGGCCCATGAAGAGAATTATCATACCTCAGATTGTAATCTTGTACCTCAGAGAGTTTTGCACACCTATACTGATACGCATCATCAGCTGGCACTGTTAAAAATGCCTCCGAAATCACTCTCCAGTTCACATTCTCAATGTTTGACTTCTGCTCCCACAGTAAACAGAGTGGATCACCACCCTTCTGCACAGTGAAGGTAGTATGTACAGTTCCCTGTTGTGTTTTTTTCCTACCTCATTAACCAACAACTAGGTCTTCCTGGAGGGGCAAGCAATAAGCATTATGACCCACCAGAAAAACTGCTGCTTATGCCCTCGTAAGGGCTGCACTTACAATGGATAACAATGTTATTAACAGGAGAGGAATACTAACACCTTGAGTGAATCCACCTGACTTCTAGTGTCAGTCTACTCCTTTACCTGTGATCTGCAGAACCCTGCAAGACAGTTCCCAGCAATTCTTCTCCAGTACTTTTCTGTGCTCTACTCCACAATGTGAGTTGGCTGGCTACCGCACTTCCAAATCTTGAATGAGCTATACATAACTCCCTCAATACTGTCCAAACAAACATCAACACCCCCCAACCCGAGGGTAATCTTCCTACGCTGAATTCAAATAACGTTTAGGTGCAGCCCTGCCACTCTGAGTGTTTGTCATCGCTGGCTGCTCTCATCCACAGTCAGGAAGTGATCATGATGCTGACAGCCCCACATTTCAGATCTCACAGTGATCTGCTCAGCGTCCTCCTTCATGTCTTCAACTAACCTGAATATAGCTGTACCCTGCTGGAATGGCCTATTCAGTCCCTCTCTGGCATTCATTCTTCTCACCTGCTCCCCACACCAAAAACTGGTGAGTTCACTACCCTTCCGCATCATGAATGTGTTTAGTACAGTCTCCCGTGTTATATTTACATATTAATAATAAACATGATCTTCTGGTAAACCAGGCTGATAGCAGCATGGTACAAGTGGAAAAATAGGCTTTCCTACCCATATAAGATCTAAGTCAGCTATGATTAGGCACTATTAAATGACGTGCATAATGATGTGCGCACCCATGATGTAATAGTACCTAATCAAAGGTAGCCTAGATCTTTTAAGGATAGGAAAGCCAATCATTCCCCTCATTCCCTGTTGCTATGAGCCTGACTTACTGGAAAGACATGTTTATATTTGATATGTCAAAATAAAATGGGGACTGTACTACTTGCATTCATGATGCAGAAGAGTGATGAGCTCACCAGTTTTTAGTGTGAGGAGGAATAGTGAAGAATGAATACCAGAGGGGGACTGAGAAGGCCACTCTTGCAAGGCACTGCTATATTCAGGGAAGGAGGAAGACAGAAGGAGAGAAATATGAGCAGATTTACTGTGAGAAATAAGATGTGGAGCTGCCAGCACCTTGATCACTACCTGACCCCATTGTCCTGGCCAACATTCCCCTTCCCATAAAACCAGTTCATGCAATTGTCTAAGGCTGTGTGTGGATATTAATGTATGAAATGGCTGCCACTACACATTCAGTCACTTCACTACCGGTCTAGTATTGCTTGTAAAACACTTTGGGATGCAATGTGTATAAAAATCACTATATAAACACTGATTCTTATTATTATTATTTTTTCCCATGGAAAAAGAAGATGAGACAAGCATATATTTGAGTTTCAAGAAAGTATGAACTCTAACATTGGACTGCACAAGAACTTTGTTACAAAAAAGTGGTGGCTCTAGGGGGTGGTGAAGGGTGTGGCTGCAACCCCCCCATAGTAATGTACTTGCTTGCTGCTGCTGTATTTCACTTTGTTGAAGAAGTCTGGTTTACTGATTGTACAAATGTTTACATTCAAACTATGGATTACATTTGTAGGTTCTGTCAAAGCGTAATAGAAAAGAATAATAGCAGAAAATATAAAGGTTTAATAAAAACGTTAAAAAGTGCATATTAAGCATGGACACCACCCAAGCACCCCCATTGTAACATCTTGGATCCACCATAACCACTAGGCCACCAGGTTATTCAAAATTTGTACTGCACTGTGGTTTGCCACAGAGAAAGTTGGTTGGATTAAAACACATTTTCAACATGTTAAAGTAAACAAAATGAACAGAACCATAGCCTAACATGTGAATTATACAAAATAATGCACATGGTTTTGACCATTTGGGTGACACAATTCTATACAAAGGGAAAAAAGAACTAGTTAGCACTATAGAGAGCCATATATCTCTCTGACTTTGGCTCCAATGATATCATCACATAACCGATTTGGTGGCCATTTTAGGAAGCAGGTAAGACAGTTTTTTTGAAATTGGAAGGCTGATTTTACAATTTTCAAATGCCCTGGAACCATATTTAGGTAAATTATGTAAATGTAGTTTTAGCATTAATAAATACAGCAGCCTTTCCTTTAGTCGCCTATGGAGTCAGATTTTTGAATAGTTTGATGTCAAAATGTTGTTTAGGTATCCTTTAAAGTTGCCAGTGATTGGTACATGTTGATTGTGGGGAGGGAGTTCCACATAGATGAGATTAAGTATGTGAAGGATCGCTGTCCTATGTCCATTTTCATTTGAGAGATTATCAGATGTCCACTGGCCATGGACCTCATATTTCTAGAGGAGGTCTTCCTGGTCAAGGATAGGACCAGTCTAGGCAGGCAGCTGAGTTTGAGGAGTTTTTAGATCAGGCTAAGCATAGCAAATTGCATTCATCCCTGAAGGGTGGGCCAGTTTCACTACATAAGGATTCTACAGCGGTGTTCCCTGCTGTGAGTATCTACTACAGAATTACCAACCCTTTTATATAGGACTGTGAGCCTAGCCATCTCTGTTTCCTTTGATGACAGGAGTGTGGTTGCCCCTATGTAGGAGCAGGAAGGAAAATGTTTTGGCAAAGGCCAAGTGGGATTCTTTAAGTGTATGCTATAAGTCTTTATATTAGTCCCAGTTTTCAGTTTAATGTTTTTGTGATGGTATCTATGTGCATTCTGTATGACAAGGTGGAATCCTGGTATAGTCCAAGACATCTGAAATTGTCAACACCATGCAGGTGCCAGTCCAAAATAGGCCACAATATTGTGCAGCTTCCATTTTATGTCAAACAGCATGGCCTTGTTTTTCCTTTTTTGTTTGCTGTTGTTTAGGACAAGATTGTTTCATGTGAACCATTCCTGCACTGTGTGAAGCTGTTTTGGAGGAGGCCATTTATGGTATACATGTCACCTGCACTGTGATATAGTACAGCATCATCCATGTATAGCAATACTTTAGCACCACCACCACTACAGTTTTTGGGCAAGTTGGTGAAGAATAGTGTAAACAGAAGAGGATTATAGAGAGAGCCTTCTGGAATGTCTTCAGTGAGGCATCTAGGGGACAACAGGGTATCTTTTATTTTCACACATTGTCTCTGGTTTTCTAGGTAGTTACTGAACCAAGATATGGAGTAGATTCCCAGGTTCAGGTTTTGCAGAGGAGGGTGTGCTCTGGTATGCCAATGGAAGGTCAAAACCCCGTCGGTAAAATCTCCCACAGTGACATTTTCGACAAGTTTTGAAAATGTCACTGTAGAATTCCACCGCCAAATTTTGCCCTTTTCACTAAGTTTCATCCTCTTGAGTTAACTCTGACTCAGCGTTAACAATCAATGGATGGGGGGTGGGGGCATAGCTCCCGATACAAAAATGGACTGATCTCTGACAGGTGACATTTTGTCTGTCGACATTGGTGATGCCGCTATGCCGAATGTCGACAACATTGTTGTTGCATCAGCACAGGTAAACTGTGCACTCCACCAGGTCAGAGGCCTTAGTAAGGTCTACATAGGTTGCACCTGTGACTTTCCCTATGTCCATTTCACAGGTTATTTCATTTGTAAAGTTGGTTAGGGCTGAGTCAGTGCTGTGGTTTTTTTGGAAGCCATGCTGTGCATTTGCTAGGAGACCATGACTCTCAATGTATGTGGCCACTTGAGTATGAACTAGTTTTTCCTGTATCTTACCCAGGATACTGAAGATGGAGATGAGTCTATAGCTCTCAACCAGGTTCTTTGGATCCTTTTTATGGATGTGGTAAAAAGCGCCATTTTCCACCTGTTTGGCAAAGAACTATGATTGAAGGACATATTGTAACATGATTATAATGAAGCCGCAATGACAGGGTCATCTATTTTGAGCAGACTTGGGTCAAGGCTATCTTGTCCTGCTGACATCATAGGTTTTATATTTGATAGTAGATGCAAGACATCTTTGTAAAATACTAGTTTGAGATGAAATTGTGAGGGATCACCATTACAGTCTGTAGGTGTTAAGCAAGAATAGTGGGACTGAAGGGCAGTAACAGCAGCATATAATGACCCACATGCCATGAGATCTACAGGAATTACCACTAAATAGGAACTTAACAAATTATATTATTAGAGTTTGCCTTGTTGAGACCAGGCAAAAATATTTTGGGTCTGGGAAGAGGGCAAGCAGGCTGAGATTGAAAAAATGGTATACTACTAAAAAGGTTGAGATAGTAATCAGAGGTCTTGGAAATTTTATTAGGAATTCATGTGAGTGAATACCCTCCCACTACAATAGTACTAGATATCTTTTCTCATAACTTATCACCCTGTCAGAGGAGACTAAGGGGCCAGTTTTAGAAGGTGGGTACAGGACTTGTGTCAAGCCCTGCATCCACCGCAAAGTTGGATGCAGTTGTGCCAAAGCCCCTTGGATGCAATGCGGTCCTGTTCTAGAAGGGCTGATGCAATTGTAACAGTTTCCCCACTTTACGGCACCTTGCGCCAAAGATTTGGCGCAAGTCCCATAAAAGGGGGTCCACAACAGATACAAAGGTAGATCAGGGATATCTTGGTCTGACTCCCTACGTCCAATGTTCTGGACTTGCGGCAGGGCATTTGCTGGCACAGTACTTTTAGAATAGCACTTGCCAAAATGTTTGACACAAGTCACTACTTGCATCAACTGCAGGTTCTCTGTGGCAAACACATACTTTTGAGAATTAGCCCCTAAGTCCCAGTTGGATCTAAAGACATTTGGGCCCTCCTTCCCAGAAGACCCCCCCCAGCCCAGATGGCTTCTTTTTTTTAAACTAACCAAGAAATACTACTCCCAATTCTGCACAAAACATATATTGACTCCCTGACTAGAGGGTCCTCCTGGACACATTGAACAGTACTTTAGTATATCTAATACCTAAGTCAAAGAAAAACTCAGTCCAGTGTTACAATTATAAGCCCATATTCTTGGTGAATGTCAATAACTATATACTAGCCAAAGTTCTGGCTGGCCGGTTGGAAAGAGTACTTCCCTATTTGTTACACCCAGACCAAGTTGGCTTTGTCAAAGGGAAACACTCACCAGACATTTTGAGGTGCTTTTTAGGTCTCCGACATTTCACCAGGGAGCTGCCTTCCCCTGTCAGTGCTGTAGATGCAGAAAAGGCATACAATAAAGTTGAGTGGCAATATTTATTCCACACCCTCTCTAAGTTTAATTTTGGACCAGTGAGTGAGTCTTGCCTTAGACTGCTTTATCACAGCCTCAGGGCTGCAATTGTAACAACTAGCCTAATATCCCAGGAATTTGTACTGGAGATGGGCACAAGGTAGTGATATTTCAATTCATCAATGTACTGGGACTATAGATGTACTGGAACTGCACACTTACTGTATCACTATTTCAGTGTGTCCATATACTGGAAATGTACATTTACTATAATATAGATATGCTGGAAATGCACACATATTGTATCAATATTTTAGTGTATCGATGTGCTAGAAACGCTCATTTACTGTAGTATAGATGTAAGGAAAATATAGATGTACTGTATCAATATTGAAGTGTATTAATGCAGTAGAAATACAAATTTACCATAGTATCAATGTACTGGAGATGCACATTTACAATATTAATATTTCAATGTATCAGTGTACTGGAAATCAGTATTTACTATATCAATATTAAAGTGTCCTGATGTACTGGAAATACACAATACAAGTTTACTACAGTATATCGATATTTCAGTGTGTCGATATACTTTAAATGCATATTTGCTATTTCAATATTAAAGTGTGTACTTCCACTAGAAATGGACATTTACTATAGTATAGATGTACTGGAAATGCACATTTGGTAATTGGGAGGCAGAGGATGGAAGAGAGGACAGCAAGTCATGCAGGGAAAGAAGGAGCCCTGGTTTCAAGTAATGAGAGAAATAAACTGGAGTGGTGGATGGTTATGCTCTTTAATACAAGATGTCTTGGAAAAAAATAGATGATCTGCAGGCCTTGCTAGCAGAAAGAAAGGTGAATTTAGCTGCAGTCACTGAGATCTGGGCCACCCGAATGGTGACTTGGATCTTTCCATTTCAGGATACATCTTCTTCAAAAAGGACAGCGGGAAGGAAAATGGGGTGGTGTGGGACTTTACATCAGGGAGGGCATAACAGTTACAAGGGAAATTTTGGACAGAGAGGGCCTAGAGGTACTCTAGGTCCAGATACATACAGCAAATGAAAGATACTTAAGGTTGGGGTTTTTATTTCATCCAATACAAAAGGATGAGGTAAAGGATAGACAGATGAGGGACATGATCAGGCAAACATCAAAGAAGGGGGCGCTGGTGATAGTGATGGACTTACCCAAGACAGATTGGGTTGTGCCAGTTGCTGCCTACAACAGGGGACATTTATGATTGGTTCCTGTCCAAGGAGTAAGTCGATTAGAGAAGGAACCATTCTAGATTTAATGCTAACCAGTGGGTATCAGGTTAGAGTCATAAAGGTAAGGGAACCAGCTGGAGGTAGTGAACTTCAGACAGTGTGGTACCACACCAACTTGGGATATAAATTCCTAAATGTGAAAATGTGAGCACTAGATTTTAAGAAGGCTGACTAAACAGAATGGATGGGATACTAAGGGACAGTCTATCTAAACTAAGGGAGAGCATGGGCATGAACCAAAACTGGACCATGATCAAGAATTGGATAAGAGAAGCCTCAGAAAACTGCCGTAAGAAGGAAGGGGAAAGACCAAATCCAAGTGGTCAGTTTGGTTTAACAGAGATGTTGGCAGGACAGTGAAGGAAAAGGAAGGCTCATGCAGGAATTACAGGATGTTCCAGAAGGGAGGTGAGAGGGAAATGTGGAAAAGATGAGGAGGTTGTGAAGGTGTTCAAGCAGGCAAAGGCTGGGAAGGGAACACAGGTAGTACCATGCACATGAATAAGCTCAGCTGGTGCTGCAAAGCCTAATATCACAACAGAGAATGCACAGAGGCAGCACTTGATTGGTATTTAGTAAAAAGTCTTAAATGTTGAACAATATTTAAGGTCTTTTTTTCTTTATACTGATGGAGTACTGCATCTAAATGTTCTCTCAAAGGCTATGAAGGAACTGCAAATTGTCAAAGTGGTAAAATTAAGAAAAAACCTTCTTTAGATATTTTAGAGAAAAGAGGGCTACTAAGGAGGGTATAGCTACATTAAACAAACTCTAGCCAGAGCCAATATGGCTGTGACGAGCTGCCAAATGATCAAAGGTAAACATGTGCATAGAAAATATTGAACGTCCTTGTGTAACTTAGCCATTTTGTGGAGGCGTTGCACCAAATTGTCAACATGGCCTTTTTGGGACCCCACCTCATGAAGAGTGCCAGTGTCATTTTGTTCACTTGTCCCGAAAGGTGATTTCGCAGAGCGACAGCACCATCTTGTGCCACAGGTATGAAAACATGTTTCAGGCAGGATGTGAAAAATGACAGCTGTACTGTTAATAAGGAGGTGTACTAAAATGGCAATGTTGAAAATCTGGAGTGAAAATATAAAAAATTGGCAAAGTTAGGAGCGTGCATAGAAACTGCGCAATCCATGCTTGTAATGCAGTCATTGTTTAGAATTTTTTCACTGAATTTGTAATGTGGGCTTTATGGGACCCCACCTCATGAACAGTGGCACTGTTGTTTCATTAATCGGTCCCAAAAGGTGACTCCACACAGTGATTGCGAAATCACCTTTCAGGACTGAGTAATGAAATGACTGTGACAGGGTTCATGAGGTGGGGTCCCAAGAACCCCATGTTGAAAATTTGGGGCCAAAATTCCAAAAAATGGCTGATTTATCAACCTAAGTTGAAACCTCCATTGATTGGCATTATACAGCGTTTACCTTTGATTCTTCAGTTCCTGGTTCGGCTTTAAAGAGTGCAGATGTGTCCCGGTCCAGAGAAGATGACAGCACTTACCTACAGAGGTAAGTATGGGATGTGGGAGGGGTGCGGGGAGGTGGGTGCTCAGTGAGAAGGTGGGGATGGGGATGGGGACTGCGACAATGATTGTTTTCTTCTTTACAGGGAAAAGAAACGTTGGGGACATTTTTCTTTATTTACAGGGAAAAGAAAGCATACATTTGGCCACACTGGGGTGGGCTGACAGTGTGCCACACAAGTTGTGAGGGGATGCTGACACCGGGATTGGGCACCCCAATGTTGGCATGGGGAAAAAAAGAAAAAAAATCTATTTGGGCACACTGGGGTGGGCTTCCAGTGTGCCAAACGAGTTGGGGGGGCACATAATGCCGACATGGGGACTGGGCACCCCAATGTCGGTGGGTGATCACATACATTTGGACAAATTGGTGTGGGCTTCCAGTGTGCCACATAAGTTGGGGGATAAATAATGCCAACATGGGGATTGGGCACCCTGATTTCGGTGCTGAGACAGGGAACGGAGGGAGCGGGGAGGACAGCAGCAGTTGGAGTATGCAGGAGGGTGTTCTTTGCTGCCAGGAGGGAGCAGGGAGGACAGGAGCACTGGGAGGGTGCAAGAGGAGTGTCATCTGAAAGATGGCAATGATGACACTACTGCGCATGTGCGGCACTCGCTCATGTATAGTTGCGGTGAATGGCATATTGCCATTCACAACATGGTGGAGCCAGCAGAACTGCACATGTGTGTGAGTCATGCATTCACAGTTCTTGCCCTGGAATACGGAAGTAACAGCCAAAATAGTGCAGCTGTTATTTCATAGCGGATGACCGTGGTGGAATGTTTCAAGCTCCATTGGACTTTTGGAAGGATACTTCCAAAAGTCCAATGGAAGGTTCCATGATTGGCCATTTTTGTAAGCTATAATTGATCCCAAAATGGCTGTAGGCTCCGCCCACAGTTGTAAAAAGGGGGTGGGTGGGTGGAGGGCAATAAGGATAAAGCAGAAGTGTTGAACAAATTCTTCTGTTGTGTCTTTACTAAAGTAAAAAATGGAAGATGTGTTTGCGTGTGTGGGGGGGATGAGTATGCTAGATGTTAGGATAACAGTGGACTGTGTCATGAGGGGGAAGGTGGACAGGTCCCCATGTCCAAATGGCATGCACCCCATAATTCTGAGGAAATTGGCTACAGAACTGGTGGAACCGCTAACTGACCTGTTTAACAGTTTGTTGGATGGGGAAGGGGGTGCTGTTGGAGCAAAGAACAGCACATGTAGTTCTGCTGCATAAGAGTGGACCTAGAAGTAATACGTAAAATGCATTTAGTATTTCAGTGCATTGATGCACTGGGAATGCACATTTGCTATATCAAGATTACAGTCTGTTGATGCAATGGAAATGCACATTTATTGTATCAATATTATTGTGTCGATGTACTAGAAATACACATTTGCTATATCAATATTTTACTGTATTAATGTACAGGAAATGTATATTTACTATATCAATACTAAAGTGTATCGATGCATTAGAAATGCCCTTATAGTATTGATGTACTTGACATGCACATTTACATTATTTATTTATGACTTTGATTAATATTTCAGAGTATCAATGTAGTGGAAATGTATGTTTACTATAGCATTGATGTACTAGAAATGAGCACTTACTATATCACTATTATAATGTATGAGTGTACTAGTAGTGTAGATTTACTATGTCAGTATTTCAGTTTATCGTATTGGAAATGCACTTTTCAGAAATATTATTAAAATATATTTCTATATTTTCAGAATTTTGGTTCATATACAGTATTAAAACATATAACCGTGGTATGATTTTTGATTTGAAAATGTATTTTTAAAGTAGGCTAATTGTATTACATAATGTCTTTGGTTCCTGGTAAGTAACACCAAAATCTTATGATGCTTTTGCAAGTTATGCCTGCAGAAAGATCAAAAAGTAATAAGTTCTGTTTAAAATAATTGCATTATATTTTTACAGCATGACTGAAGAAAACAAACACTTTCTCATACTATTACATTAATATGGTGCGGTAATGTATTGTTATACATCTTGGCTAGTATCATAGTATTGGTAGGAAAATCATATTTGCATAAGCAGATATGTGTTTTGTATACCAATATGATCAATTTCAGTTTGCAGACTGGAGTTCTAAGACATCCAAGTCTGAATCAGAATAATATAGTGGTTGGAACACAGTAATGTGATGTGGAAAATCTCAGGTTCTGATCCTAGTATAGTCCCTGGTTGGCTGTATGACCTTTAGAAGGCATTTGACATTGCTGTACATTAGTAAGGGGATGCTATATCTCATTTAGGCTATCCTATGTACATAAATTGCAAAATGAAATAGATTGCAGATAAGTAACAGTGGCAGGTATAAACCCACATATATCTTTTCTGCCTAATGTTTCTTATCATCTGCCACCTTATAAAGTTGCCAGGCATCTCTCTATCATTTTAACTATTACCAGCTTTGTGAAGTGGCCAAGAACTGTAAGTTCAGTATTAGCCAGAACATTTGCCCTCCCTCTGGAACTCCACTCCCCGTGCTATTCACCAGTCTCTCAAACAGCCCCTCGATGTTCACTACCCCTGCAGATCAATGATCTGGCAAACCAGCCTATTAAGACAGTGAAGCATAATTTTCAAAGGCTAGAAAGAGAGATTGAAAGCACACTCAGCTTTTCTGACCTTTTCAGAAGTCCTCCCTGTGTGGGGAAGGAGGGGTGAGGAAGGAAGAGACTGAGGAATTTAATGTATGGTTGAAGGGGCTGTGTCAGGAGGAAGGGTACCATTGTGTGGAAGACTTGTGGGTTTCTGGGACAGGAGGATCTTTAAGGGTGATACCTTTCACCAAACAAGAGAGGGGATCAGTGCACTTGGCCAGAAGTTTGATATCTACATAGGTGAACATTTAAACTGGGGGGGGGGTGGCTGAGTCTAAGGTAACCTCTGAGAATGGAGAGCAAATGGAGAACTTGGCTAGGACTTCTCCAGAAATGGGGGTTAGTAACAATGGAGATGAAAGTAGAAAAGTAGTGCTCATTGATAAGATAAATAAGGGTGCTGGGGGGCTCACAAAACCAGTAGCGACAGGGAAAACTGCAAAGTTAATGCAAGAGGAGGAGAAGAATGGGAGACATTCAAGCTGGAAGACTGACTAAATGTCAAGAGCCTAGGAAACAAAATTATTGAGTGCCAGGTGATGGTGGTGGATGTGGGATTAGACTTCATAAACAGAACAGAAACATAGGCCAAAGGGAATAATGTCTGTGGCCTGTCAGTTCCAGGGCATACCATTTATAGGAGAGATAGAGGTAAGAGAAAAGAAGGTTGGGTAGCCCCCTATGTCAAGAAAGACATACAGAAGGTGGAGGAAGGTAGAGGATGGGTCGATCAGAGGAGGAGAAAAAAAAAACAGAGGAAAGAGTAAGGATTGCAAACAGTTAAGGGGCCAGAAATAAGACATGATGGGAGTGGTGCAGTGCAGTGGCTGTGGAGCAGCAGTCTTCTGGGAGACATTCTGGAGGATGCAGTGTTGTCCCATCTGCAGATACCTCTCTGGGCTGAGGGAGGAGGTTGCTCATCTCCAGGCTGAGTTGGCCAGGATTTGTGGGACCTCCTCTTCCATCCAGGGACCACCAGTGCCACTGCCGTTGCCTCAGAGGTTGCCTTACAGAGGAGCGGTTGGACCACAGTGGGCTCAGGGAGGGTGAGTGTGGTGGAACAGAGGTGCATCCCTCCAGCTGTACCTCTCCACAATTCCTATGCCATTCTGGAAAAGTGTGGTTCCTCTATGGAGGCACCCGCAGTGGAGACCAAGGAGGATGCTGGGAACCTCCACAAAGGAGACCCACAGGAGGGTGGCAGGGGACCCCGCAGGGGAAACAACTCCTGGTGGGGGACTCCATTGTTAGGAAGGTAGAACTGGGGGAGGAAGGGGAGAGGGAGGTAAGGTGCCTGCCTGGCGCCATGGCTTAGAGGGACAGGGAGCGAATCCTCAGGATTGCCGGAGCAGCTGCGCAGGGGAGGGAGCTGGATGTCATTGTCCACCTAGGGACAAATGACCTGGCTAAGAAAGGGATTACAGAAGTGCAGGAAGAGTTTGTGGAATTGGGGAGGGGCCTTAGACAAGTAGCACGCACGGTAACCTTCTCAGAGGTGCTGCCCATCTATGGCATAGGACAGACTAGGGTGTTCTGCAACATGGGATTCAATCAGTGGTTGAAAAACTGGTATGGAGCTCAGGGATTTGGCTTCATTGGGGACTGGGGGTCCACCTGGAGTGATACAAGCCTGTACTGGCATGATGGGCTGCATCTGTCCAGGAGGGGAACCAGAATCCTAGGTGATAGGTTTAAATGCTTCATTGGCAAGCATTTAAACTAGCCAAGGGGGGAGGCACTGGAAAGGAGCAGTGAAATCCTAGCCCCCCCAAAAAAATCACAGTAGTAAGTGAGGTAAACACCAACATAGAGGTGTCGATAGGGAGAAGAGCAGGGGTAAATGGAGAAAGTGACAAAGGCAAGAAGGACAGGGATGGGCCAAAAAGGAGTAAGACTATCAGGAAATGGAGGGTAATGAGTACCAATGCCCATAGTCTGGGCAACAAGCTCCCTGAGCTGGTGGCCTTGATGGAAGAGGGATGCCTGGATATCGTAGCAGTCACAGAAACATGGTACACAGAGAACCATGACTGGGATGTTAACATACCAGGGTACATAACCTACAGGAGAGACAGGCAGGGGAGAAGAGGGGGAGAAGTAGCTCTCTATGTAAAGGAAGGGATAAAAGCAACTGAACAAAAGAGTAAACAGGGAGGAGAGGAGGCACTGTGGGTCACCTTGGAGACTGGAAAGGGCACCACAATCCTCACAGGGGTTGTGTACAGACCCCCATGTCAGGGGGAGGGAATGGACAAGGATATGATAGAAGGCATTCTTAGAATGGCAGAGAAAGGGGAGATACTGTTGATGGGAGACCTGAATATGCCAGATGTTAACTGGAGCATATTTGCTGCAGCCATATCCAAGAGCAGGGCCATTCTTGATGCCCTACAGGTGGCAGGCCTCAGACAGCTAGTTTCAGAACCCACTCGTGAGGGAGCAATCTTAGACCTCGTACTCTCAAATGGGGGCAGTGAGAGGATCTCAGATCTAGAAGCGGTTGCCATCTGGGAACAAGTGACCATCAAACAGTGTGGTTCACGTTAAACTCAACTACAGAGTCAAGCCATACAAAAGTGAGGGTACTGGACTTTAGGAGGGCTGACTTTGGCAAGATGGAGAGTGCTCAGAAAAGCACTAGCAAACAGGCTAGAAGGAGGTGTGAGCAACAATGGGGAATCATCAAAACTGCCATCACAGAGGCAACAAGCCTTGTGTGAAGCAAATAAACAAATCAAAACGAAAAAAAGCCACTATGATTCTCAAAAGAGGTGGCTGTGAAAGTCAGGAAGAAAAAGATAGCATTCGGAAGTATAAGGAAACACAGAAGGAGCAGGACAGACAGCTGTACCCAGTTAAGGCAGAAGGAAGCAGGAGGGAAGTCAGAATAGTAAAGGCCCAAACTGAGGAAAAGATAGCCAACTCGGTTAAGAAGGGATAAAACCTTTTATAGGTACATCAGCGAGCATAGAAAGACAAAGGGAGGGATAGTGAGGCTGAATAGAATGAACGGTGGCTGGACAGAGGGGGACAGTGAAAAAGCAGGGATGGCCGGCCTGGTGGTGCTGAGGGTTGAGGCGCTGGTCGCTACACCTCACGCCACGCTGGCAACCCGTGTTCGGGAACGAACACGGGTTGTCGGGGGTCGGTGGGGAGGAGATGGATCGAGCGTCCGGAGGACTGCTCTCCATCTCCTGGGTGGGGAGATTCGGGCAGCCGGTGCTTGCCTGACCCCTAGCGGAGGCTGGGGATCGACAACACGAAGCTGCAGAGACAGGGGAGGTGGGACGCGGGCAGACGCCTGATCAGTGCGCGCACGGAGGGTGCGCATACTCAGTCGCCAGCATCATTGCACGCCAGGCCCGGGCTGGGAGAAAAAAATTCGCTGGGGAAAAAATGGAGCCGCAGCACGACGTCGCTCCCCGTTGCCATTCCCAGAGGACGCCTCCCTGGCATGGACCCATTCTGGTGGGTTGAGTCGCTCCCCACCACCCTGCTGCAAAGGGTAAGTCGCGGGGTGCTGAAGGGAGGGGGTCTCATGTCCGGGGATGGTGCCGGAGGAACGGCGGAGTGCGGGGGGGAGGCTCCTAAGAAATAACATCTAAAAAAAAAAAAAAGAAAAAGCAGGGATACTGAACGAATATTTCTGCTCAGTATTCACAAAAGAAGAGGGGGAAGTGCCTAATCCAGTTAACAGAAGCACTCTTGATAGGGGGGTCGATCTCAGTCCTTTCACAGAAGAAAGGGTTCTGCAAGAACTCCTAAAACTGAAGGTGGACAAAGCAATGGGGCCTGATGGAATTCACCCCAGAATTCTAAAAAGAATTAAGGGAGGAACTAGGAAACCATTGGCTACTCTTTTAATAAATCATGGGAGGATGGTGTGGTACCCGAGTGGAGGAAGGCGGATGTGATTCTCTCACAAAGTGGAAACCAAGACAGAGGCAGGAAACCTACAGACCTGTCAGTCTGACCTCTGTGGTAGGGAAAGTGATGGAGTCACTTCTGAAGGAAAAGAATAGTGAGTACCCAGAGGCCAGTGGGGCACAGGACCCAAGGCAACATGGGTTCACAGCGGAAGGTCATGTCAGACAAATCTAATAGATTTCTTTGACTGGGTGACCAAAGTAGTAGACCAGGGAGGGGCTGTGGACATGGCCTACCTAGACTTTAGCAAGGCATTTGACACAGTCCCACACAAAGATTAATAGTCAAATTAACCAGCCTGGGAGTGGGTCCCAGGGTGGTAGCCTGTAAAACATTGGCTGGACAACAGGACACAGAAGGTAATTGTAAATGGAGTCCACTCTGAAGAAAGAGGGTTACTAGTGGGGTTCCAGAGAGTTCAGTATTGGGTCCAGTCCTTTTAATGTCTTCATAAGTGACATTGCAGAGGGACTGAAGGAAAGTATGCCTCTTTGCAGATGACACAAAGATCTGCAACAGTGTTGATACACAAGGAGGCGTGGAAAGGATGAGAAGGGACTTGGCAAGATTGGAGGAATGGTCAGAAGTATGGCAGCTAGGATTCAGTGCAAAAGAAATGCAAAATAATGCACCTGGGAAACAAGAACTCAGGGGAAGAATAAACAATGGTGTGGGGGGGTAGTAACAACAACAAAAAAGGAAAGGGACCTGGGTGTAATCATATCAGATGACCTTAAGGTTAGCAAGCAATGTGAGAAGGCAGTAGGGAGGGCTGGGGGTATACTGGGATGCATAGGGAGAGGCACCAGCAGCAGAAAAAAGGAAGTTGTTATCCTTCTGTACAGACAGTTGGTGAGACCCCATCTGGAGTACTGCATCCAGTTCTGGAGACCTCATCTCCACAAGGACATAGACAGGATAGAGGCAGTCCAGAGGAGGGCAACTAAAATGGTGCAGGGTCTGCAAGAGAAGCCGTATGAGGAGAGACTAAAGGAGCTTAATATGTATACCCTTGAGGAAAGAAGGGAGGGGGGACATGATAGAAACTTTAAGTACCTCAGTGGAATCAACTAAGTCCAAGAGGGTAGCATCTTTCAGAAAAGAGACGGCAAGAACAAGGACACAATTTAAAGATAGAGGGAGGCGGTTCAGGGCAATGTGAGGAAGTATTTTTTCACAGAGAGGTAGTGGATGCATGGAACAGCCTTCCTGAGGAGGTTGTGGGGTCTAAAACTGTGGGAGAATTGAAGAATGCATGGGACAGACATAAGGCAATTCTTGTGGGGGTAGGAAGAAATAGGCTGTTGGTTAACTAGGATCTGCGGCCTATCCTGTAGGTAGGGAAATGGGCAGACTAGATGGGCCAAGCGGTCCTTATCTGCCATCAAAGTCTATGTTTCTATGTTTCTATGAATTGGAGAGATAGAATTGCTGTGGGTATAATTCACAACAACATTAGGAAAAGAGCTCCACAAGGGGGTGGTCCAAAGACCACCAGGACAGGGAGACAAGGGGGATAGAGAATTAGGGACAATAACTGAGAAGGGGACTACAAAGTGGGAAGTAATGTTTGTATGGGATCTGTCCTTACCAGACATATATTGAGACATTCCAGCAGCCAAGAGCACCAGATGTCTGGCCCTGCTACATACCTTAAAGCACAGAACCCAGTGCATGCCCTCCCCCACAGTGGCAAATCATTCAGATATTGCAGTTTGCTTTTCTGCCTCAAATGGCTTCTCACTTATTTTATCCCAAAGAGGAGTGGGTGTCTCTTAATGTTCAAGTTCAGAGCTGTGATGTGAATCATCACCCCAGCCATCAAACATCAAGGTGGACCAACCATCGGCTGGGTCCCTATTCTAAAATGTAATTGCCTGAGTTGTCTCCTTTAAATAAGATACACTGCCTAAATGGCTTGTTTTAAATAAAATACAGTCCCCAGCCAATGTGCTGGTGGTTATTGGGGGAGCCAGCTAATGGAGACAACCATACATATCATAAACATTTAGCAAACCCAGAATTAGCAGCTCTGGTTATGACACAAATCAGTTAAAGAAGAGAACCCAGTGCACACCTTCCCCCAATGGCAAATCATTCAAATAATACAATTTACTTTTTGCCTCAAAATACTACTCACTTACTTTATCCAAAAGGGAAGTTGGGCTCTCTTAGTGTTCAATTCAGAGATCTTTTATGACTCATCAGATTCAGAACTGCCACCAAACATCACAGTGGACCACTGTGGGATAAAATAAGTGAGAAAAGCAAGTTAAAGTTTGTGAATGAGCAAGGGTCGTGCTGCTAATTCTGGGTTTGTTTAATGTTTAGGAGATGTATGGCTGTCTACATTAGCTGGCTCCACACCAATCACCAGCACATTGGCTGGGGACTGCATCTTATTTAAAGTAAGACAATTAGGCAGTGCACCTTATTTAAAAGAAGCCAATTCAGACAGTTACATTTTAGGATTGGGAACCAGCTGATGGGTGGTCCACTGTGACATTTGATGGCTGGGCTGATGAATCACATCAGGTCTCTAAATTGAACACTAAGAAACCTCCACTCCCCTTTGGGATAAAATAAGTGAGTAGCCATTTGAGGCTGAAACCAAACTGTAATATTTGAATGATTTGTCCCGGGGGGGTATTGGGTTCTGCATTAACTTATTTATGCCATGACCAGTTGCACCCCTAATGAGAAAAGTAATTTAAAGTTAGTGAATGAACAGGGTTGAGCTGCTAGTTCTGGGTTTGTTTAAGGTTTGGGACCTGCTAGATATATTACAGGACTGCCTGCTGGCGCAGCTCATCAGGAATACCTACAAGAAAGGCTGCCATTCTTGACGTGGTACTCATCAACTTGGAAATGGTATGTGGATTGCGGATTGGGGAACCACTGAGTTCCCATGACCATAATACCATATTGTTTGAACTGGCCCTGGGTAACAGTATACCCTTGACAAAGGTTGTGGTTCTGGATTTTGGATTAGCAGACACTGATCAGGTGAGAGAATTAGTCAAGAGTAAGTTGGTTAGGGTGGACAAAATCAGGGGTGGGTTTGCAAAGAGGTAGGGAGAAATTTAAAGGGCCAGTCTAGAGGAAAATAAATCATGCTTGAGAATGGTTATTGTTACAAAGCGTAACAGGCACAAGAGACCAATCAGGTTCTGTAAGAAGGTCAGGGAGGCAGTGAGGGCCAAAAAAATTGTCTTGTTTAGCTACAAGGAGAAACGGGGCAATGAATGGAGTGACTACCAGATAAAGATGAAGCAAGCAAAAAGGCAGTCAGGGACACAAAAACAGACACAGGGCTGCATATTGTGGAGGGGCTTAAGGAAAGGGAAATACAGTTCTTCAGATGTATTAGTTAGAAAAGAAAGGCAAGAGGGGGTATCGTTAGACTAATGGGGGAGGGAAGGGCAATAGCGGAGGTTGAGCAGAAAGCAACCATTCTTAATGACTACTTCTGCTCAGCATTAACAGTGGAGTACTGGGGGCCTCTGCTGGAAAGTGGCATAGAGGCTGCTGCAAGGGATATCCCAGAGATGGGGCAGGTAGTACTTACAGGCGAAAAGTTTAGAAAAAGGCTTGCAACCCTGAAAATAACTATGGTTTGAGGGCCAGATGGGATGCACCCAATAGTGCTCAGAGAATAAGCTTCTGAACTGGCTGAACCCCTGGCAGAGCTTTTTAGTAGCTCACTATAATCAGGGGTGGTTATAAAGGAATGGAGGATAGCGGACATGTTGAGCTTCACAAGGAAGCTGACAGGGAGGAACTGGGAAATTACTGGCTCATCCATTGTAGGTAAACTGATGGATATACTAAGAGAATCTAGCTGACTACTTAGAGAGAAATGGGCACCAGGACAGTAAACAGTATGGGTTCATGGCAGGGAGGTCTTGCCATAACAACCTTATAGAATTCTTTGACTGGGTAACAAGGGTTTGGGATAAGTAAAAAGCAGTAGATTTACTCTGCTTTCACTTCAGCAAAGCATTTGACGTGGTGCTACACAAATGTTTGCTATAGAAATTAGAGGATCATGGAGCACTGGAGGACATAGATGTGTGGGAAGTTGGATAGGGGAGACAGCAGAGGGTGTAAGTAAGTAAAACTTTATTTTTAAAGCACTTTTCAAAGCCAAAGCACTGTACATACACATTAAGAAAACAGTTAAATTAAACAGTCATATTTAAAATCATTCAGAATAAGCTTTAAAAAACAGATAAGTTTTGAGCTCAGATTTAAAACTTGAGACAGTCAGGCATTCTCTTATCCGATGAGGTGGAGAATTCCACAGGGAAGGAGCAGCATAAGAAAACACACGTGCCTGAGATGTCTTTAACCAAACCCTGGGAATCTCTAGCGATCCCTCATTGGTGGATTGAAGTGAGCAGGAGGAGCAGTAGGGAGTAAGAAGATCTTGCAAGTACTGGGGTCCCTGTTCATGTAGGGCTTTATAGGTCAGTAACCCGACCTTAAAGGTGATCCGCCACTGAACAGGCAGCCAGTGCAGTCCGCACAGCACAGGCGTAATATGACTAGACCTAGGTGTACCAGTCAGGAGCCTGGCTGCCGCGTTCTGCATTAGCTGCAAGCGGCGGATATCAATCCCCGGCAGCCCTAGGTAAAGGGCATTTCAGTAATCAAGGAGGGAGGTGATGAAGGTGTGGACCAATATGGGAAGGTCAGCCTGAGTAACCAGGTGTTCCACCCAGTCGATATTCCTAAGATGATAAAAGGAAGATTTGACAACGGCAGACACCTGAGATTTCAGGGTCAAACCATCATCAAAAATAACACCCAGGTTACGCACTTGGTCTGAGGTCAAGAGCTGGACACCATCAAGTCATAAGCCAGATGGAAGCCCAGCCCTAAGACCCACTGCAAGGTGACCAGGGTCCACAACCAACACCTCAGTCTTATCCGGGTTTAACCTCAGCCAGCTAGTGCTCGTCCAATCTCTGATCTTGGCTAGAGAGCTGTTAAGCACAGAGATCGCATCATCCTGTCCAGAAATAGAGGACAGGTACAGTTGGGTATCATCTGCTTACCAGTAAAAACCCAAACTGTATCGCCTAATGATCTCTCCTAATGGCAGCATATAAACTGAGAACAACATAGGCGCCAAAATGGAGCCCTGCGGTACCCCACAAGACAGGGAGAAGGTGTCAGAGGAATAAATTCTAGTGGCAAGCCTCTGTGTCCTGCCTATAAGAAAAGATCGAAACCTATGTAAAACTGTTCCAGACAGTCCACAAAGAAGCCGCAGGCACTCCAAAAGCACACCATGGTCCACAGTATCAAATGCTGTGGAGAGATCAAGAAGGACTAGAATAGTACAAGCCTTTCGATCTCTTGCAATTAGGAGATCATTTAAAACCCGGACCAGGGCGGTCTCAGTGCTATGTCTTTTCCTAAACACAGACTGGAGAACATCATAGACATTGTGATTTGTGAGATGGTCATCCAGCTGCAGAGCAACCACCTTTTCAATATCCTTACCCACAAAGGGCAGGTTAGAGACAGGTCTATAGTTAGCTAAGCAGTCTGGGTCTAGGGAGGATTTTTTTAAAGAGTGGTTGAATGACCGCCTCCTTGAGGGGATCAGGAAAGACCCCCTGCTCCAAGGACTTCCAGATAATTTCAGCAAGGATTGGGCAGATAACATCTACACAACCTACTAATAGCGGTGTAGGGCCCAGATCCAAACTACAGCTGGTTGGTCGTACAGTCTAGACAATCCTCACAACGTCCATGAACTCCAGCCTGCTATAGTCAAACCAGGTAACATGGGTGCTCACCACCTCACGCCGATCTCTGCAATCCCTTAAAGAAAGAGCTGGGCTGATACCCGATCTAATGCTGGCAATCTTATCTGTGAAGAACCGAGCAAGCTCAACACACTTTATTTATGAAAAATCTCTTCCAGGCTGCAGACAGACTGGATTGCACAGTCTGTTGACAGTCTGGAAGAGTTGAGCTGATCTGTTCTGTGCAGCAGCAATCTCCCTGGACAGGAACTCTGCCTTCTTACAGGTCATTGCTGATTGATAGACCTCATAGTGTCCACCAACTTAAGCCTGTCAACATCAAGACCAGATTACCTCCAAGCCCTCTCTAGCCTTCGCCCCACTCTCATCAGCTCCTTCAAGAACCCATCAAGCCAAGGGGTTCTTGGGTGCAAAGTGAGTGAGCGAACACGAACAGGAGCAATTAAGTGCAGGTCACCATCCACCACCTTATTATAGTCAAGTACAAGATCCCCTGGACTCATGCACTCACTTGATAAACCCGATAGGTCCAGCACCGCCAATAGGCCCTCTGGGGTAATCCCCCTCAAAGGGCAGTACTGGACCATCTCCGTAGGGGCAGACCTAATTGGGGGTGCCCCAAAGCCGAATCTTATGGTGTGATGGTCTGACCAACCGTTTGGTTCCACCCCCAATCCCGTGATCTCCATCCCCAGGTGAAACACAAGATCTAATGAGTGACCCCCTATATGGCTAGTAGAGGTAATCACCTGTGTAAGGCCCAACATAGTTGTAAGTTGGAGGAGGTTAATCCCAAACTGTGAGAGTTCATCATTGATTCAGGCACTGAAGTTACCCAGAATCAACCATCTGGGTGACTCCAATGCCACGTCGATAATGAAGTCTGCAAACTCCTTCAGGAATTTTCCACCATCCCCGGGTGGATGGTAGATGAGGAGTATCCTGATCCCTACACCTGTTCCCAGGATACACTCAAAAGATCGAGTGCAAACCACTGGCACATCCATAAGACCCAGCTCCATTTTAGAAAAGATGGCCACACCCCCACCCCAACGATCCAACCTCGGGCGGTGTATCACTGAGAAGTCAGCTGGAGCAGCAGATGCCAAAATAGGGCCTGCATTCTCATCTAGCCAGGTCTCAGTGATACATGCCAGGTCAGATGTTGCAACAAGATCAGCTATAATAGTGGTCTTGTTCCTAATCGACCTGGCATTACATAACACCGCCCGGGTTGGATGGGTTTTCAAGGAGGATCCCAGGACCTACCCGCAATTTGTGGAGCCCTTGGGTGGTGGTAAACAGTGTCAAATTAGGGGAAAGGGAGACCATGAGTGGTGTACCACAGGGGTCAGTCCTTGGACCAGTCCTTTTCAATATGTTTATCTGCAACACAGGAGAGGAAATACAGGGCAAGATGTGCCTACATAGATAACCACAGCTTTTTTGCAGGGGTAAACAATGAGGAAGAGGTAAGGGAACTGCAGAGGGATCTGTAAAGGTTAGAGAGTTGGTCCAAGGTTTGGCAATTGAAATTCAATGCCGAAAAGTGCAAGTTGATGCACATAGGAAACAAGAATCCCAGGTTGAAATGCTGGATGGAAGGGGTTAAGCTGGGCACTACCTCAGAGGAAAGGGACCTGGGAGTCTTTCTAAAACAAACAAGCCAAGGTAACAAGGCCTACAGCAAGGCAACTGGAATGTTTGGCTGTATTGGAAGGGGTTTCAATAGCAGGAGAAATGAGTTAATATTATCTCTCTGTAGATCACTGGTGAGACCCCATCTTGAATGCTGTGCCCAGTTCTGGAGTCCCCACCTGAGGAAAAACAGAGACAGGCTGAACATGGTGCAGCATACAGTAACCAAAATGATTCCGGGCCAACAGGACAGATCCTATGAGGATCAGCTCAGGTCACTAAACATATATTCACTGGAGGCCAGAACAGAGAGGGATGACATGATAGACTACTCTCCCCCAAAGTACAATGCTGAACCCTGCGATCCTCTGCTAATCACCCCCTGGACATCCCTCGGATACGCTCCAACCAAGGCAAATGCTCCTTCAAATATGCTGCCTCCCACCTATGGAACTCCCTACCAGCTAGCTTGATTGACTCACCCACCCTTAACCAGTTCAAGACTGGACTCAAACTATATCTTCTCAATCTCAGCCTCTGTGGCTGCAACCGTTAGCTCCCTAGTCCAGGTCTCATTTCCATCACACTGCCTTGAACCTCCCCTCATCCTGGATGTATCTCCAAAACAATGATGTCAATTTTCTGTTGTTGTCTCAATTTCCCTACTAATTGGTGTATAACTTGACGTCATGTATTGCTTATAAGAGCCTGAATGTGAACCTGATTCTACCCTGTAAACTGTTGCTAATGTTTATTTGTGTAACTATTGTAACTACTGTAAATAATGCTATTATGTGTCTGTTTCTGTAACTAATTCCAGGTTGCCACTGAAAAAGGGATCTCTGGTCTCAGCGGGCTTACCCAGTTACCAAAATCTAAATAAATAAATAAAATAGAACCTTCAAGTTCCTGAAAATAAAGAATAAGGTAAACTGAGAGTGACTTTTCAGCAGGAATGGTGGGTTAAAACAAAAGGACATTAGTGGAAGCTGATGGGGTGGGGAGATCCAGGAGGGATGTGAGAAAGTTTTACTTTATGGAGAGAGTGGTGAGCCATAGAACAGCCTACTGGCAAAGGTGGTGGGTACAAATGCCATTAATAGGTTCAAGCAAAGCTGGGACAGAGAAAAGTGCATAATAGTTGGTCTGGGGGCAGTAGTAAGCCGGAGAGCAAGAGGATGGGGAAGTGACTGCAAAAACCTTGCCTAGACAGTAGGTCACAGCCTAGGGTAGGGTGGGGTAAAACAGGGCAGACTGGATGGACCAGTGGTCTTTTCCTGCCAACATTGTCTATGTTTCTGTGTTTCTGGTCTGCATCTGTTCCTAACCTTTACTTTAACGTACCTATCTGCTAGATAACATATGTACTCATGATAAAAGCCTGGGTTCTCTAAGGGTTATTTTAATTTTTCTTCCAATTTGCTGGTTATTAAGTGGGTCTAATCCTTAGATTTTCATAACCACCTTTTCTGCTTACTGCCACTAAACAATTTTAACTGCACTCATATTGGGTTTTAGGGGTCTTGCCACTGTTGTTCTAAATGTATTGTTATTATACTTCCACTCCCACTGTATACCACCCCCACCCTCCTGCACCCCCACCCCCAGGTTGCACCTGCAAACAATGTTCAGCTCAGTGTGCCTTTCCCAGTTTCCAGTTTCTAAATTAATGAATGCATACATACATACATACATACTCACTGCTAAGCGTTTGAAACATACTGCAATGAGAAATAAATAATGTGCCTGGCTATTGCATTTAGTGAGATAAAACTGTAAAACCAAGACATTATTTTAAACTAAAGCCTTATTGTTTCACTTCTGAGACTGGATGTTAACCAGATTCTGCCTGGTGAGAAGGCTCATTGAGACTGTCCTTATGGCATTCAGGGTAAGCTATTTGATCCAGAACAATTTCTGACCACTGCTGAAGTTGTTTTGGAGTTGGGCAACCAGATCTGGGGAGGGGGATACAGAAAAGGAGCACAATATTCATTGTAATTATTTATTTTATTTGAAACATATTTTACCAAGTAAGGAAGCAGAGTCCAGAAGGTTTCATTTCCAGTTGCAACCTGGGAAGGGGAGAAAAGGAACAGCAGGGAAAATCAAGTGCAATAATACATGGTAAGCAAGAATTTATAGTGACATACAGTATGGAGACAGAATGTACAGAAAATAAGAGCAGAAAATAGAATAATGAAAAACAAAGGAGACGACGCCCATAATACATGGTATGCAATATATATAGAGATAATATTTTCTGTGTACATGTGGATGTATGAGGAGCCACAGGACTTTGGGAGGCTGTGCAAAAAAATCAAGAACAGGATGTATATCAAACACATCAGCACATGCCAAATTGGGTTAATTCCTTAAGCTATAGGTATATTTATTATTAGATTTGAGAATTTTTGAGAAAGAAGAAAAAAGGTTTCACTAGGTGCACTGGCTTACTTCACTTACTGATAAATTGTGAAGGTAAAGTTTAAATCCCACTGAAGTGGGTGCAATTGTGTTATCATAGTTAAAACAAAATATACAGTACGCTTCAATAGATACAATATGTTGGCAAAAATCTTTCCAGAACATGGTTTTAAGTGTTTTGTCCCATCCACTAGTTAAATGTCAAACACTGTTGTTGTTTTTTTTTTTTTTAATGGTCTCCAACCATATTAAAGTCATATGAGAAGTAAATCCTATTGTAGCCTATGGTTCTGCAACAGCAGCCACAGAAATTCATGATTTGTGTGTGTGCATCCATAGGGGAACAGACCCCCATAGACTTCCATTCCTAAAGTCTTTTCACAAATTCCCAGACTTTGGGAATATCTTTCTACAACATTAAGGGGCAAGAAATAGTCTCTCGTGACCACCCACATACTGATGCAGGAAGTATGCTTGGCTTAAAAGTCAAACTTTGGAATTGATGTGATTTTTTTTATTCTTTGGTAACCAGGTAAGGATCATTTACAGGGATGAGCTGAGAGCACAGGGATATATTGTATTGCTCAGGGTCACAAAGTATGAAAGTGGAGGTTCTGGAAATCCTCATAAAATAATAACAAATTTGTTTTACTTCACTTATATGTTTTCTTGCAATGCTAAAAATGGTACTGAAAGAACCAAAATTCTTTTTTGAAACAACACTTTGTCATATGTAAATGTTTTGCCTTAGATATTTCCTTTTAAAAGCAGCTTTATTCCTTTGCCTCTTAGGCTGTGGCAGAGCAGCACAGAATACTGTTTATGGGCTACAATGATTTCCATCTGAACCTGAGACCAGGATGAATCTCTGGGTTTCACGGGTGAAGATGGTGTATTCAGTAGGGGATCCATTTTGATTAATTTCAATAAATTCCTCGGATTCACTGATTCTAACCTGGAAGCAAGCTGCAAGCTTAAAAGGGCAGCCCTCTAGAAAGAAGCTGCTCCATGTGTAGTAGGAGTGTAAGAACTTCTGCAGAAACAGGTTTAATGAAGACATGCAAAAATGGATCCTCCCATTACAGTGTTTCTTATGTTTATTATCAGTTAAGGGAGCACTGCCGACCAATTGAAGTGTTGCATTTCCTTGCATGTCAGACACTCTTATTTTGTAAAGAGAGTCTCATGCAGTTGTCCTTGATATATGCAGGTTTGAGTAAAACAACAAAAAACACAATTTTGAAAAAAATAAATAAATAGATATGGTAGGAGTGACAGACTCCAGACTCCAGGAACAACTTCACCCCTCCCTTCCCCTTTCCATGCCTCAGCAGGAGCCAAGAGTGGTGCATGACTCTTTAAAAGGCCTGATAACCTGATCTAGCTCTCCCCACTCATATCAGCACACATACTCCAAAACACACAGTCAAACACAACATCCATCCATACACACATGCACAGAAAATGTTCAGCACACATACAACATCCATACACAGACTCAGGCATACTCATCGATATGTACGCAGACTCAGATAAGTTCTGTTTCTGTTGTTAGACTACATTTTTTATTTCCTTATTTGCTTGCTGAGATATTGTAAATATATTGAATTTTTAATTTTGGCAACTTTAAAAATGATTCACATATAGTAAATAAATTGTTTATGTGCATTAGTTTTACTTAATTGTTCTGCTAAACAAAAATTGTCTGTAGCATGAAATTTTTCAAAGTTGTTTTACTTACATTAATTATTTACAATTTGTAAAAATAAAACTAGATCTGTTGATATAGTTACACATTGTCTCTAATACCTTCTAAACAAAACACATACTTTCTTAACCATCTTCAATTACATCTCAGAACCAGTTATTGTGGTACCAGACAGCTCTTTTTTACTTTTGGGTTTGTTGATAATAGCTAACTAATAAGGGATCCCAATTTGCAAAATATTCTCCCAGCTTAAAAGATTGTAGGGCTAGATGTTGAAAACACATGCAATGTGATACCTCCAGCAAATTTTAGAATGTAGCTGTTGCAGAAAATAATTGCATTCCCAGAACTTATAGGGACATCACCAATATCTACAATAATTATAATTGTTGATGTCTCCATAAATGAACAGCCAATTTTATCAAAAAAGACTTCTGATATTTGCTGGAGCAATTAAATACTATGTACAATGTTTTGAAAATATGAGTTTATGCTAGCTAACATTTCTATGCAGGTTACTTTTCCAGAGTAACCAAGGGCACAGCTTCGTATAGACTATAAGTTAGAGCAACAAGCTGCAAACAAGCTTGGTGCACCTAGCCAGACCTGCGTTTGATACCCACACACTACACTCCATATTGTGTATGAGCATGTGTCATGTAACCTCTCTGTGCTCCTGGGTTACACCTGGAAATGAGTCTCAGCTCAGTGTGCCTTTCCTGGCCAACAATTGTAAATTAAAAATAAAAATTAGTAGAGAAAATACTGAAAACTACTGTTTAGGAGATTTTTCAAGACATCCTTTGAGGGTAGATATGAAGACAGTTTGGTTCCATGTAGGTATTTGAAGTAATTTCCCAGTCTCTAGGAAAACCTTTTTAAAATATAATATTTGTGCACAATTCACCTTGTATTTTATTACTATTCAGCATTTACCCCCCCGACACACATATAGTTTTTTTCTTACTGAGGCCATTTGCATGATAACAAGATCTTTGCACTTCAGACTTCATTTACTTTGCCTGCTTTTTTCTGCTGAAGCCATAATCAATTGTTTGGGAAATAATAATTTCCGCCTCAACAGACTGTGTTGTCACAAACAGAGAATCATAGCTTCAGTGGGTGGAGAAACAGAAGGGTGGGATGAAGTCATGGGGGTGCTATATTCATGTGAATGTATGCAGTACTACAGAGTGATGAGCAATGAATACAGAAAATGACTTAAATGTCAACAAAACAATCTGAATATATGTATTTGGAAACATTTTTTGCATACTGGAAAACCATTTTAAATTGATCCATCTGGTTGTATCAAACTACAGCATGCTATGCATTTCCTCATCTCAATGTTTAATACATTTTCGGTATCCTTGGCAAAGTTCTTGGATCATCCTTTTAAAAGACTACAGTTTCAAGTGAGTCATTTACCTTGAAAAAGAACAGGTATTATCATCATCTTAGTATCTGTCTACTTAAGAAGTGTTACGCAAAACAGCATCTAATATAATTTTGTATCGCTGCATAACTGTGTTGCAAGCCCAATTATGCACATTAAAAGCAAATACCGATTAAAAGGATTACCATTATTAATGAGATATGAATATTTATTTATTTATTTAAAATGTGTTGACTGGGATAGGCATGCTGAGCTGGAGCTCATTTCCAGGTGCGACCTGAGGGAGGGGATAACAGGTGATAATGATACAGCAATAACAAATATACTGACAACAACAGGTGCATGTACAGGAACAATAAAAGGCAATGAACACATAAATTCAACATATAAAAAACTTGCAAAAAGTGTACAAAATACATGTTACAGTGGTAGCAAGGATGAGAACTAGGGGAGTATGCAGTCTATAAATGGCAAGATGCTTGTAACAAATACGTGATGATATGAAAATACAAAATGACAGAGTACTCTGAATTTTAAGCTTTACAATAGGGTTACTGGTAAAATGAATAAGAAGGAGGGCATAAATATTCAGGCTTCATTGATTCTGGACTAAACATTTAGATCTTTCTAACAGTGCATAAACTACAATGCATTTTTAAACCATATACCATTCTTCAAATGGTGTTGCACTTTTTTTTTGCTTTAATTTATACTTAATTGTAGTATTTCTTGACAGTCTATGTATTTAAAACATACTTAAGTTTTTACAACTGTCTAATATGATGAATGTCAGTCATCTGAAATAAATCTTCTATAGCATAAACACATACTGTATACAGCTTTTATTCTAAATCTGAATAATTGAATCAATGACAGTGATTTGGCAGGATGTCAAATCTATCCATCATATCCTGTCACTACCAGTTTATTTTTGTCTTTGAAATTGAAACTTGACTGCTGCTTAGTTTTGGCTAATTTCATTGGTAGCAAGTTAGCAACCATATACTGATCTGTCTTTTCTGGTCTTTTTGTTCAGTATTTGTTTTATTGTAAATCCCTTTCTACCTAGAATCAGTCACATTTTCCTTATTTTCTTGGTAAATTAGAGTTAAAATAAAGTTTAACAGAAAAATGGTTATGTCAGACTGTAATCTTAAGAAAAGGGCAGTATATACAATGGTAAGGCCTATGTCATAGAGCAGTTCTAAATTAAAGTGCATTTATAAAAAATGAATTCTGTGATATAAGGTAATATCTTTTTAAAGACCTGACCCATGTACAACTGCAGTAGAATCAGAATTTTCTTTTCACGAATAGCATTAATAAGTGTACAAGATGATCACTAGAAATAGAATGTTCTCCTATTTGGAATATTCTGTTTCTCCCTTACATTCAACCTGGGCCACTATAGTGGGCCTGTCAGCCTTGACTGCACTACTTTGTTCTAGTTTGCTTCCAAATACATGAAAAGACACACAGAAGAATACCAGTCGAGACTTAAGCTCCCTCCACACACATACACACCCAAAGTAAAACATAAATAAGCCATCTTTTTCAAATTGTTTAAAGAAGACAGGAGACATTTCTAACTGGCAGCTGTTTGCAATGTTCCTATTTTTAAAAATGATATTCATACTCCTAAATAATCCATTTTAACTGTACCTGCATAAAAAAGTGATGCAAAAAACAATTTTGCAATGTTTAAGGGCATCATTATGTTACAGTTCTCTTTATGGAACAAGTGATCTAGAGTTTAAGTATATCACATTTTGTGTACAGAACTCTGAGCATAGTTCTAATAGATTGACAGCTCTTGCTTGCCATTATGTACACAGACCATGGCATAGCAAACATTCTCAGTTCCATGAAGAGAACTGTACAGAATGTTGTCCATAAAAAGAGAACAATTGAAAACATAATTACCTACTGTATATCAGTGTTTGTTCAGGTACCATTATGTATGGGTCATTCGGAAGTATGAGTTTAATTCCTGGAAACTGGATAACTTTTCTGTTACCAATTAGTACAAATTTTCTGTCCCATTTAAGGCCTTGCATGAACCCATTAACATTTCTCCACTTGTACTCAGTACTGCATCTCATTCACTAGCCTAATATACTAAATAAACTGAACATTTTCTGAAAGCTACAATTTATATTTGAATAGAAATAGAAATGCCAATGACTACTAAATGCACACTGTTGACACTTTTATTGTAAAATAACTTTTTTGCATCTGGCCACTGGTAACTACCCTTAAGCTCCATTGTATTTCATTCCAAACAATGCAGTATTTTTTAATTACATATTTACTTCCAAATGCACATACTGTAATCCCCTAGGACACATTATGTCTGCAGCACATGATAAAACATTCTACCCTGTGGGGCAATAGATCTTGTTTTGCATTTGGTAGATCTGCTGTGTAGAGTCAAGTTGATTTAAATGAATAACAATCATCACTACTGTATCTCACACTAATGAACTGCTGAAATAATAAATGTTAGCCACAAACCCTTGCTGAGCAAACTTTTGCAAAATAATATATAAAATAAAAAATAAATTAATAAAATGATACAATGAGGTAAGATTACAATACAGTTTAATCTGAACCATTGGTCATATTGTTCAGTAAAATAGTGGAAACTTACACTTTTTACATTTTTAACAAACCCATTCAAACTGAATGATTGAAATAACTGACTTTAATAAATCAATGAATATTTAGGTAAATTGTATGATCGGGCATTAATCGCACATTGTCTTCCTCAAATATGACTTATCTTATAAAAAAATTAAATACCAAGAGTCCCCTTTTATCTTCCAGCTCTACATTTGTTCCAAGAATATTCTTCACTCGGAAGACAAGCAAAAATAAATCATTAACTTAATATATAGTTGTTACTTGCACCACATAATTCCTGTTTGCAAGCAAAGTGTCCACAAACATCAATGATTGGAGTAAAACTGGAGAGCCACAGCTGACCCACACATGTTCAGTTTGCAGACTAGCACAACTTAAAATGGTTCCCTATGAATTCTGTGTATTGCGATGCATTGTCTGACATTCTGAAAGCCTGCTGCAGAGCACATAGATTATATATGTAATACTCCACACCACTAACATAAGAGAAGTGAAAGACAGGAAACACCAATGTCACATGATGTCCTCTCTAGTGTGTATATATATATATATATATATATATATATATACACACACACTAGAGAGTAGCTGACAATTCCTGCTACCCCCCGCCCCGATTACCCAGAAGTGGCATCATTGGTCTTGCTAGGACGTCTGTGAGTTAACTTTTGGAAGCTTGTTTCCTATAAGGAAGATCCTGAATTTACTGCTGCCACAAGGCACACTTTCCAGATGCTATAATAACTGGTGTATAACATGCTGATACAAGTGTAGTTATAGTCAAAATCTGTGGTGAGTTTTCACTCTTGAGGTAAATTGTAATTATAGAAGAAATTCCAAACAAGGGACATGCTGCCTACAGAACAAATTGTAATTACAATGCAGACTTTGCAGTGTCCCAAGGAGAGGGTCTTGTTTAAAGAGTGGAGGGGATGGGATATGTTTTTTCAGACAGTGCTGATTTTTTCCTGGTTTCACTGTTACGTACCTATTCAATTACAGCAAGATAAGGAAATGGCCAGAATCCACTTGACTTCACTTATGCAGAAGAAATAACAACTGAACTAGTGTATATGTTTCTCTTAAACAATAATGAGCTTTTATCTTTGTTTATATGGCCATGTTAAACATTACTTCTATTGCTGCTCTTTTTGCCCCTCAAGACTCTTTTGCAAATAGCTGTTACACATAAGGCTGTCCCAGTGTGGAAAAGATTAAATAAATAAATGTATAAACATTGTATTTTTTCTGTTGGTTCTGCTATTTACAGTCTTACCTATGATGCATATTATCAGTTTAGTCTCTGTCTTAACTTGCAAATTATGTATGACTGTGTACTTGTGGGCCTTGGTTTTTTGTTTATCTTTGAATCAGACTTAGTAATATACCTTTACCGTAAATGATCTTCACTGACTTCAGAGTGTATTGCAAAATGTATTTTCTATACCCAATGTCCTTACCGTCCCATCAAAATTTTGATTTAATTGAAATTTGGTCAGTGCCCGATAGTATGGTGCTCACATAATGGGCATAATCTTGACTGATGGGTGTCTTATAATGAATGGTATCAATTACAGGGATTTAAACAAACAAACAAAAAAAAAGAAATGGTGGCTGGGGTCAACTAACAATTCTAAGATTCTTTTGTAATAATTTTTTCCACTTTGCACAGATCTAAACATACAGCAAGTGTGTAAAAGATGTTGCTGTGTCAAGAATTATATTTTATGTGGAACTGCACTATTTACATGAAAATAAATTTCAGGTTCATCCCTTGAGATTAAAGTCTGCAATGCATAATTTGAAGTTATCCCATGACCAATACCTGGCTAGCAATATGTATACATGATTTTCTGTTTTACACTATACCCAAACATACATCATTTTTGTGATACTACTCTCATTGTACTGCAATCCAATGTCTGCCTTTTATGAACGGGGTATCAACTGAGTCAATCAGTAAATTAAGAGTTTCAGCCTGCATTTATCTGTAAATTCATTCTATGTCAGTCAATTAATGCTAATAAAGTTACATTTTACCATCAACAAAAACTGCACCTATGTGGGGTCTGGGTTTAACTCATATATAGTTAAAAAATGAATTTAGAAATATGTGCAAATCATTTTTATAAAATTAATAAGGTATTTACTTAATAATTTTCTTGTGTTTGTGCACACTGAAATGGCAATTTCAAGCAACATAAGGCTGTTATCATTATACAGCCTGAATAATGGTATGCTTACTTTGTTAAAGCATTCAGGGAATAACACCATCAGATTGAAATCAATAGGAAATCTATGTAGCCGTGCATAATGAATGCTAAACTGTAACAAATTTACAAGACCACACTATAAAGTTAAAAAAGTAAATAGTATAATAAAAGAAATACAAAAGCTTTGGCATGTTTTACAATCAACAATGGTTAATGTTTGATATGTAGTTGTAAACCACTTCAAAACACTTGAGTTTAAAACTCTGGCAAGCACTTTTAATCGATTAGGAATGAATTCTAGATGCACAAAATGATTGTGAACACTAGTACAACTATAGCTTAGAACAATAACTTTCTTCTGAGCAAAAGAAGAGCCGTGTGATGCATGAAAATGTGTATAAAACAGCTATAGAATATTCCGGTCAAATATAAATGAAATTAACTTTATTTTAGAAATCATTCTGGGAGATTTCTAGGGAAGACAAATACTTACATTTTGACATAAACAAATCGGATTATATCGATGACACAATCTACCTTTTATCTACCAAAAAGATTTTTTCACTTCCTTGAAGTTATTGGTTATCTTTGCACATAAATCTTAGCTGTCAAAACCCTTTGGAAAAACCAACAGCTATATTCATACACAAATAGTGTGTACAGTTCCAACTGTAGTTGTATGCAATGCGAACGATACAGGTGTGGAACTTCAGAGTCCATTATCAACGAACTGGTTGGTAGATATTTGATATCTTGATAAAACTTTAAAATTGGTGGTAAAACTGTTGACCATTATCCTTGAACTGAACTTCATGACCAACACGGATCAGACATCCATCCAGTCTATGGTCTTGTTCTCATTTCATAATAACATACAAATGCCCATTTACAAATTATACACCAAAAATGAATAAAAGTTTGGAAATGGAAATGAAGATTTGTTCCGACTGATATAACGCCTGGCACTGAACAGAAGTCCACTTAAAAGTCTTTGTATCCAAGAGTTACAACATTGAACAAGGTTCCAGTACAAAAGTTTTGAGGGATATTCTTTTATATAAAATACTGCTGGACATCCAATGGTTTTAGTAAAGTCTCTTGAATTAATTTTTCTTTACTGTAGTCTTGGCCAGTACTGAGACATGTCAGGTTCACTGCCTGGAACTTGGACTGGGACTGACACTCCCAGGAGAAATGAGACCTAAAGGTAAGGAAAAATTGTTACTAAATTTATATAATTATTTCAGTGAGTACCATTTCAGTGATTTCTGCTACCCCAGTATGAAACCAACAGAGCAGTCATTGCAAGCAAACTTAAAATACTTCTAAAAGGGGTTGTTCCTGAGTGTTTGTGTGTGTGTGTGTGCGTGCGGGGGGGGGGGGTCAGGTCCAAATGGTCATGTCATTGTCTTCATATATTTAAATGTTAGTGACCTTAGTAGATTAGTATTGTGTTATGTATTCAAAATCATCACTATTTTGTGAATTCTCATTTGCCACTGGTCTGTCACCTTCATGACAGCAATAGCAAAGACACTAAGGCCAATATATTTGATGCATTGGTTGTAAAGCACCAGGTCTGCTATTGTAGGTATTTCCCATGCTGCACCTCATTTTAAATTAAGAAATAACTGGTAGTCATAGGGGTTAGATTTAGTGAATAAAAGCTATAACTTAGCTTTTTAATTCTCAGCTCCCATACTGCAGCTTGAGCACTACAAATGGAATAGACAGTATACACTCTTTTTCTAGGGTGAGCATTCTGAACATCATCCTAAAACTGACTTTATGCCATGCATGGTACTTACACAGCTGTAAGATATAGTGTGCTTTCTGAAATATACAAATACCATGCTATCTTATTCACTGGGAAGCTTCAGTCTTACATTGTCATATCTGCAGTGAGGTTCAATTAATGGACTTGTGACAATATGAAGTCTGACTGAATGGGGTCATCCTCCAAGTACTCCCTGCCTCCCATCCTTAAAGCATCACTGTTTGTTAGTTGGCAAAAATGTCATCACATATTTTTTTAGCAATAATGTACTTCTGGCATCCTTAAGTCAATTATTCATATATATTTTTTATTCCCTCCAATATTTTTAAAACAGTTTTTATTACTAGTTTTATATTACTAGGTTTATTATTATTGCCATAAGTCAAATATAGGCATGAGTAAGGATTTGAAATATATTCTGCTGAGGTTACATTTTGACTGTACAAAATAGATTTATACAGTGGATGTATAAGGATGAGACCTAGCACACATTTCTAAAGGTAAATAGCACTTTTATATCATGGTGGGTCTGGCAAGAGAGCAAGAACATTTAAAAACTTCAAAACAAACAAACAAACGAAAAAGGCTTCAAAACCACATTTGTTAGTTCAGGAATGAAATCAAATTAAAAGAAAAATGGGTAAATGGATGCTTTTTCCAGAAATGCAATATTACTAACAAAAACAAAACAGGCAAAAAACAACAGAATGACAGATTTTGGTGCATAACACATACCATGGCTTTAAACCTCCATACCTACAAAGTGCACTAACCACATTTACAAATAGTAATAACCTAACAGATCTTTAAAATGGGACTCCAGTCAGCAGCAACATAAAATTATAGACTTATGCACAAAACTCAAGCCCTGAATATTTGGATACTGGGGGAAATTTGGAACCATTATTTTTATTAATATTATGGACAGCTACTGTAGCACATAAAAACTGAACTGTTGCCCATTCCAGCTGAAAAATAGTCCAGAGTTGAAGCAGTAGTGACCTACATGTGACATCATAGTCTGTTCATGTGGAAATGGCTATTAAGTCATATACATAGCATTATGATTTCATCTCCAGAATAACCCTCCACTGTAGGTGAACTGTAAGGGTGGGTGGGGGTGGTGGATGGGGGGTACTCATGTGTTCATGCATTACTTTTCTCCAAGAACAGAATGACATTCAAGTTTTTATTTAAGGCAGCAGTGCAATGAGAAATGTTTTTCCAAAAAAGCTAGTTTCAGCTATATTTAAAAAAAATATTAGCATACCTGTCAAATGTACTTATCTTGGTACCTTTTATTGGTGAGCACCATGTGCCCTTTTATTTTTTTTTTATCCTAACCCTTGCCAGATCTACAATGCTATTTCTATGCAAAATAAGGTGGCTATCTTTTTTATTTTCCTTGAGAAAAAAACTAAATTGAAACATTTATACAATACTTAAATTTTGGAGGAATTAGAAAATGTTTTACCATATAAAACAAGAAGCTGCCTGGAATCTTTTATATTAAGGAAAAAAAAAGCTAGAGTCAAACTGTTGCCCAATTTCACTGCACTGCTGCTTTAATGTTGTGCAATTGAGTTTTACTGATACCAAATGGGATTCCCTTTCACTGGTGACCTGGATCCTCTCTTTAATGCCTTTATTGGTCACGATGTACCTATAAACTAGAAAGGTAGCGTAGTATTTAGTTAGATGAAAGACATGTAAACCAGAAGCTTTTAAGTTTAAATGCCACCCTAGCCATTGATTTCCTGCATGACCTTGAGCAAGTCACTTGCTTCTCATGTGATTCACTGCTACCAGCTGGAAAACTGGGTAAAAGAAGGACACGACTAAAATGAGATATTACATCTCAGGCTGGCTACTCCAAGTAAGTATATTTAAGCAATAATGAATGACGGAGGTTATGTTAATGTTCTAGTTAATCACTCCCTGTGGGTGTAATGTGGCATGAGGTGCAGCCGAGTGCCATATTGCCCCCAGGGGGTGATTAACTTGAACATTAACGTAACTCCCCAGAGTTCATTATTGCTATTATTATAATTGGGTTATGAGTAATTGTAGGTTGAATAATCTTTTAAATATCTTTTGCTTATTGTTTTGAGAAAGTGATATAAAATAGTCCCTCCACCATTCTAAATTGCCTAGAATTTGGTTTGTTGCAATCTTGTTAAGTGTGGTCTGCACTGATGTACATGCTCATTCCTGAAACTGATTTGCTTTTAAACCAACATTCTGTGCACAAGCAAATCAAAATGATTTGCTTTTAAATCAACATTCTGTGCACAAGCAAATCAACTGGAACTCCCCTTCCTGAGTATGTCTGCTCGGCTCCCTCACATCAGTGCTTCTGAAATTCCCTGTGGGGTGTCCTGAAACTTGCCTCGGCTTGTGATTGCCCCAGGCTCCCCTAGAGCAACGGATCTCAACTACTGGACCCTAGTTTGCTCTTGCGGGAACCACCTGCCAAACCTAGCCTGTCCCCCAGACTTAATTGTGTACACGGTGCACCTGACTGAGTTTTATTTAATATTGTCCATGACCATCTATTCTGGTTGTGCTAAAATGCAATCTGTGCTAAAATGTATTTCTGTTTTACTTGTTTATGACCTGTTTTCTCTTCCCACTGTACTTTCATATGTTGTTGTGCTGTAATGATGTACTGTGTTTTTTCTGAATCTCCCTGTACCTCATTGTTGTAATCTCCTGGGTCGTTCCTGAAAATAGGCATATTATTTGCCTAGTGTACTTACCCGGTCATTAAAAAGCTAAATAAAAACTATCATACACCCACGCTGGTACCTTTTATGATAACAGAAAATGAGGAGCATATTAATGTACTGTACCTGCAGATTTCTAACCAGATGTATTTATTTTTTTTACTTTCAGTCACTGAAAATTATGTACAAAGTCAAGTTGTTTTTTTTTCATTTATTTCATTTCTATTTTCAATTTGGGGGAGGGCAGGACTAGGCACGCGGTAACTAACTGGTAACACAAGTGCACGATTGGGGCCAGGAAAGAAAATTGAATTTGCATAGAGACGTGCGGCAAGAGGCGGTGAAGAATGACAGAATGACAGCCGGGACAGAGTAGATTAAAATAACTTCATTTGCAGAGTTTGCGCAGGACTGACATTGTGTGAGTGTTCATTAACAGCAGCACTTGTCAGTATCTAAAGCTCTGCACACTGACGCCGATTCATTCAGTTTTGTCATGGATGTCATTCTCTACTTCTACACCCTGGCCTGCTTAGCCATGCTATCTAGTTACAAAGAAGATGGCAACATACTTTGGATCGTCTTTTTGGTGCTTGCATTTGTTTATTTTTCAGAAGGAAAAAAGATAGAAAACCGAAGGTTGCCATGGCAATGTTGTGCTACCTATCGTGCTGGTTCAAGTTTTGTACTGAGTGCTTGTCCCACACGGATGCTCCTTGTCCCATTTTTTTGCCCAGTCCCACTCTCTTACTGCTCTGGCTACACTTTATTGTTAAACAAGCTACAAGAAAAAAAAAAACAGCAACATCACGGTGCATTCTGCGGTGCTGATCAAGATTACACTTCTATTGTATTTCTACATATTTGTAGCGAGACTGCAGAAAGTTCTACCCTGTTGGTGCTTTTGTTTTTTGAACTGCTTTATTTGAAGTTAACTGCTGCAGTTCTTTCTTGGGGACTGTAATGATTGCTTGGTTGTCAATGGTTTCCTTGAGTCCTTAGTGTGGCAGATACTGTAATGGCGGCTCTCAATTCTATTGACTGAATTTTTGAGAAAAAAAGAAAAGTGCCAGGCAAATCACTGCACCTGTGGTTCGGCTCTACAAGTACGTTAATAAGTACATTAATATAAGGCTCTCAGAAATCTGACATCCAATCAGAATTCAGCATTTCTGAGACCATTATAATAATATAAAAATAACTAACTCTGGTGCCATTTATCTGCAAATGAGGAAGCTACTGTACTGTAGATTATGAAGATTATTTTCTGATGCTGAACAGTGGCTGTTTCCTTAAGTAGAAAATAGTGGGTGAATGTGCAGGCAAGTGTCAGCAGAAAATGTAGATATAAAATGTATATTTCTGTTATGATGCTGTGTCAAAGAGTCACTGTGATACAAGGCATGAGCATATATGTTGGAAACACCTCCAAATGGTCTTTCAACCTCTTCCAATTGTTTCTAACATGGCTACGTGAACCTTGATAGTGTAATAACAAAGTAACAATATTTAGCTGTTACTGAAATGCTGTACTGCAGTCATGTGTTGTACACTATTGAAGAATACATCCCAATACATATACATCGATTTTAGAAATTATCTAGAAATTTTCATTTACAATTTTTTTTTGTTACATAAAAAAAATGCATTAACCTGTAAAACAGGAATGCATGTTCAGAGGACTGCTGGTTACAGACAATCCAAGGGTTCCCGTTCAATTGCTGTTTACGACATATTCTTATTTTTATAAGGTTTATATCAGAAACAAATGAAACTATATAAGAAAAATACAGGGGTGAAGAATGGGCACTGTATCAGCATGTGGGTTGCAACTAGAACCAAAATAATTATTTCAAATGCATGTTGCAGATAGAAAGAAAAGTTAAAAACTATGTTTCATTCATTAGGCTTTTAATCAGGAATGACATGTAAAGGAGAATTTTTACTGCAATGGCAAAAATGTTCAAAAGCCTATCTTGACCTGAAAAGACATCCTTAACCGGAACGGGACTCTGAAACCCCTGTAAAAGTGCACTGCCACCCCCTACACACACAAGTACAGAAAACTGTCCCTAATTTAAAACAACACATATATTTTATGACTGCTAACCTTCTGCAGAATTTGCTGACATAGCTGGGTTGCCGAAAGGTTTGAGCACAGCCCTGTAAATCTGGAGGCCTAGGTTTAAATCTCACTACTACCACTAACTCAGTGTGTGGCTTTGAGTAAGTCACTTAATTTCTCTGTGCTCAACCGCCTCTCTCATTCTTCTTTTCTCTGTATTTAACCCTGTGTGCTCTCTTTGCCGTCTCTCCTTCAGTGTCACTTTTATTGATTTATTTGAAATTTAAATCACACAGATGGAGGGATGGCACCATGAGATGCAATATCTCACTATTAAAGGAATTCCTTTGTACAATTAGTGTACAAAGTGCCTAGGTTGCTGTGCAATGCAGTGGGGGTAAATGTATGCAGGTTAGGGTGTTGAATACTCATGCATGTGGAGGTTACTTGCAGAAAAGATTCATGATAATCTTGATAGTGGATACATATGTTTCTTTATTCACAGTTACATGAGGGACAAGAGGGTGATGGGGTACCATTGTCTCATGCAAGTGCTCCAGTGATGAAATAAAGGACCAGTGCCTTGTAATATAGTATTTTGAAATGTGTTATGCAAAAGCAAATTCTAGTCCCTTCCTTTGCATCTGCTTTCTTTTAGTTAATAAAAATGAGAATCTAGCTGTCCACCATATTTATTTATTTACTGAGTACCAGAAAAGAGGCTTGAGAAAGTGTTGTGATGCCAGCCATGTCATGGGGCATGAGTACTACAGCAGTAGCAAAAATATATTTGGTAGAATCATGTTCTGTACCAACATTTACACAAACAGTTGCTTTAGTGTCAATATGCAGTGCCATATGGAACAATTAAACATAACAATTTCAAGTTGGTGTTCCCACAAAAAAAAGTGTTTGTTTACATTCCTTTATCTACTTCAATAACCACTCACTGAAAATTAAACCAACCATGAGCCCTACTAGATTAAAAAACAGAATGATACAGCTATGGAAGACTTGAATTATGAAATCAGTATTTTCTAGAGATGTATACGCATGTGCATGACATTACCTGTTGCAGCTACTGACAGTGGAATGGAATAATTCATGGCATTGACTGTTGGAGGAAGTGGAGGGGCTATTTCATCCTTGTGGACTGGAGGCCCACGCTCCAATATCATAACTGAGGGTAAATAAAAATTGCGTAAGTCCTTGCACAGCCACAGGAGGGCCAATTCCATTCTGTGACTGTTACACTCCAACATGCAATGAGTGAGATGATGAAGGGTGGCTGGGTGAGATGTCCTAAATACACAGAGTAATTAAAAAAAATATTGCTAGTAGTGGTTCCAGCTTGTTAATGCAGCCCTGCTGCTTGTGATGCTGTTGTTCCCTGGTTCAGGAATGAGCCTGGGTCAGAAGAGGGCTGGTGGGGGTGGGAGTGGGGGGGAGTTGAGCATCCCAGAGGAAGCAGCCCTCCACCAAGGAGGAAAGGTGACTGACACCACTGTAAGACTGCCACCTAGCTAACTAGTGGTGTAGTGCACTCAGAGCTGCTTGGGGAAGGAGGACATTTACCATCTCCTTGCTCTGCCATCCATTACAGTGTGAACTGGAGCCCAAGGTGCTGGTGTACTGAGAAAGAAGAAAGTAAAAACACTGGGGCACAGTGCATGACATGTGATGCTACTCTTGGGCCCTGCAGCATTGTCTGTACCAGGAGAGTGCTGACTTTAGATCTTTGGAAGGGGAGTTCTAAAGCCTGAAATCTGCGCCATGAAGGAAAAATCATAGGTGTAATACCTCCCTGTGCAGAGATGGTGTTGGGCTGGGATGTTGTTGTGGGGGCAGGATCAGGAAAAAAAAAATCATGAATAATTAAATAACTTACTGTTGGTGGCATGCATTCCTGTTTTTCCTTGTGCCAATTTAGTACACATTTGTACAATGGCAGTGATGACGTGGAAAACGTGTAATGTGGTTGTGCTCATGTTAATATAAGCTGTGGCCTTAATTCCACAAATAGGTTTGTGTGGTGGTTATGTGTGTTATGGGACTGTATCAATCACAGGGTAAATAAATGTGTGTTTGTTTGCTACATATCTCCATAAAATGAGATGCTGCATCTCATCATGCAGCTATACTGACAAATGCAATGAAATTACCTAGGCAAACAGATTTTGGTATTCTCAGTTATTACTCCAATTAATAATACTAGGGAAAACAAACTGAAATTGACAAAGGCATTTTTTGCTAAATTGTTCAGTTAGATTTTTCCTAGTAATGAAGTAGCAATTGATAGTTCTGTATTCTGTCTGCCTATGTACTTTAACTGCATTCTGACTGGATTGGTAGTGATCTCATATTACTATATACTTGGAAGCACCAGCCTCAAAGAATAATTACCTTGGGAAGGTAAGTCTCACCACATCTATCCTGAACACTGGTAACACCTTGACACAGTGTAGTTTTCATGAGGCAGTGGCAGGAAAGCACTTTATTATGAGTAACTAGCTGGTGCATCGCTGCAGTGACAGAGCTACAACTCATTACGCTGGTGGCCCGGGTTTAGAAATGGATTTGGGTTGCCAGAGGGCTGATTAAAGGGGGACCCAGGACCACTGCATTAGCACCATCTGTGATTACACAGTTGGAGCAGCAGTCAGGCTTGGCAGTGGGTGGGAAGATGTGTGCACTTGCCCATTGCATTCCTGTTGCATGCACACTTGTGGTTACATTGCACCACCATCCTGAGTGAAGGGAGAAAACTGCCAAATGTTGTAGGATGGGGCTGGTTCCCTGCAGACCCCACATTGTTAACTGATGGCACCCTCATCCACTGGATTTGGACACCAAAGGGGCTTGGTGTACTCTAGTTGCCCTACCATAGGGTGTACACCATGGGAGCTTGCAAGGCAGGGGTACGTGCAGGATAAGGAGGTGATGGGGCTGGGAGAACAACAGATGGAGGCCAGCTGGAGAGAGTCTAAACAGAAATTACAAAAAAATAAAAAATAAACAAATGAATTTGTGTCTGTACTTTTTGAGGGCATCCTTACAGAAAGGAGAATGAGAGGAGATCAAGGACTATAAACAAAGAAATTGTTGGTATATTATGCCAGTTGCTGAGAAAGAGGAAGAAAAAAATAAAGACCAGCAACATCAGCAGTCTGTCAAAGCTGAGCAATAATAAAAATATATTTTTCTTACAGTACATTTCAAAACAATTTAAGACTTAAGGACTTGACAGTATCATATTTTTAATAACGAAAGGTGGCACTAAGTGGTCAGTATGACCATCTAATGCCACTGGTGTCTTTGTGAACTCATCAAGCTATTCATCGTGTGGGTCACAATCCAGTCCTGTGTGATTCCAAATTGCTTTGCAACTGTGCCAGAAGGGGGGTGGGGCAGCAATGCAAATGACCAGCAGGGCCATTGACAATGGCATGGGGACCTCATATGACTGGCTAAAGCCTCCTGCACTGCACCCATTGACTTTCTGCCTCTACAACCAGGTACTGATGGGGGGGTGGAGTGCTCCAGTAAGGCACAGCAGACTTGGTGGGGAACAAGAAAAAGAAGCCTATCACTGGATTAGGAGGCTTCCAAAAGATGCCAGTGACTTGGCTTTTTTGGGGGGGAGGGGGATGTGGGGGGGAGGATCAACTTGTCCACCAGGTCAGTGGCATTTGGGCCACTGGGGGAGGAGGGAACTGGCCCGCATAGGCTCCATATAGAAGAAGAGTTTAGTTGGGGGGACACTTCCAGCAGCATGTCTGGGGATGTGACAGGGCAACTAGCTTGCAGTATGGCATTGAACACACACACACAAAAATAGTACACTCCATACTGCAGATGGTATAAGGTTGCCTTGGAGGCTAAAAGATTGTTAACTAATCAAGTCCTCCTCCCTGCCCTTGAATATAGGAATGTCATTTTTTAATTTATTCTTTTCTGTCCTCTCCATCAGCCCTCCACCACATCTTAGCCTCATCACTTATACCACCGCCATCTCACCATAATGGATTACCCCCCCATGATGGGGAAAGTGGGGCAACCCCAAGTACCCCATCTGTTTGAATCTGCTAGCTTTAGGCAGATGGCTGGTTTGGGGCCAGACAGCATCGCTACCTTTACTTATGAGCCTGGGCATTTTTCATGTTCTTCTCCTCAGGATGTTGACTTGCAAGCAGTGTTGGAATTACATTGTATGAACTTTGGGAATGAGGGGGACCCAAAAGGAGCTATCTTTAAACTGAGCCCCGCTAATTGTAGGTCAATGGCAATGATGTATGAGATGCCAGGACTTACTTCAGAGCTGGGGGGTCATCTCCTGCAAGCTCCCCTATAATACCAACACTGCTTATAAGGACTCCATGTGTGCATTTGGATGCAATTGCATGATGGCATGTGGAGCTGGCTCAACATTTTCCCTTCATGATAGGCTCCTGCCACCTGTGGTCATCTAGGTGGCAGTGTTGCACCATAGTCATTCACCTGCCCTTCCAAGAAGGACAACATCCCTTGGAATGCTCAGTCCTCCTTTCCCTGCAAGCTCTCCTACAGCCTAGGTCTGTTCCTAAACCTAGGTTGCCAGTATCCCAAGTGGCAATGCTGTCATTGTGCCAGCAGACCAGCTGGGAATGTCCTTTTCCTAAATGTCCCTGAATCAATCCTCTACAAATTCAACATTACCACCATAACGTATGTAGATTTGTACTTTTCCCTACCCATACTAGGTCATCACTGCCTTGCATATGGGTGTGGCATCCCTGACCACAAGTTGGAACTACTAATGTGGACTTCTACTGCACAAAGTAGTAGGCAATCACCCCAGTGCCCCTGGTGAGCACTCTAGAGTTCAGTCAGAGTGCCATTTCCCTCAGGTCTTCACCAGAGGACAGGTTCCTTGTCCCCAAGCCAAAACATGTGCAGGTCAAAAGAATCTTCTCTCACATGAGCCCCAGGACATGGAATAATCTTTCTGTGGCATTAAAGGAGAACTGCATTGAACCTCCAGATCATTTGTCTAGTAGAAGCTGTTTCTGTAAATAGTAGTTCCAAGTCTGTAATTGTTTCATTTTTACAGATCTTTTAGTAAATGCAGTGAGCAATATTGATTTACACACTGGTAGTAAGGACCATTTTAGAACATTATGATAAAGTTTATGTTCTTGTTAAGCTTGTGCATTGTTTTCATAATGCATGTGTGTTCTACAATATAATTTTGTGGTTGGAAGGGGTATAAACTACATCTTGCCACCAGTGTGTATGTCAAGAACACCTACAGAATTTGCTAAAAGGCCAGTAAAGATTTACCAATAACAGGACTGGAAACAGTATTTCAAAAAACAAAAATAAAACCGCTTTTACAGGGGAAAAAAAATACTGGTTAAATGCAGTTCTCCTTTAGGTAGCTGCAAACCATATCTGGCTTCTAAACTTCATCAGAAAATTCCACAGCAAGATATAATCTAGTGAGAGGTTGCGAAGAAAGCACAGCAGTTGGACCACATTGGGCTCAGGGAGGGTAAGCGTGGTGGAACAGAGGCACACCCAGTCAGTTGTTCCACTTCACAATCCATACACCATTCTGGGGGAGCATAGTTCCCCTATGGATGCACCTGCAGAGGAGACTAAGGAGGTTGCAGACAACTGTCACAAGGGAGGCCCTCAGGAAGGAGGCAGAGGACATCACAGGGAAAGGAAGCAGCTCCTGTTGGGGGACTCATATATTAGGGGGATAGAACTGGGGGGAGCAGGGAAAACTGAAGTAAGGTGCCTGCCTGGTGCCATGGCTTGGAGGGACAGGAAGCACATCCTTAGGATCACGAGTTGCACGGGAGTCTGAGTTGGATGTCATTGTCTACCTAGGGACAAATGACTTGGCTCATCATGAGATTAGAGCAGTACAGAAGGACTTTGTAGAGTTAGGGAGGGGCCTAAGATAAGTAGCACACACAGTATCCTTCTCAGCAGTGTTGCCTGACAGTGGCATGGGTGAGGCGAGGGTACTTTGCACCATGCAGTTTAACGAATGGTTGAAAAAATGGTGTGGAGCACAGGGGTTTGGCTTCATTGGGGACTGGGGTTCCACCTGGAGGGACACCAGCCTATACTGGCAGGATGGTCTGCATCTGTCCAGGAAGGGAACAAGTCTTTTGGGCAATCGGTTTAAATGCTTCATTGGCAAGCTTTTAAACTAGTCAAGGGGGGAGGCACTGATAAGCAGCAGGAAAATCCCAGCCTCCCCCTACAAACAGGGTACTAAATGAGAAAAAGACCAAGATAGAAAGGTCAGTGGGGGATGCTGCTACAGAAGGTAAAGCCATCAAAAAATGGAGAGCAATGAGTACCAATGCCCGTAGTCTGGATAACAAGCTTCCTGAATTAGTGGCCTTGTTGGAGAAGGAACATCTGGATATCATGGCAGTCACAGAAACATGTTACACACAGAACCATGACTGGGATGTAAACATACCAGGATACAATATCTACAGGAGGGACAGGGAGGGTAAAAGAGGAGGAGGAGGAGTAGCTCTCTACAAAAGGGAAGGAATCAAAGCAACAGAACAAAAGGGTAAACAGGTAGGAGAAGAAGCACTGTGGGTCAATTTGGAGACAGGCAATGGCACCACAATCCGCACAGGGATTGTATACAGACCCCCCCTCTCAGGGGGAGGAAATGGACAAGAAAATGATAGAAAGTATACTTAGAATGGCAGAAAAAGGGGAGATATTGCTGATGGGTGATCTGAATATGCCAGATGTTAACTGGAGTGCAGTTGCAGCAGCCACTTCTAAGAGTGGGATTGTTCTAGATGCCCTACAGGGGGCATGCCTTAGACAACTAGTATTGGAACCCACTCGAGAGGGAGCAGTCTTAGACCTGGTTCTCTCAAATGGAGATGAAGAGAGGATCACAGATGTAGAAGTGGGTAGCCATCTGGGAACTAGCGGCCATCGAACAGTATGGTACACTATAAACACAGCAATAGAGTCAAGCCATACAAAGGCAAAAGTACTGGACTTCAGGAGGGCTGACTTTGCCAAAACAGGTGAGTGCCTAAGTAATGCACTAGCAAATGGGCAGGAAGGAGGGGTGGAAGAACAATGGGGAATAATAAAAACTGCCATCACAGAGGTAACAAGCCTTTGTGTGAAACAAATAAACAAAACAAAAAGATGTAAGAAACCACTATGGTTCTCAAAGGAGGTGGCAGTGAAGGTTCAAGAGAAAAAGAAAGCATTCAGAAAGTTCAAGGAATCACAGAAGGAGCAGGAAAGAGAATTGTATCAGTTAAAGCAAAAGAAAGCTGGGAAGGCAGTCAGAACAGCAAAGGCCTGAACCAAGGAAAAGATAGTCAACTCTGTTAAGAAGGGGAATAAAACCTTTTTTAGGTACATCAGGGAGCGAAGGAAGACCAAGGGAGGGATAGTGAGGCTTAATAAAGGGGAGGGGTGGGCAGAGGGTGACAGTGAAAAGGCAGAGATACTAAACAAATATTTTTGCTCAGTATTTACAAATGAAGAGGGGGAGGTACCTAAAACAAGCAATAGAAACACTCTGGATACAGAAGTTGATACCAGCCCATTTACAGAAGAAAGGGTTCTGAAAGAACTCTTAAAACTGAAGGTGGACAAAGCAATGGGGCCTAATGGGATCATCCCAGAATTCTAAAAGAACTAAGGGTAGAACTAGTGACACCACTGACTACCCTTTTTAATAAATCATGGGAGGATGGGGTGGTACCTGAGGACTGGAGGAGGGCAGATGTGATTCCCCTTCACAAAAGTGGGAGCAAGACAGAGGCAGGAAACTACAGACCTGTTAGTTTAACCTCAGTGATAGGGAAAATGATGGAATCACTTCTGAAGGAAAGAACTGTCGAGTACCTAGGGGCCAGAGGGGCACAGGACCCAAGGCAGCATGGATTCACAGCGGGAAGGTCATGCCAGATGAATCGAATAGATTTCTTTGACTGGGTGACCAAAATAGTAGATCAGGGAGGGGCTGTGGACACGACCTACCTAGACTTTAGCAAGGCATTTGACACAGTCCCACACAAAAGATTAATATACAAGTTAGCCAGCCTGGGAGTGGGTCCCAAGATGATAGCCTGGGTAAAGAATTGGCTGGAGAATAGGACACAGAGGGTAATAGTAAATGGAGTCCACTCTGAAGAAAGGGGGGTTACTAGTGGGGTACCGCAGGGTTCAGTATTAGGACCAGTCCTCTTCAATGTCTTTATAAGCGACATTGCAGAGGGGACTGGAAGGAAAAGTATGTCTCTTTGCAGATGACACAAAGATCTGCAACAGAGTTGATGCACAAGGTGGGGTGGAAAGGATGAGAAGGGACTTGGCAAGGTTAGAGGAATGGTCAAATGTATGGCAGCTTAGATTCAATGCTAAGAAGTGCAAGGTAATGCACCTGGGAAACAAAAACCCCGGGGAAGAGTACACAATGGGGGGTGAGATACTAACAAGAACAAAAATGGAAAGGGACCTGGGGTGGGTAGTCATATCAGATGACTTAAAGGTGGGCCAGCAATGTGAGAGGGCAATAAGGAAGGCTGGGGGGATACTGGGATGCATAGGGAGAGGCATCACCAGTAGAAAACAGGAAGTTGTTATCCCTCTGTACAGACAGCTGGTGAGACCCCATCTGGAGTACTGCATGCAGTTCTGGAGACCCAATCTCTGCAAGGACATAGACAGGATGGAAGCTGTCCAGAGGAGGGCAACTAAAATGGTGCAGGGTCTGCACCGGAAGACATATGAAGAGAGAATAAAGGAGCTTAATATGTATAGCCTTGAGGAAAGGAGGGAGAGTGGGGACATGATAGAAACTTTCAAGTACCTCAAGGGAATCAACAAAGTCCAAGAGGGTAGCATCTTTCAAAAAAAGAGGTGTGCAAGAACAAGGGGGCACAATTTGAAGAAGGGGGGTGGCTCAGAGGTAATGTAAGGAAGTATTTTTTCACAGAGAGGGTTGTAGATGCATGGAACAGCCTTCCAGAGGAGGTTATGGAGTCAAAAACAGTGGTTGAATTCAAGCATGCATGGGACAGTCATAAGGCAATTCTAAGGGGTGGGGGTAGAAAGTAGTAGGCTGCTGGTTAACTAGGATCTGCAGCTTATCCATTAGGTAGGTAAATGGGCAGACTGGGTGGGCCAAGTGGTCCTTATCTGCCATCAAATTCAAATTCTATGTTGCTGTGACCTGGACAAGTCCCCCACCACACACATACTACCTGACAGAACCACAGTCTCATGAACCACCCAGCTAGTACACCCATACGGACTGGTACATCCTACATACCATACATCCCTCTAATGGGTTAACTAAAATCACTCACCTATTTTCTTTCAACAAAGGACTTCACAAATTGTAGTGAGAATGAAATAATACAATTAGTGATTTAAATTGCTTATCAGTGGCTAATACTGCACCAAAACATTTTGCATACAGTACCTTGCAGTATGCAATTGCAAACTTAATGGTTGTCACAGAGATGTGGGCAACCTCAAACCACAAATGAGACATGACCATAATGGGATATTCGCTGTTCAGGAAGGACAGAACAATGGGTAGGAGTAGGGGGTTGCACTGTACATATGGGGGGGGGTAGAAGCAATGGAAATAGAAACCCTGGGAGATTTTGAAAAACTAGAAATCCTTGGATTACTAGAAGCAACTGGGAATGGGAAACAAATTAGAAGTGGCGTAGTCTACAGACCACCAGATGAGGACTAAGGGGCAGATAAAGAATTGTGAGAGATGCTAAGGAAGGCAACCAATTTTAGGCAGGTGGTAGTAGAAGGGGTCTTTAATATGCTGGATATCAACTGGAAAGTTCTGTTTGCAGCCACTACTAGGAACCAACTCCTGGTAGATGTATGCCAGGAGCTGTTCCTAGTGCAACTGATTCAAGGTCCAACAAGGAAGGGTCTCTGCTGGATCTAGTGCTCACCAACTGTGAGAGGAGTCAAAGTACTCTTCCCTATCTGCCTATTTGCCAGTTCAGGAATCATTAGGATCCAGTGACCACAAGGTCATGAGATTGTTGGTCCAAACAGGGACAATGAAAGGGGCAAGTAGGCTAAAAGTACAGGATTTTAAGAAGGTAGATTTTGACAAGGAGACTGCTAAAAAAGTATGGAAAGGATAGGGCAGTTAAAAGGGGTTAAGAAAACATGGGGACCATTTAAAAAAGGAATGCTAGGTGCAGCAGAAAGCTCAGTTGGGAGAGGGTGTCAAAGGGAAATGATCAAGAGGCCCAATATAGCTCACTGCAGAAGAAGACATAAGAGTCAAATGGGCAACATTCATGAAATATAAAGGAAACTAAAGAGGATGGCTAGGGAAGAGCACCTTGAGGCAGTAAAGGTAGTTTTAGGAAGGTCAGGGAGGCGAGGGTGGAGACCAATCTCCAACTAACAATGGGAGTGAAGCAAGGAAAAGGGCATTTTTCAGATACATTTAATGAAAGGTCAAAGGGGGAACAGTTAGGCTTGAGACTGAAGAAGAATGGAAGGAGGGGGGACAAAGGAAAACCAGAAATGCTAAACAAATCCTTTTGTTCTGTATTTACTAGGAAGAAGGATGGTCCACTGCTGAAATGTGGGGTAAAGAGATAAAGAGAGGGGGAAGGTGCAAAAGTAGCATGGGCAAAATAATAGGGAAAGGGTTAGGATCTGATGACTTGCACTGTAGGATACACGAGGAGGCTGCAAAAGTGCCAACATTGCCACTTGCAGACTTATTCTTGCCACTTGCAGACACAGAAAAAAATTACAAACAAAATAAATAAAAATAATATTCAGACAACAGTCTGATTTAGAAAACTATTTTTATTGGTTAGTAACTCTAAAATTTAAACCTCACCCAATATCTGGTTTATATGCTTTACTTAGTAAAACACAGAGTCCACCCACAGAACCCTTAAAAAATAGGTGGCAGGAGGAGTCTGGATCGCCTATTTCCCTGGAACTTTGGGAAAGTAGGTTGCAGAGGGGTTGGGCAGTCACTGCCTCACCAATGTGGAGAAAGTACAACTGGAAGGTCTTGGTGCACTTCTTTCGCACACCGATAATTACAAAACACTATGGCTCAACTCACTCTGATGCTTGTTGGAGACAGTGCAGGGCAATCGGCTCACATGTCCATATCTTTTGGGATTGCCTGATGATATGCCCCTATTGGTAAGCTATTCATGTTTCCATGCAAGCAATCTTAGGTTGTCAATTTTCCGTTACCTTTACTAACTTTGTACTAGGCTTTCCTGATCTCTTTTTAGGCCATCCCAGTACAATCAAGCTAGGACAAATTTTGAGGGTAGCTGCCCTTAAATGTTTAACAATACACTGGTTATCACCCCAACCTCCAACACCTGCCCAATGGAAACAGAAAGTTTGGGGGATAGAATCCATGGTACATATCACTCCAGTGCTTAGACTTCAATTACCCAAATTCTTGGACCTGTGGCAGCCTTGGCACCAATAGTGCCCCTCCACTACCTGAGGAGCCAGTTCCTTAGGCAAAAATAGAAAATTTAAAAATTAAAAAAATAATTGGGGGAGTATTTTAGAGTTACAACTTGGAACTTACAAATTTACTGAACCCTTCTTTCTTCTGTGATAAACCTGTTTTACCCCGGTTGTCATTGTGCGGTGAAACCCATAGAAACATAGAATGTGATGGCAGATAAGGACCGCTTGGCCCACCTAGTCTGCCCATTTTCCTACCTAACAGATAAGCTGCAGATCCTAGTTAACCAACAGCTTACTTCCTCCTACCCCCCCCCAGGACTGCCTTATGTCTGTCCCATGCATTCTTGAATTCCCCCACTGTTCTTGACTCCATGACCTCCTCAGGGAGGCTGTTCCATGCATCCACAACCCTCTCTGTGAAAAATACTTCTCACATTACCTCTGAGCCGTCCCTCTATCTTCTAAATTGTTCCTCCTTGTTCTTGCACATCTCTTTTTCTGAAAGATGCTACCCTCTTGGACTTTGTTGGTTCCCTTGAAGTACTTGAAAGTTTCTATCATGTCCCCTCTCTCCCTTCTTTCCTCAAGGGTATACATATTAAACTCCTTTAGTCTTTCTTCGTATGTCTTCTGGTGCAGACCCTGCACCATTTTGGTTGTCCTCCTCTGGACAGCCTGCACTCTGTCTATGTCTTTACGGAGATGGGGTCTCCAGAATTGCACATAGTACTCCAGTTGGGGTTTCACCAACTATCTGTACAGAGGGATAACAACTTCCTGTTTTCTACTATTGATGCCTCTCCCTATGCATCCCAGCATCCCCCCAGCCTTCCTTACTGCCTTCTCACATTGCTTGCCCACCTTTAGGTCATCTGATATAATTACCCCAGGTCCCTTTCCATTTTTACTGTTGTCAGTATCTCACCCCCCATTGTGTACTCTTCTCCTGGGTTTTTGTTTCCCAGGTGCATTACCTTGCACTTCTTTGCATTGAATCTAAGCTGCCATACATCTGACCATTCCTCCAACCTTGCCAAGTCCCTTCGCATCCTTTCCACTCCATCTTGTGTATCAACCCTGTTGCAGATCTTTGTGTCATCGGCAAAGAGACATACTTTTCCTTCCAGTTCCTCTGCAATGTCACTTATAAAGACATTAAAAAAGGACCGGTCCTAGTACTGAACCCTGCAGTACCCCGCTAGCAACCCTCCTTTCTTCACTGTGGACTACATTTACTACTACCCTTTGCGTCCTGTTGTCTAGCCAATTTTTATCCAGGCTACCACCTTGGGACCCACTCCAAGGCTGGCTAACTTGTGTATTAATCTTTTGTGTGGGACTGTATCAAATGCAAAAGATACTCCACATTTGTGTGGGGGCTGTGGGATTCAAACTTAGATCTCCAGATTTGCAGTGAAGAGCCTTAAACCACTGTGCTATACTGCCTCCCATGACATGTTTGTAACAGATTATGCTATATTTAAGTGGTATAATATTTACTGTAAACCGAATGGGGGAGCAGGCCTGTGGTTAATTTATTCATTTATTGTTTAACAGTTTCTATGTTAGTATTCTTTCTCTTTTCCCAAAATGTATTAAATTATGGCAGAGATATCTTCCTCATTAGCGAATTAGATTGGAAAAATGCTTGCTTTCACATCATATTTCTCCTTTATATTAATCTGGAAGTTTTGAATAAACTCAAATTTAAAACACATAATATTCAGCTGCTCACTGGCACAGGGGTGGTACGTAGGGACTAGAGAACAGCCGACATGGTCCTTCTGTGGAAGACGGGAAGGAAAGATGAGACAGGGAACTATAGACCAGTCAGACTGATGACTATAATGGGAAAGGTAATGGAGTCTATACTGAGAGAGGCACTAATGGACTTCCCAGAAGGAAATGAGTTACAGGACCCCAAGCAGCATGGGTTCATGAGGAGGAGGAGGAGGTTTTATTAGATGAATGTAATTGACTTCTTTGACTGTTTGATCAGGGTGGCCAGTAAGGGGCAAGCAGTGGATATAGTGTAATTAGATTTCAGCAAGGCATTTGACTCAGTCCTCAACAGGAGCTGGTTAAGAAACTAAGGGACTTAGGGGTGAAGGACAGATTGGCAGCCTTAGTGGAAAGCTGGCTGAAGGGAAGTATGCAAAGGTTCATTGTAAGTGGGAAGTTCTCAGAAGTAAAGGAGATTACAAGCAGAGTACCACAGGGGTCAGAGCATGGCCCTGTCCTTTTCAGTGTGCTCATTTGTGACATAAGGGAAGACATTTAGGACAATGTCTGCCTCTTCATAGATGACACAAAGTTCTGTGCAAGAGTTGACATGCAGGAATGCATAAAGGAGCTTGAGGAGGATCTGGGCTGGTTGGAGAGCTTGTCAAAGTTCTAGGAACTGTACTTCAGTACAAAGAAATGTAAGGTGATGCACATTAGAGAAAGGAACCAAAAAGCGCAGAATGAAATGGGGGGGGGGGCTGTAAAGCACCAAGAAGGAAAAAAGGCCTAGGGGTCCTGATATTGGAGAGCCTAAAATCCACAGCACACTGTACCAGAGTTGTGGGAAAGGCAAACAGGATGTTTGGGTATATAGGGAGGAGGAGAAGCAGCAGAAGTCAGGAGGGGATCCTCCTGTTTTACAGGTCATTGGTAAGACCACTTCTGGAGTACTATACAAGGTACTGGAGTCCACACCTGAGGAAAGACTGCAACAAATTTGGTAGTAGTACAGTGCAAGGCATCCAAGATGATCCAGGGACTAGGGGGCAAGTCATACAGGGAGAGACTGCAGTATTTGGACATGTACATCCTCAAAAAGAGAAGGGAACGGGGTGACAAGATAAAAATGTACAAGAACCTGCATGGACTAAACAGGGTAGATGCCAAGGCACTCTTCTCTTTGAGCTCATTTACAAGGATGAGGGGGGACTCACTTAAATAGCAGGGGGAGATTCAAGAAAGACATCCGCAAGCACCTTTTCATGGAAAGAGTGGTGGATAAGTAAAACAAGCTGCTGGAAAAGGTCATGAAGGTCATATCAATAAGGAATTTTAAGCAGTTATGAGACAGGCGAGGGGCAGATATTAAGAGGCAGGATAGCCACTTGGGCCAGTGCAGAGCAGTTGGGTAAGGCAGACAGACTGGATGTGTTGATAGGCCTTTTTCTGCCATCAATGTCTATGTATCTTGTTCTACCTAACTATTGTGCTGCCATGTAGTACATAACTATTGCATCCTTTCTATACAATCATTCACTTTGTAAAAGTAAGCAATGTACTGTCTCAATTATTTGCTACACCTTTCTGTATTTGCATAATATAATGTGTACCTTGAATGTCTTTTGCACTTTCTGTATCCAACCTGGGGATGAGGCTGAAAATCAGAAATATTTCTTGGCCTCGCCTCAGTCAGTAAAATAACCTTTTCCATGCACCTGGTGCAAATGCCTTGCTGTAGCCTGGCTGTAGTCCCTAACCAGCATGAGCAGAAATTTACAAAATGAAGAAACAATCCACTGTTTTAGTGAATTACCCAGTACAATGGAATATTGGCATAAAACCAATGCTAGATCATTTTTTTTTTCCTGAATTTTATGTGATTATTCTGCTGCCATGTTTCTATCCTTTAACCAGGAATTTGAAGTAAGATTGTGTATCTCTCAATGTACATTTTTTACATATAAATATTTTGATAAGAAAAGGGGATAACTGTACATTTTGTTATTTTTAATGACTGGCTAACCCATTAATGTCTGTTCAATATTTAATGGTAGGAAATTGTAAAGTGCCTCGAGCCACATTTTCAAATAAATAAAAAGAAATGTTAGATTTAATGGATGATGTTAGAGGGTGAGTGAAGGAGAGAGACAAAGGCATTTTTATTTAGCAATCAAAGTGTTTTACAATTTCCTAGCATAAAGTTTCCTCGACAATCAGCTAGCTATGAATCACATGCAAACTATTTCTATGCTGTTTGGTTCCAGCCAGTTACTGAGATCTTCCCAACCCACTATGAAAATACACTCTAAATCCGGTGGCCTTATTGACTCTGTAACTTCCGATAAATACTTTGGTATGCTTTTTAGATCAATACTTAGACTATTCTCAACATATAAACTGAATTGTGAAAAAGAGTTTTGCCAAGCTTGGGGCAATATACAGGGTAAATAACTACTTCCCCCTCAGCACCAGGAAATATGTAGTCAAACGAATGATCTTTCCCTTCCTAGACTATAGTAGCATGGTATTCTCTGGAGCCCCAACACTGCCTTATCTAAACTCATCTCCCCTTTCAATTCATTTTTTATATTTGTCTTGGCCTGTCCTCCCTGATTTCTGGGCTACCACAAAGATATTTTGATCCCTTCCCCTCTTCTAAACTCTCCTATTCCTTACAGTCAGAGGACATTAATAGATTCCAAATTCTTCAGTGCAGGCACAGTGCAGGTCAAGCCTTAATCAGCTATTGACTTGAAAACATATGGACTAGCACCCCCCCACACACACACACTCTCACACGCGTGTTACCACACACACACACACACACACACACTACCTCCCCCAGTTTCCAATCTGTTAAGATCCTGATCAAGGAGTACTTCAAGGCCTCTCTATCATGTCAGAACTATCCTCAAGATGGCCAGTAGCCTTATCACTGGGGTTCTCTTAAGCATTGTAGCCTGGTATGGGTCTAATTCCAATTTGGCTCCCTACAAGGAGATGGGTTCTCTGCCCAGGTATCTGGTCCTACCTCATATGTATTTGTATATTTTTATTCTGTTTCTACTGTTTCTATTTGAGCAATATAGTGGTGCACTGTCTGGTGTTCCACTTCTCTGGGACCCTGTAAATAGTCCCCTATGTATTATTTTTGCTGCATAAATTGCTCACATCTGCTGTACATTTTACATTTGCCTCTATATTTTTGCATGCCCTGTATTGTTTGTTATTTCATGTCCCTGATGCTCCCTGTACACCCCTCCCCCAAGGCTACAACTTGAAACCCTATCTGTTTGGATTATGTTTGCTTACCCTGGTAAAATATATTTCAAATAAATAAATATCCATTCCAATAAATAATGAGCTACCGTATTTAGGATAAAGGGTTTGACTGTGAAATCATTTAATAGTTTCACCTAGTTTTCCCTCACTCTTAGGGGGACAGGATAAGGGAAAGTATTAGACAGCACTACTATGCCCAGAGGATGGTTAACATAGAATATTTCACCCTGTGACATTGAGTAAGCTGGCACTGTTCAGGCTTTCAAAGAAGAACTAGACAAATTCCTAAGGGAGAATCACTTTGCAGGTTACACAATATGAGTAGGGGGAAACATTCCAGCTGTTAAGCTTATACCGATGCCCATATTCAAACTGGGAATAGTCACCATCATGTGGCAGGAGGAGCAGTAAAAAAGTAGAACCAAAGGCCTTTCAGTCATCACAATACAATGTTACTATGTCTGTATTCCAGGGGTTTGCAGTGTGTGTTTGGTAATGGTAACATCTCCAGACCTTGATTGCCACTCCAGAGTTCAAGCATTTAAAAATAAGTATGTACTCTCTGCTGCTAAGGAACACAACAGCAGTTTTTAAATTGCCACCATATACTGAAGGTCATTTATCAAACCCTACCTGTGGATGTGGTGCCAGAGGCACCCATGGGTTGACTGTTCATATGTGACTGCATATGAGGGGGTGTATATGTGTCATAGCTCCTCCCATTCACTGAGGGACTGGTGGGCAGCATGCAAGAGTAGGAGGACGTTTGGCTGGGCACTGCCTGCAAAGAGAAAAATATACAAATGCATGATTAATACCTAGACTTTATATGTCACTCAACAACATAGAATTATATTAGGGCACAAGTATTATACCTCCTGCATGCATTTCTTGACTTATTTTTTTTAATTAGTTTTCATTTACGTTAAAGGCTATTAGTATAGATTGTTAATCAAAAAGACTTTTTCAGCAGGCTTGTCGATTTCTGAAATAAGAGATGTTTTGTTACAAAATTTTAACATGAAACATAAATACTATTCTCTAATACATTTGACCATATGCCACTAGGACTTGCTTAATTTGTTCATAATGCACTCTCTATTATCTGCTCCTCCATTATTCGCCACTCAGCTTATCTGCTGGCCTTACTTCCTGTACCATTCTTTGTCTATGGAAATTCCTTCTATTTTCCACCCACCTCTCTATCTGCCATCCACCTGTACTTTCTTGTGTACAGGCTATATCTTTCTCATGTTATTCTCCTTCTATCATCCACCACATCACTGGTACTGGTGCAGTGCATTATGGTCCCAATTGTTTTGTTGTTGTTGTAAGCGTCTTAACAAGAAATATTTTACAGTACACTGCTGAAGACTATGTTACCTTTTAGAATGGCTGTGATGTTTTTAACAACATCATTGATGAAGAGATTATTGAAGCTGTCGGGTGAAGAAAATGAAGATTTTATATTAGAAGCAAGGGTTGATTTTAACATTGTTTTATTTGTCCAGGGAATAGTGCAAATTGACCTGGACTAGTGCAGCTAACCTTCTATGTATCCATCTTGTCTAGTGCATGTCATTCAGTGGCTTGCAATGAAGTTAAAAATTTCCTACTTTAATAAACTTTAGTCCTCATACTAATCTCCCTCATTGTTTCAGATGGCCGGGTATGATTAATAGCTCTTTAAAAGCTGTAGTTACCTGGCATCTGGCAGTGCAGAGTGGGAACCCCACAAAAGAAACATAGAAACATAGATTTTGTTGGCAGAAAAGGACATTTAGGCCGATCCAGTCTGCCCCTTGTCCCTGCCTATTGTGACACCATTGACTCTAGTTAGTCATAGGTGTCACTCCTTCCCCATGTCCCTGCTTGTTCTGTCATCACTGACCCTAGCTGGTCATAGGTGTCACTGCTTCCCCACCATTCCTCTACCTAATATGCCCCTGTGCCTATCCCAAGCATGCTCGAAGTTCCCCACATTCTTTGCCCCCACTACCTCCTCTGTCAGGCTGTACCAATCTTCCGCCACCCCTTCCATGAAGAAGTGTTTCCGCACATATCTCCTAAACTTCCCCCCATTGCATGTCCTCTCATTCTAGTGCCATCCTTTCTTTGAAATAGACCCTCCACTTGCACCTTGTTCACTCCTGTGAAGCACTTGTAAGTTTCAATCATGTCCCCCTCTCATTCTCCTCCCTTCTAGGGAGTACATGTTGAGTTCCTGAAGCCTTTCCCTGTATAGCTTCTAATGCAACCACCTTACTATTTTGGCTGCCCTCCTCTCTACTGCTTCCACCCCATTCAATTTCCTTCTGGAGGTGTGGCCTCCAGAACTAGACACAGTACTCCAGGTGGGGCCACACCGGTGAGTGATACAGTGGCAGCACCACCTCCCTGCTCTGCTAGAAATGCCTCTCCGAATGCACCCCAGCATCCCACTAGCCTTTCCCACTGCTTTGTCATACTGCCCAGCCACCTTAGGGTCATCAGATATAATGACTCCCTAGGTCTCTTCCTTGTAAGTTCCATTCCTCCATCTAATGCACATCCCCTGTGTTCCATGCTCCTAAGTGCATAACCTTGGTCTTTTTGGCATTGAAACCCAGCTACCACCCCCTAGACTATTCCTCAAGGTTTCTCAGATCCCTTTGCATTCTTTCTGCCCCTTCCTGAATGTCAACACTGTTTCAGATTTTTGTATCATCCATGAAGAGACATACATTCCCCTCAAACTCCTCCACAGTGTCGCTTATGAAGACACTAAAGAGGACTGGCCCAGCACCAAACCCTGTGGAACCCCACTAGTCACTCTTCCATCATCTGAGTGGCTATCATTTACCACCACCTTTTGCTCCAATCCCTTAACCACTTTGATAACCAGCTTCTCACTTTCTCCTGCACCCTTGGGCTGCTTAGTTTCTTAACCAGTCTCATGTGCAGTGCAGTGACGAAAGCCTTACTGAAGTCCAGATGGGCTACATCCACTGATCTCCCTTGATCCAACTCCCTGGTAACCCAGTCAAAGAAATCTATTTGTTTAGTTTGACATGACTCCCCCCCCCCCATTAAACCATGCTGCCAGTGGTCCTGCAGCCCTTTTGCCTACAGGTGCTCCACTAATCTCTCCTTCAGTAGTGTCTGCATTAACTTCCCCACCACTGATGTAAGACCAACTGGCCTGTAGTTGCTAGCATACTCCCTACTGCTGCTTTTGTGCAGAGTGACCACATTGGCTCTCTTCCAGTCCTCTGGAATCTCCTCCTTCTCCACTGAGATGCTAAAAAGTGCTGCCAGAGGGGTGGCCAGCACCATACTCAGTTCCTTTAGGACCCTTGGATGAATCCCTTCAAGCCCCATTGCCTTTTTCTCCTTTAATGCTTACAATCCCTTCTGGACCCTCTCCACTGAGACTGGACTTGTGTCCACTCCCCCCTCTCCCTGGTACTTACTGCAGCATGCTGGTCTGTCCCACCCCCACTCCCTACTGTGAAGACCAACCAGAAGTAATTGTTTAGTATTTCTGCTTTCTCTTGATCTTCCTCAGCACAGTTTCCCTCTGCCCTCCTGAGTCTCATTATCCCTCCCCTCATGTTCTTCTTTTTCCCCACTTACCTGAAGACGGTCTTGTCCCCTTTTTCGACTTCCTTAGCTATTCTTTCCTCTGTTAGAGCTGTAGCTGCCCTCACCCTCCTTCCTGCCTTCCTTTGTTTTTCCAGATATACTTCCCTGTCTTCATCCTTCTGGGTCTCCTTGTACTTTCTAAATGCTGTTTTCTTCTCTTTCACTGCCTTTGCCATCTCCTTGGAAAACCATAGCGGCTTCTTCTTCTTCCTCATTCCCATGCTCACTTCCTTCAAACAACATGCTGTTGCCTGGGCTATACCCACCTTAATCTTTCTTCAGTGAGCCTCCACCCCCTTACCTCCCCCCACCTTTGAGGCATTCTGTGAGGCAGTTTCTCATTTCTTTAAAATCTACCCTCCTGAAGTCCAGGACACTTGTGCTAATGTTTTTTTTTTCCCCCGTGTCCAATCTGTATGCCAAACCACACAGTACAGTGAGTCATTCTCACCCCATTGTTAGGGGTTCCAACTATTGTCCAAGCCATGGTCGAGGTGGAATGCTGTTATGTCACTAGCTCCCAGTGCTCTGAGTTTGTGTCTCTGTGTGTGTTGATGTGCCCCACATTTTTAAGGTCAGTGTCCCTCGTTTTCCTCCATTTTGAATATCACTGCCCAACATTTCAGTGACAAACTGTTACATATACATGGGTGTGTGTGTGTATGTATCCAGTTGGTGTCATTTAACTTTATAATTTTATGAAGTTCAAATAATGTAGCAAATGTCTCATGGTGCTGTGCATCAGTGTAAATAAAAAAGCTTTTAAAACATCTGTACTTACAGTACTTGTAATAGCAATAACTGACACAATCACAAGTAATCTAATCTAACAATAATGAATTCTTGAATAAGAAAGTTTCAACTTGAACTTTGAAATAGGAAGTAGATAGAGAAAATGTGATTCATTTGAGCAGTGAAAATTATGCTTAGTCCCAGCTAAATTAATGAAAGTAATTTTTTATTACATTTGTGGAGTCAATTCATCCACATATACACAGACAGTACAGAGATCTCCCTCAGTGGTCCCTCCACACTCAAGTTGCAAGCAGATTTCCAGTGTGGCTTCAACAATGTCCAAGAGTGGTTTCAATCCAACCAACACCCCCTCGGTCTAAAAAAGATGCCATCTAAGACCTTTGTTAGCAGACAGCGGCTAACTTGGGTTTCTATTACCCCAGTCTTCAAGACTCTGACTGGCTTACCAATGCTTAAAATACCTTGGCATCTGGTTAGAGCAGCATCTCATCTTCTCTGGCCATATTCATGCTATCCACTCTAAACTGCTCTACAAACTGGGTGTACTGTACATAAAGTCTTTATCACCTTCCCTGCTCATTGTGGGATCTCTATCTGGGGTAGATGTACAAAGGGCATAAAAAACAACAGAATGCAAAAAAAAAATAGTAACAACCTTTCAGGGGTAGGGGTACATAAGAATTTTCAAATATCACAGGGACGTGTAGAAACTGAGAATGCTGGGAGTGGTGCAGTGCACTGGCTGTGGGGCAGCAGTTTTCATAGAGGCCTTTTGGAGACTGCAGTGCTGCCCCATCTGCATACACTTCTCTGGGTTGAGGGAGGAGGTTGCTAGACTCCAGGCTGATTCGGTTAGGATGTGAGCAACCTCATGCCTCACCCAGGGGCCACCAAGTCTGACACCATTACCTCAGAAAGTGCCTAGGAGGAGTGTCTGAACTATGGTAGGTTCTGAAAGGCTGGGGTGGAGGGTCAGAGGCACATTTCTCAGCCAGTACCACTACATAATTCTTATGCTGCTCTGATTGGTTGGGACTGCTGGGAGGGGCACCCATGGTAGGAACCGGGGAGGATGAGGGGGTCCTCTGTAGAAGAGGCCCCAAGAAGGGTGGTAGAGGACCCCAGAGAAAAAGGAAGCAACTTCTAGTGGTGAGACTCAATTGTAAGGGGAATATATCTGGAAATAGGAAATGGTGGTGGGGATGGGAGGGAGGTTAGGTGCCTACACAACATCATAGCCCAGAGGGACAGGAAGCAAATCCAAAGGATTGCTAGGGCAGCAGGTAGTAAAGAGGTGGAACTGGATGTCATTGCCCACCTAGGGACTAATGACCTGGTTAGGGATGGAGCTGGGATAGTGCAGGTGGAATTCATGAAGCTGGGGAGCAGTCTTAGAAAGGTAGCACATGCAGTAGTCTATGACAGGGGGAAGGAGAGGGATCACCACACCAGGAACTTCAACTCATGGTTGAAGGAATAGTGTAGAGAGGAGGGGTTTGACTACACTGGGGACTGAGGTTGACCTGGAGGGATAATAGCCTTTTAGATGTGATGGTCGACATCCATCTGGGAGGGGAACTGCAGTTCTCAGTTGTCAGTTTAAATGTTACTTTGATTAACATTTACACTAGCTGAGGAGGGTGGTGGAAAAAATCAGGGAGACAGTAACTGCACCCCAAACAGGCTAAAGTAGGAAGTAAAAAGAACCTGATGAGACAGAAGTACCTCAGGGTGCAAATTAATAAAGGAAGCAGGGTGGTAGAAATGAAGGGGAATGGAAAAAGGTACAGTAAAAACAGAGGGGGGAATGAAGGAGGGGAAAAGGGAAGAAAGCAGGAAAATAATCAGAGCGGTAACAAAATCTGGAAGGCCATGTGTGTGAATGCTAGAAGTCTAGGAAATATGATTCCAAATCTAGAGGCCATCATGGCAGAGGCCACCTGAATATTGTGGCCATTACTGAGCCATGGCACGCTGAAACCCATGACTGGGACATTTCCATACCAGGATACTCTGTTCAGGAAGGACAGAGGAGCAGAAAAGGAGGGAGTCTGGTGCTTTATGTGAAGGAAAGCATAAAAGTGACAGAGAAACAAGGAATATGAGGTGGACAGAGGTACTGTGTGTTACACTGGAGAAGGGGAACAGAGTCACTATTTGCACTGGTGTGATCTGCAGAACTCCAGCACAGGGGAAGGAGTTAGATAAGGTACTGGTGGAAGCCACTGGCAAGATGGCAAAAAAAGGGGAAGATGCTGCAAATAGGGGACTTCAATCTGCTGGATGTAGATTGGAGCCTCCCAGCTACAGCTTTAACTAGATGCAGGGATGTCCTGGATTTCCTGCAGGGGGATTCCTCAGGCAACTAGCCAGTGAATCCACTTACAATGGGGCAATACTGGGCCTGGTACTTACTAACAGGGACAGTGTTGCTGTCATCAAGGTGGGAGGCCACCTGGGGACCAATAATCATCGTACAGCGTAGTTCAATATAAGGAGGGCTACAGAATCAAACCACACAAAGGTGACTGTCCTGGACTTCAGGAGGGCAGATTTTGTAAAAACAGATGAGTATCTGAGGGGTGTTCTGGCAGGAGGGGATGACCTGGGTGGGGTGGAGGAGCAGTGGGTAAAGCTAGGGGCCATAGTAAGGGCAATATACCTCTGTGTCAAATAAGTGAGCAGAAGCAAGAGGACATGGAGACTGCTATAGTTCTTGAATGACCGCTATGGTTCTTGAAAGAGGTGGCTGAAAAGGTAAAGTCTAAAAGGGTGGCATTCAGAAGCTATAAGGAGATGCAGAGGGAGGAGGATAGGAAGGTGTATCAGGGCAAACAGAGAGGAGAGGAGCAGGGAAAGCAGTAAGGAGTGCAAAGGCAGAAACAGAAGAGACAATAATATAAGTGGTAAAGAAAGGGGACAAAATATTTTTAGGTATGTAAGTGAAAAGAGGAAGACGGGGAGGGATTATAAGGTTAAAAAGGGATGGGTGGGACAGTGCAGAGGGGGACTAGGAAAAGGCAGACATCCTGAACAAATACTTTTGTTCAGTGTTCACAATGGAAAGAGAAGGGGGAATGGCCACAGAAAAGTAACAGGAGCTCTGAATGGAGGGAGGTGAGCACTTGTCTTTTTCAAAGGAAAGAGTACTAAAGGGACTCACTGATCTGAAAATTGAAAAGGCAATGGGACCAGATGGAATACATCGTAGGGTATTGAGGGAACTAAGGGTCATAGTGGCTGCACTCTGACAGTCCTATTTATCAGCTCTCTGGGAACAGGAGTGGTTCCAGAGGACTTGGGGTGGGGTGGCAGATGTAGTCGCACTTCACTAAAGTGGTAGCAGGAAGAAGGCTGGCAATTATAGACCAGTTAGCCTGACATCAGTGGTAGGGATGCTAATGGAATCACTGCTGAAGGAGAAGATAGTGGAATATCTTGAATGTAATGGACTGCAAGGCCCAAGACAGCAAGGATTCACGGATGGGAGGTCATGTCAAATGAATCTGACAGATTTCTTTGATTGGGTGACCAAAGAATTAGAACAGGGTGGAGCGGTGGATGTAGCCTACCTAGATTTCAGTAAAGCATTCAGCACCTTTCCACATATGAGACTATTAAGCAAGCTGGGTAGTTTAGGAGTGGGTCCAAAGGTGGTAAACTGGGTAAGAAATTGGTTAGGGGATAGGCAGCAGAGGGTGGTGGTAAACAGAGTTCACTCCAAGGAGGGGGGAAGTGACAGCAGGGTGCCTCAGGGATCCATGCTGGGACCCGACCTCTTTAATGTCTTTATAGGTGACATTGCAGATGAGCTGGAGAGGAAGGTCTGCCTCTGTAGATGTCACCAAACTCTTCAATACAGTGGACACTTTGTGGGGTGGTGGAAAGAATGAGCAGAGATCTGAGAGGACTTGAAGAATGGTCAAGGGTATGTCGGCTGAGTTTTAATGCAAAAAAGTGCAAAAGAATGCACTTGGGGCACAGAAACCTAGGTGCAGAATACAAAATTGGGGGAGTATTATTGATGACCACCAAACAGGAGAGAAGCCTGAAGTAATTAATCTCTGATTATTACTGTGGCAACTGAGGCTCAATTCCAAGTAGTGCAAAATGATGCATCTGGGAAGAGGGAATCCTGGGGAGAGCTACAAGATGGGGGGGTAGTTGCTGACAATCACCAAGGAAGAAAGAGACCTGGGCGCTATCATTTCTGACCACCTAAAGGTGTCTAAGCAGAGTACAAAGGCTGCAGGGAGGGCCAGTGGCATGCTGGGGTGCATAGGCAGAGGTATCATTAGCAGAAGGTGGGAGGTGGTGATGCCATTGTGCAAAACGCTAGTGAGGCTTCACCTAGAGTACTCTGTGCAGTTCTGGAGGCTGTTCCTTTATAAGGACATTGATAGGGTGGAGGTGGTCCAGAGAAGGGTGACTAAGATGGTACAGGGCTTGCACCAGAAAAAATATGAAGAGAGACTAAAGGACCTCAATATGTGCTCACTGGACTAGAGAAGGGATTGGGGGGACATGATAGAAACATTCAAGTACCTTAAGGGCACAAACAAATTGCAGGGAGGGAGACATCTTTCAATATAAGAGATGTACAAGAATGAGGGGGCATGACATGAAATTTTGAGGTGGCAGGTTGAAGGGAAATGTGAGGAAATTTTTCTTTATGGAGAGGGTGGTGGGCAAATAAAATGGACTGCCACATAAGGTGGTAGGGCAAACACAGTGGAAGGTTTTAAACATGCATGGGACAGGCATACGGGTACCTTAGAGGTGGGAAGGTGGGGTAAAAAGCCATTGACCAGTTATGGTCAGATGCTACAAACTAGTGTAGGGATTTTGGGCAGACTGGATGGGCCTGGCGGTCCTTATCTGCTGACAATGTCTATGTTTTTGTTTCTATGATGCCCTAAAAGTGGCCAAGCAGTTTGACAAAGCAGTTGGGAGAGCTAGTGGGATGCTGCAGTGCATAGGGAGAGGTATTACCAGCAGAAGGAGGGGAGGTGGTGCTGCCTCTGTATAGATTGCTCATAAGACCGCACCTATTCCAGAGCTCACATTTCCAGAACGACATAGACAGAGTGGAGGTGGTCCAGTGGAAGGTACCTAAAATGGTGCTGGGTCTACATAAAAAGCCCTACAAGGCAAGACTAGAGGAACTCAATAAGTGCACCCTGGAAGGGGGGGGGATATGATAGAGACCTTTAAATACCTCAAGAGGGTAAATAAGGTGCAGGAGGAAAGTATTTTTCAGAAAAAAAAGTTCCACAAGAACAAGGGGTCTTGCTATGAAGTTGAAGGGGATAGACTCAGGAGAGATGTGAGGAAGTACTTCTTTACAAAAAGAGTGATGGATTCCTGGAACAGCCTACCAACCAACGTAGTGGGGGTGAAAACAGTGGTAGGGTTCATGAATGCTTGGGATAGGCATAATGGAATCTTAGTGGAAAGGAAAGAGTGGAGGAAATAAGAACCAGAGATCAAGTACAGTCTACAGAAATACTATAGACAGGGAAGAATGGGCAGACTTAGATGGGCCAAGCTATCCTTATCTGCTGACAAATTCTATGTTTCAATGAGGTTACTCTCAAAATGATCCCCCCATGTTTGAGTATGGTAATGTGTTTTTTGTTGTTGCCCCAAAGATCTCAATTGCTCAGCTGGACCCCCTATATCACACATTCTGCTGCTTTGTCCTTAACTGACGACCCCATTCACACCACTGTTTTCTATTCTCTGAACTTTCCCTTCCTTTCCTTGAAATCAGACATCTCTATCACTCCATCTCCTCTATATCTTAATGTAGGTTATCTTTCCTCTTTTGCCACCTCTTCTCTCCTCTGCTCTCTCTCTCTCTCTCTCTCTCTGCCATAGACCTACTCCCTCAGAACTTCTGTCTCCTTCTTTTTCCTTACCCCTTTTTTTCAATCCTTTGCTGGTCAGGCCTTATTGTCCTACAATAACCATAATATTGGGATCACACATATGGTCTGTGACAGGTGCTGCCATAGATGAGGATTTACTTCCTAACCAGGGTTATAACAAAGACATGGAGCACTCACTCTGGCCACTTAGATACCACCGCAAGCTGAATAAATTCAGTATAAACATTTTTAATACTTCAGCAAACCACAGCATGAAGGCAGCCAGAACAAAAAGGAAACTTTACATAATTTCCCCAGTGCTTTACAATTCCTTACCACTTCATACTACTGCAAATTCTTTTTTTTCTGGATTAACCTTCCTTTTCTTGTTCACTGTGCTGCCTCTGATTTCTCTTTAGAGCCTCTGCTCCATGACTTCAAGACTCACTCCTGGTCCTGAACCCAGACCATCCCTCTTTGTCTCATGCCACTCTTCCACATACCTCTATCCCTTCTTCCTTCTTGCCTGCTCCTTGTTCAACTTTTTTTTCCCTGCCTTTCTCTACTTCCTGCTACCTCCATTGTCTGATACCAAAATTACTGGTTATAGCATACTGATATTCAATACACTGCATTGTATCTTATTTTGTTGATGTACTGTACATGCACACTTAATTTTGTCTTACTGTATTTACTGTATTTATTACCATGCTCCACTTCCCCCACATCACACCTGAAAATGAGTTTTGACTCTATGTGCTTTTCCTGGGGAAACATTTCAAATAAGAAATCTTTGTTTCATGAAGTGTCAGATTGACGGCACTGGAGAAGGAGATCAAAATTCTCTAGCCACATGACAGATACAGTAGAGGCAACTGCAATTCATGCTTCCTTACACTGCTCCACCATTGTTCCCCAAGCTTGTCATGCAAGGCCACCTCCAGTGGGAAAGAGGTTAGCTCACAATCCTTGCCCATTCGATCCTCGGTCTGTCATGTGAGACTGCCAACAAGGGTGTCAGCTGTGATGGTGACTTTGTCATGTAAACACCTGTCATTAAGATTTGCACTGACACCACTCATCATAGCTCACTTTACAGAGTCCACCAAACTGCCATCATATAACAACAGCTTCTGACCACCACAAACATGGCACAGATGTGAACTAAAAACCTAAAGATGAAGGGTTCTATATAAAAAAAAAACTACTAGAATTAATGGAAGTCATAAACTATCTTCTTGCATTAATTGATATTTATTCATGTTTCCACTTACTTGCATAGGCAGGTTGTTGGCCATAGTAAAACTAGGCATGGGTGGCAAAGCACTGTAAGTGTTTGTAAGAGCTGTGTCTGTTCTGCCCAGCATTGAACCTGATGTAAAGGAGGAAACTGAAAGGCAAGTATCACAACAATTTAACAGCCTGTATAAAAAAATTAATCTGAAAGTTGAATTGATATGTTGCATATTTAAAAATTAAGCAATCCTTATTACCTGGTGTGGTAGGCTGTGGGATTGGTTGGTAGACACTAGTGCTGAAACTACTGCTGATAGGTATGTGACTAGGAGTGTTACTGGCTTGTCTTCTTTGATTTCTCAGCTTTTCTTCTCGCCTCCACTTTGCCCTTCTATTTGAAAACCATACCTACAAAGTAGAAAGAGAGGACAAAAGACATCAGTCACCTAAGAGAGAATTGGTACCATCATAGATAGTATCACAGTAGTGTGGGTCACAGTAAAAGCAGTACCCATGTCAATTTAAATTAATACATCACATGTTCAGTACACAGTGCAATCATTCTACATATAGAAAGTATCAAGCTTCCACTGGTTACTTGTTCTTATGGAAGCCTAGACTTATTGGTGTGGGATGCCTTTTACTTGTCCAACATAGGCACTGTACAATGTGATTGTATTTCAACAGCTATCGGGCCCATACAGGTCCCTTCATTGGGTAGTGGCCCTTTGATCAGGTATTTAATAAAGGGACCAGTATGGCCCAAAAGTTTGTGCATTACAGTGCCCAAGTACAAGATGCTGGTCCAATGAAAGATCACAAACTATCCAAGTAGTCTGATATGCAGTTAATAAAACTCCCACTTATCACCATTGTTTTGCTTACCTGTATTCTTGCTTCTGGTAAATCTATTTTAGCAGCTAGTCTCTCTCTGGCAAATACATCTGGGTAATGGGTTCTTTCAAATTCTGGAAGAAATAGTGTAAGCATATTAGCTGTTGAAATGCTGAAAGGTTGATTATATATTTGAGGGATAAATTCCTAGGCATTCCTTTATATGTTTTATTTGGTGTCAGAGACAAAGTCTTTAGGACTGAACAGATTTGGACAAGGTTATTTTTAAAATATTAACCTCTTATTTTCCTTATGTCCTTGAAGGGACTTTAAACCATAGTTCTGTGTTTATAAACAAGCCGTGATTTTATTTAAATGTTTAGAATGTGCTACTAAATCAATATACATAATTTAAAATATACTGTATAGGTGGGTATTTAAATATATTGGAGGTGTTTTCATGCTAAGTGTAAAACATTACAAATTGAGGTAATTCTTTGTATGATATTGACAGAATGCATTAAATTAAACACACGTTCATCACAGAACTCATGATGCTTTATATTTTAAAGGGGAAATATGTATAGAATTTGTGTTTCCGTAATAGTTTCATGAGTTGTATTTATACATCTTTCAATAATCTTTCATATTTTTTGTCAAAGTTACAATGGAGGATTTTTATTTTCATAGTTGAATGCCCGTCAAGATTTGAGGAATGACATAGCTGTTTGCAACAATCCACAATATTACTTTCCTTACTGAAATTATGCATATAAATGTATTTACAGAGCAGATGTAGATACTGATGATGATTCATTCCTATTCAATATGTGATTGAATCTTTACTCTCTTACCTTTTTCTAATGCTTCAATTTGTTCCTGTGTAAATGAAGTTCGGTTTCTCTGCAGTTTTCTTTTCAGCTGAAGTCTCATTTGGGCCTCATCAGAATCTTCACCATTGGAGCTGATGGAGTTTGTGTTTTCACCCCCTCCTTCCTGTTGTTGGCAACCATCTGAAACAATAAGCCATGAATACAAAACACATTCAGTTTCCCATCGCACTTTCTTTTGTGCAGATGACAGTATATCTAAAACATATTTATGCAAAAAAAGTTATCTTTTTTTAGTCTTTGGTAACTGTGTAGGCCCACTAGGCACAAGTGCCTGTTTTCAGGGCAAACCTGAGAGCACTGGGGCCATGACTTGCTCAGAGTCACACAGTACACAAGTGGAGGTTGTGGGAATCAAACCCAGGTCTGCTGAATGTATCAAGCTCCTTACTCTAACCTCAAGGCTATACTACCAACCCAAAGGTATGGAAGGTATGAATGCATAAAATGTTCCAGACAAGATATTTTCTATCAACAGTAATGAGATTTTTTTTTTTACAATTGTGCATTGGTCCATTTGCTACAATGAATGAAAAAGATACATCAGAAACCTGCAAAAATTATTATTTGGTTCCTTTTAAAATTTGGGACCAACAATACTTTTTGGAGGCAACACTTGAAATGATTAATACATATCTTTTCTGCCTTGTCCAATTTTTTTGCTACATATGTCTGATTAGCCACCAAAAAATCAATTAGATATGCTGTATGTGGTTGACTAAACTATTTGTTAAAGATTGCCTATAATCAGTAATCCTGTCTTATCAATTAGATACTGATAGGTTTGTAGAAATGCTAATAAGAAACCAAACCAAGCTTATAATCATTTTAAAAATATTTATCTAGTTTTTATTTGAATTCTGCACAGTCAATTTCATTTTAAAGGTTGTGAATTTAGAAGTGCCTGCATTGTTCTGCAGTTTTATTCAACTATTGTATGAGTGTGCATTGCCTTGACACCTATTACTATGCACAGCTGTAATTATATCATCACCAAGAACAGGCTATAATTGCTGAAAATGGAATTTTATATTTAGATAAAAGGACTGTCCATTCTTTGTAACATGTTGTACCAGGGAAAAGTGGATTTCTGTTAAAATTTGAACATGTAATTTTCAAAGAAATACTAGTGAGTTCACAAAATAACTAAATATGTTATTTAGAAATTGAAAATCTGACATATAATTTCATTGTTGACTTTTTTAACCTAAAGATACACTTAAGAATATTCCAATATGAGTTTTAAATTTTAGAAAGAAACTTTACTAATCTTAATTTATGTGGTGTCACATTGTATTTTGTAATTACCATACCATACTGTAATTATTGTTACGCTATTAAACTAGGACAACATACTTCCTCATATCCTAGTTTTGAGAATTAAGTTGTAACTTCATTCTTATGCTTGCATTTTTATTCCCCATACATGTATCTGAGGAATTCTTCTCTCTTTGTAATGTTGGCAATTATAGACATTGAGATTTATTAACTTAAATGCTACTTTCTGTGTAAGGTCTTTAAATTCCTGGCCCTTTGTTTTTAATTCTATAAAGCTGTACTGTATTCTTTGTCATGCGAAATCCTGTTAAAGGGGTAAAATATTGTGGGAAACCAGATATTCACTTTAAAGGAGTAAACTGGTCTCTTTTATCATCTGCCAACAATGGAACAGTCTTCAAAGGGTTAAGAGAATTGTGACAGAATCTGGTGGAATCTTTTCAAACACTGTGAAATGTTTTAAAACCTAAACTTTCTCCCCATTTAAATAGTGGGATTCAGCTACAGTGGTCACCATATGGGCGTTTGTAGATCTATTGAGGTGACCACCAACACTTGAATAGAAAGGAACTGCTTTTCACCAGTACACAATACCAGCCCAGTAAGGGAAACTATTAAACTCTTGGGCCAGGAGGGTTGGCAAACTTTCGTGGGCAGAATTTTGAGGACACAATCAGAGACTGCAACAAAAGGATTCTCTTGAGGCGTGCAGTGCTCCACATTGTAACACAAGGATCCCAGTCAACAGACTTTTCAGTGAAGTATGTTAACCTTTATGCACTACTATCATTAATCACTGTCCCCTGGGCTGGGTTACTTAATGCCATTTAGGATTTATACTTTCTATAGGAGTAGAGAAAGAAAGAACAACCCCCAAACATGTGAATAGGACATCTCTATACTCTAGACCTGTTTACTCAACACCAGAGAGGGGGGAAACTACTTAGATAAGATTAGATAAGCTTCAACTAACATATTAGTGCAGAAGAAAGTGTTTTATTTACCACTGCAAGTTCTTGACTGCCTTTTTAAGTACTTTTATCAGAGTTTCAAGTCAAGTGCATTTATTGCCTTTGACTTCGTTTTAGTTTGAGGATATATTAAAAGAACATTTAAAGTCTTGGGATAATATTTTACAAAACTCGATATGTGATTGCAAATGAGAGTGAACATTTACCATTCTATGGAAGAAAGACAGGCTTAATCAAACCGTTCATAACAAATGGTTTAACGTGTGAATTGTTAACGGGCTCTTTGAACAAAAACGAGTTAGATAGTTAATTTAAACTCTGATATTCATTGAAAGGGTCTAATAACTAAACGCGTGCCTATGCTAAAATTAATTCTGAGATCTACAAAGTTTAAGTCTTCAACTTCCCAGTTTTCCAAAACAGTGTATGTATAAGATCTTAGTTTCGTTATTTTTTTTTTCACTCTTTCATGTAAAGGTTTTACTGAAGTAATGTGCATGGTGTTATATAACTCACATCTTTATAGCGCCAACCCGCCGTGTCATTTTCATTTCACTATCAGTAATGTAATGGATACAATCAAGTGTTAACAACAGGTACACTGGTGCATTTATATTGGGTTTTCATAAGTACCACTATATTTACGGCATTTAAAAACTTCATAATTGTTTAACTATCAAATATATAAAGAGTGTAATATGAAGCTACAATACACTGCTACATAAATCATAAATAAATAGCCCAGCTAAGCTCACAGAAAATTTACTACAGATAAAATTCTGTTTACCAAATGCCAAGCATCCCCAAACATTTGCTTTAAAACTTGGCTCAATTTGTCGGAAAACTTTCTGAAGACTTCCTATACTGCTTTTGTTATACTGGCAAGTGCCTTATTATTTTTCTCATATAATAAAGTCATGTCTTCCTTTGTGGTTTTCTAAACAAGTTTAAACCACTTAAGCATGTTTTATAAGTTTAAGAATTTACAGGTTTCAAGTTAAAAAAAATATTGAAAGTGGTTTTACATCCAATCTTGCTGAATATAAATAAGACTTCTTTAACTGGCTTTCGATAAGTCCCTATAAGAAAGCTGCACAATAGGCTGTTCCACCTTCTAGACCTAATCCGTAAGGGGACGAGTGAATGTGCGTTCTATTATTCCACAGCCAGACCAACTGACGCTGCATATAGGATTTGTTTTCTGGAAAAAAAGACGCTGGGAAATAAAATAATTCCTTAGTTTCTTAGTGTCCTAATCAGTGAGGCGGAAAATAAGCAAAAAGATAGCAAACCAATTGCGGCACCTTTCAGCTATAGAGCCTGGATCAAAACATTCTGGGATCTGTTGAAAGTGAAAGTGTCTAAATTCTATAGAAGGTTTTAGACTTATAGAAAAAGAAAGATAAGAACACTGCCACAGTGATCTCTAAAACCACTAAATCGCTGGAGAATTTCTCCCGGACAGAGATGTCTCTTTTGGTCCTGTCATCCCTGATGTATCTATTATTTTATTCACTGTTGCATGGCGTTTATCAGATTGAGACCATATTTATCCCCCTCTGAGACCTAACCCTGCCTTATGCTTTTTGAGTAATGGACTCTTAAAATCTAGTAAACCACCCCTGCAAGGAAAAAGCATTAGGGTGGGCATGAATATTACAGTGGAATCTTATCTTATTAATTTTAATATTGAAGATCTAGATGTCAAGTCTAAGTGCAGCTTTTCTTTTTTGTTGTTGTTGCGGTGGCAGTCTTTTGTGCATTTTGTATATCATTGATTTATTATTTGGCTTATTATATAGCACCTCCATACATAAATGTTTATCAAATATAAGTACAAGGAAACAGAAGAATGTCAGTTGTATTATGGGATTGCACTTAAATGCCAGAGTCCTGAACTAAATTTGAAATTAATTAGGGAAAGCCTCAAACACCAGAACACTTTCATTAATTCATTCTAATCTAAATAAGCTGCATCTAAAAAGACTTTTTTAAGTCCTGCCCCTCATAACCACTAAGGGCCAGATGTTAAAATCTATACTCAAAAATAGAATTCCTAAGACATATTTTAAAAGCCACGGCCAACTAAACTGAAAGTTTCCAAAAGACATGTCAAAGTTCATAATGTCAGATGTCCGAAACAGTTTATCAACAGAAGTTAGTTCCGATTCATGACAAAATGGCATTTTAGTTAAAAATGAGTGACAGTTTTATAAAGGGAACCTGTTTTTTATGGAAACATTGAACCTCCTACATCTGTATGTTTGTATAGCTACGCCTATATCCGGGTGCATTTGTGCATATAAATGTGTATATAGGCAACCTTGACTAACTGTTTTGTTTTGTGTGCACATGCCCTACATCTCCATATTCCAAAATATTGGAAGGATGTTTTATTTCGATAAATTCATATTTTGCTTAATGATAGATTATATTTAGATCGACATGTGACAGTTGCGTTTATATCAACAAGACTATAAAATTCACTGTGAGAGGACTGGCCCTCGACCGGTATCCCCCGAAAGAAACTAGTCAACTTATTGTGCTTTCCGTCCTCATCATTATGGTCTTACTGATGTCATAAAACCAGATTTCTGTGGTATTTCTTCAAGGCTACTGAAATTTATTGGTATGATGGGGCAAGCGGCAGTTAAGAAGCAAGGTAACATAATTTTAGACAACAATCAGACTTAGAAGCTATTATTAAATGTATTGATCTGCCAGCTTCAACCTCCAGCACTAAACAGTAGACACTACTTCTTAAACCCCTTCAAGACTTGTAAAATCATAATCCGTTTTATGAAGCAGCTGGACTGTATAAGGCATATCTTCAGCACACCATTATTGGCTAAAAATATCAGCAGTAATACAAAGTAAAACAAAGTCTGGTTTCAGGAAACCGCCATTTTAATGTGTAGCATTCTACTGGAGTACTGTAACGACTCATTTCTGAAACATAAATTAATTGTTAAAGAGTTTCCCAAATATTTGACAATTCCGTTATCCCCCAATCTCTGTTCCTTTATGATGCAAATGTATAGAAGGAGTGCATACATTCTGGACATAGACCACACCTATTGAAAACAATATTTGTGTCTGTGGCGGTGTCTTTTTATCCTTACAAAGTTAAAAGAAGCACTGATGAGGGATATCAATGAAAACGTAAACTGGGTTCTATATCGTCGTAGTGTACCTCATATATTGTTTTCTTCCGTTAAAACTGACATATCTAATTGGCAAGCGGTGCCATATATCTTGTCCAGGGGTCTCCTGTGGAACATTTCTACAGCTGTCTCTTCCAACTAGACGCTTATTCATGTCGCCTTAATGAGAAACAAAACGTTCTCTAATGAGCAATTACATAGCGACAGAATCGTTCCCATAACAAATTCTTGCGTGTGACAGAAACATCCTTTGTACCACATATTCCCCACACTGTTGCTGATTTTTTCTTTTATTCTGGGGAAAACAAAAAGCAGGTTGTTGGATGGACACCTCCCTAAAGGACTGACCAGAGTCACACAGTCTTAATTCAAACGGGGGGAGGGTAGAAAGAAAGCGAACCATCTTAAGCAGTGAGTAAACAGCCAATTACTCTGCATATTATCTCCTTGTCATCGCCACAACAAATAGCAAACCATCAATAAACAGCGCCATACATATCAAAGTTTATCCAACAGCAGTTCTCAGCAGATCTTATGAAAACTCTTAAAAGGAGGACGCTGGCTTGAAAACAGCTCCTGGTAAAAACTACTTTGCACCCAGTTATTTCATATGTGCAGTATATATCACATCTGGTCAAACAGCATGCTGCTTAATCCAGTTTGTAATGTTCCAAGAGATGAAATATTTGTAAACACAATAAGTATTCAGACCTCTAAGCGTCTGTTTTACTTGCGATTAGTACCCATCTCCTTGGCTGACTTTATCCATGGTTGGTACCAGTTACAGAAAGTTTAAGGGACTTTGGAGGGGCACATTCACTCTGAATGGCCAACCTTTAACTCTATAAATAAAGATGTCTCAGCAAATTAAGGGACAATGCACAACCTTTTAAGCACTGTACTCTTGATTTTCATTGTCACAGGAACCCTTCTTTGTCAACCAGGTGGCATGAATGCTTTTGCTCTGATAGAGGGAGTTTTACTTCAATTCTTAGTGGGGTTGACCAGCTGTCCTGGCGGCATAGAGAGACCTCCACAGTTAGATGTGACGCCCAGGGTCAAATATCACCTCTCTTAAAGCACTGGCAGTGACCTGATGATCACTGATCAGCATGTTACCTGATCTGACTCAAGAGAGGCTCTAAGGCCTCTGTAGATAAACCAGCTGAGAAAGAAAATATTGTCGAGAGATACCTTGGAAGAAAAATTTCCCTGATTATTTCTGCATCTCCTTTATAACGCTTTTAGTGCCCAGTTACCCTTACCTTGAGTAGGTTGCCCTGGTACTGATGTACCTGGGTACCAGCCTGGCCGGGTGCCCCATGTTCCTGTCTGCCCGTTCAGCATTCTCAGTTTGTCATACATGCCATCTGCACCCATCTGTTGCTTTTCGCTAGCCAGGTTGCGAAGGACTCTGTTTATTGAGGACACCTGAAAGACAAGACCAGGAAGGTTTGTTACCCCAGAGGCTCTGACACATCTCAAAAGATGGCATTTGCTTTGGCAATCAATTCTCCTCCCAGCAATGCGACTGACCGCCTTTTCCACCAACAAAACAAGCATGTTCAATAAATAACTTATTCCATGTCAGAACATTAATGCACATATTACATGCATCATAAATCTGCAAATGTTGCTATTGCTGTCAGCAAGGTGCTAGTTTCACACAAATACACATCTGGCAGTTTGTGTTTCTTATTGCTCCTGCTCAACAATGTATGCATCTGGTGGTTGACGGGAAAAAGATTACTACAAATCCAATCCTAACCTGCCGAGTTCATATTCCTTGTTAACGAAATGTCCTGTAATTCGCTTGTTAACTTGTATATTTCACATTTACAGGTTGCCCCTACTGCTATCTTAACTCTACCCTTCAGTCTGTAATTAGAGACAAGAAGTCAGTTCAGTTAGGCTGAGATAAACATGAACTTACACTGGGTATATTGTCGTTGGTACAGACCCCCTCTGATAGCAATCTGTCTCGAATTTCCCAAGCAAAAATGGAGGGGCACTCCCGTTTATACTGAGCTATTTTGCTTACAACCTCTGGAGTTGCTACTCTGGGTTTACTACCTCCAATCGCTCGTGGTCTGATTGAGCCAGTTTCGTAATACCGTCCCAGAATTTTACTCACGCACCCATTAGATACCTATAGGGAAATGGACACAAAAATCACATTATTAATAATTTCAAGACAAAAATAAAATTTTGTAAGTATTCGTTACAAACAATGGCGAGCTTACGTTTTGATTGTCCAGCACT